>CM062810.1:584655658-584878558 GCA_031772625.1 Pinus tabuliformis
GAACCTTTTGGGAGAATTCCAACCAAAACCACTATACATCCTAGACCAAATACAATTCACACTTCACAATCAAATAATAGAGTAGGTCAAAGTGCAATGGAAACACTTTGGACTAGATGAACAACCTTGGAATATGTAGAACAAATGAGAGTACATTACACATTTTCGTTTAATGAATAAGTGGATGTAAGAGTTATGATTATAAAGCTCAGTGTCTGTGTCTTCTTTTTTTTCTATATATAAAACAATAAGAACAATGTTCCTTTAAAGGGGTGGTGTTTGTAACACCCATGCACTTACCTTGTTTTTTTAATTTAAAAATCATGATTGAAATGTCATTGTGGAGGCACAACTCCCTAATATAAATGAATCTCAAACTTAGAAAGTTAGATGTAGTTTTAATGATTGGACTGTAGGAGTGGACGACACGGTTCCATTTTTTGAGGGAGGAAGGAATCTCACTTGTTTGAAAAACCATGATACAACATGAGAGCTATTGTTGAAGTTGGATTTGACCCAATCAGACAAACATCTCGTAATAGAAATTAATAATGGTCTACAGTGGTGGAGGGAAGAAGACGATGCCCATTCCTTTCAAAGATTGAGGAGGTATTGGGAAGGGATGACTCTTTAGTAAGAGAAGTGTTTCCCAAAGAGGAGAGAAAAAATGTGAATGGAGAAAGAGGAGAATACACTCTTTATAAAACTGAATGGACATAAAGGAAAGTATATGTACACATAACAGTGAAATGGCATGGATTCCTTTGGATATGGTTCTCCCTCTGCTTCCTTTTGGTTGATTGGTTGTTGTTAAGGGGAGAATTCAAGTCTAGTGTGAATACCTTGGGCCATATTGCATGGCAGAAGGATGTCGAGGAAATCATGGAGTAAATGGTTGAACCTTGTGCTCTGTGAGTTTTTGGTGTTAATCACTTTGTTTTGTGTTTAAGGCCATTAGACTATGTGTCCATGCCTAAGTGGCCAGTGGGATGATTGGTGAATGACCGAATCACTGTGGTGCATACTGTATAGTTGATAAACAACTTGGAGACGATGATATGAGTTATTATGGTGCTTTCTAGATCACTGATAAACCACTCGAACATTGGACTGCATACACCTGTGGTGATTTCCATGAAAAAGTAAGTGATAAACCACTTGAACAATGGATTCAATCTCCCGAACTGAGAAATAACCCATCTATCTCTTGGGTGAAGCCCTATAGATGGATTAAGGAGAGTAAATGAGCTATTGTGGTTCTCACCAACAAACGATAGTTGATCGACCACCTAGACAATTATCTCCATCTCTAAGTACCTACTTAATCCGTGGAGTGAAATCTCCCATGAGTAAGCATCTCCTCAAACTTTGGATATGGATTGGGGCTAACCAGCTTCAAGAAAGGTTTCACTGTGGTTGGCCTATGGTTAGGTGGAGAGTTGATGTCCCTCCCTTAGTTTACAACCTTTATATCACATTCAAATAAGTCCAAATATTATGCATATATGAATCATATGCTATGATAGTATTTTTATGTTAATGTGACCTTGTATATTCATGTTTAAATTCCTAAATATTATTGTGACATTCACTACTAGATATCTTGTATGCTTACAATTTTAATGTTTGCTAACACTATAGAGTTGCTGCCATATTCATGAATTATAGGCTATGATACATGGGTATTGAATGAGATGAGGAAAGTTTTCCTCCACCTTCTCTTTGGTGTACCATTTAGCTTTGCATCGAATTTGTCCCTTCAACCCAATCTACCAAAGGTCATGTTGCCATTGTCTTGTAGTTCTAGACCTCTTATGGAGAACTGTGTCTCTTGTCAACTTTTCCTGAGCATTAGGTGCCAAATCCTCCAAAGAAAGTAGGACCTATTCCTCTTCCTGGTCTAGCATGGAAGGCACAAAGAGTTTAAAATTCTCTATATTCACAACTGAGTAAATGTGCATATATGGTGGTAGACACAGTCAATAGGCATTATTACCCACCTTTTCCAATATCCCAGAGGGACCATACCTCAAATCCTTGAGTTTCTTACCAGACCCCTAGAGCCTCTCCTTATTAGTTGTAGCCATATTCTGTTTCCCACCTTGAATGATTTCTTTGTTCTGTGTTGCTCATGCCTTGCCTTATACTTCTCCTGGGACTTCTACAGTGTTTCTTGTACCTGTAAATGGATCTGCATGATCTTCTCTATAAATTTGTTAGCCCTCAAAGAATCTCTAGTAAGATCTTCCCTCACTCCTCCTTTCTACTCATATGCAATATCCAAAGGTGAAGGTGGTAAATATCCAAAACAAGTCTCAAATGGGGACTTTCTTGTAGAAGTGTGGATTGCTCTATTTTAAGAATGTTGTATATGTACCATATTTTCATCCTAGGTCTTTGGATGCTTCTAGTTGTATCCCTTAATAAGCTGCACCAAAGGCATGTTGACTACTTTTGTTTTCCCATCTGGCTATGGATGGAATGTTGTATATCTCTTCAAATTTTTGTCCATATTCTCCCATAATGTAGTCTAGAATGCACTGATAAATCTTATATCCCTGTCTAAAAAGATGCTCCTTGGTATCCCAAGGTGCACCAAGGCCTATCCAAAGAAAAAGTTTGTTGTTTCTTTCCTGTTGATTGTTTTTTATAGGGCATCAGAACACACATCTTGTTGAACCTTTCAACTACCATGAAAAAGTAGTCATGTCCCTTCCTGGTTTTTGCTAAACCACCCAAAAAGTCCAGGGAAATTCTTTCCCAATGATGAGTAGGTACAGGTAAGGGATGATATATAAGTTGTTTCTTGTTGGTAGGCTTTCTTATATAAAAAACATGCATCCTCTTATGAACCTATATACATTCTCTTGCGTATTGGGCCAATACACATACCTCTCCAGGTTAGCCACAAAATTCCCTACACCAAAGTGCCCTGCAACCATGCAGGTGTGAGCCTTTAGAATCGGCTGCAATTGCTAACCTTTAGGAACACATAACTTATTCAAATTGTAGACTAACCCATCCTGGAGAGGGTATTCAATGATGTTATGACCATCGTGCACATGACTCTGACTCCGCAATTGTTGATACACCTCCTCAAAGTCCTCATCCTCTAAATACGCCTCTATGTATGCATCATGGGTGAGTGGCTCCATGTGCATCAGAGTCCCAAAGATGCAATATTCAATGTGGGTGGCCTTGAAAGAATTTTATCCAACTTATTGGTATTTCCCTTGCTATACTTGATCACCAAATGAAACTGTTATAAAATCCCCATCCACTTGTAATGACTGGTCTATTGTAGCTTACTTTGGGCTTGCAAGTACTGTAACGACTAGTAATCTGCATAGATTATTGTCTCCTTTCCCATAAAATAATGCTTCCACTTCTTCATAACTTTCACCATGGTGTAGAGCTCCTTGTTGTAAGTAGGGTAGTTGAGAACTGCCCCAAGGAATAATTCAGAATGGTAGCATACATGCCTTCCTCCTTGCATCAAGGCAACTCCCATAGCAATCTCACTCACACATTAGGGGAATTTTGAGTTATAAAATGGGTCTCCTAAGGAAATTATAAAATAATAGTAGAAATAATAAAAAAATATTAGATTACATCATCAAATTTAAAAGGGAAAAAAAGAAAAAATTATTTTTTCAACTAGTATTTCCAACTTATCTCCCCATGGGTTTACACATATTTTGAGAAGAAACACTCGTTGGATGAAAAATTTGATTCCTCATCTAAGGAGTACCTGCATTGCATACTTTTGATGGACCCTACTACATGAAAAATGTGAAATACATGAAAACCATGATTGCAATCACGTTTTTTCATGTATTTGTCATTTTTTGTGTAGCAGTGTCCATGAAAATTATGTGACATGGGTACTCCTTGAATGAGGAATTAAATTTTTCATCCAACGAGTACTCCTGCTCAAAATTTGAGTTAAACCTTAGGGAGATAAGTTGAAAATAGGAGTTGAAAAGGTAGTTTTATTATTTTATTAATTTTTTACTCCAAAAATGGTGAATCATCCCTCATGGTTAACATCATCATCTTGAATCCTATTTGTTCTTATAAAGTCTATTTTGATTGTACATTTTTCTTAGTAGGCCCATTTTGGACCTCAAAATTCCCGTAATGATTTGTATCAACTTCCAAATGATGCTTTAAGTTTGTTAATGTTGGGTTGTGTTATATTCTTTCGATGATTAGCCCACGTAGTTAACTGGGGTGTTAGAGGGGGGGTGGAGCCCCCTTCGTTGCGCCGATTGTGTAGTGTGGTGGGTGAGGGGGGGTGGGGGTCACAGGGGGTTTGAGGTGTACCCGTAACCCCACTTTATGGGGTGCAGCACAGCGCCCCAAAAACTTTTGGTTTTGGACCCTATGTTAGGTTGGGCATACCCACCTATGGTTTTGTGCATGATTTTAGCACATGTTTTTGAACGCAATGGTTTTCGGTCCATGGTATTGGACGCGATGGATTTTGGTCCATGGTATTGGATACTGTGGCATGTATAAATATGTATTATAACATTGAAAGGAACATAATGAAAAAATCAAGATGGTAGTTCCGGTTTTGGGATCCAGGGGAAAATCTCTGTGTATATATGTTCTATGTGTTATGCTCTCGCATTGTTTATTTTTTGTGTTTAAGAATTCGTATGCAAGTAATTTCTGTATGGGGTTAAAACCTACATTTGGTATCAAAGTTGTTTTTGCTTCAAGGGGACGCCTTTGTTGCTGAGGGGTTTCGCTTGGGCCTGTGGTAGACCCTATTTAGTGGGAGATCTGTGAGATCGATTCTGGTGGTGAAAGAAGATGTCGAGAAGTGGAAAGATAGAGATCGAGAAATTTAATGGTCAGAGTTTTGAGTTGTGGAAACTCAAGATGGAGGATCTGTTGGTGGATAAAGATCAGTGGATCGCAGTAGATCTAGGTACTAAACCAACGAGAGTGTCCGATGAAGAATGGAAGAAGTTGGATCGGAGGGAAAAAGAACAATATGATTGTGTGTCTCAGATTCAGTATTGTTGAATGTATCAAGGGAAGCTATGGCGAAGGCTTTTTGGGACAAGTTAGGGACTCTGTACCAATCTAAGTCTTTGGTGAATAAACTGTTCCTGTGGAAAAAGTTGTATAACCTGAGGATGAAAGATGGAGACTCGGTGATAGAGCATCTGAATGCATTTAATACCGTGGTAAGTTAGTTATCATCTGTTGATATTAAAATTTCAGATGAAGATAAGTGCATCAATTTGTTGTGTTCTCTACTAGATTTGTGGGATAGTCTGGTTATTTCAATAAGTAGAAATGCAAGTGCCTTGCAGTTTGATGAAACAGTCTCATCCTTGCTAACGGAGGAGATGATACAGAAAAATATGGAGAGCCAGAATGGTGATTCCTGGTCTGTATGAGGACAGTCCCAAAATAGAAACAAAAATAAGTCATCAAGTGGGAGATCTAAATCTCTAGGAAAACCTATAAAGGTGGTGTGCTAGAAATGTGGAAGGAAGGCCACTTCAAAAGGGATTGTAAATCTAAAGCTCCTAACAAAGGAAAGGGATCTGATGAGGCTCCTTGTGTAGAGGTGAAAACCACCTCAAATGAAGGTGGGGATGTGTACTTGGCTTCTTCAAGTACACATGTAGATCATGAGGCATGGTTAACTAACTCAGGTGCATCCTTTCACTTCACTCCCCATAGAGAGTGGTTCTGTGAGGATGAGAAATATGATGGTGGTGATGTCTCCTTGGGGGATGACAGGAAGGCTAAAATCGTTGGTCGCGGAAAGGTAAAGTTGAAGTTGCAAGGTGGAAGAGTTAGAACACTTCCGGGTGTTCTACATATTCCTGCATTGGCTAGAAATATAATTTATGTAAGAAATATGGATAATGGAGGTGTAAAAACAGTGTTCGAGAAGGATACCTGCAAGATGGTTCAGGGAGCATTGGTATTTATGCGGGGAGTTTGGATTGGAACTCTGTACAAGCTGCAAGGTAGCACGGTTGTTGATGGGTGCAACAATTTTGTGGTTCCTGAAAGTGGAGTAGAAAATCTAGTGGTCTCTGGAGAGAAGACCATGTTGTGGCATCAAAGTGTTACAGGGAAAAGTGTCTATTTAGAACTGCTCTATCCCACTAAGGTGTGACAGCTACCTTAGAAACAAACAGAGAAAAACTACTTTTGTATTTCCTTTATGAATTATAGATAGAGAGGAATAGAAAGAACCAACCTGTGTCTTGCGCTAATCCTTTGATCCAATCCCTCTCTTCTTTGATAGTCTCCAGCTACCTGCTCTTCATAAACAACTTAGGATCAGATTTAAGTTAACCATACAAATGTAACAAGCATCAATGATACAAAAGCATGGAGGAGAACTCAAATAGTTTTTATTGATAAACAAGAAAAGATCCAGGAGGAGTTACAACCAGTGGTTCCGACCCAGCATCAACCTCCCAGCAAAGAAGCCCCTCTTCACCTCAAACAAAGCATAAATCACCCAACAATCTATGTTTGTCTCTAGAAACCAACAACAATTCCTTACAATATGCAAAATTCCAGCCTCTCGATCTCTAGGATGAGGGATCCATATATAGATATCTGTAAGGAGGATGAGTCAGCTTGTGATTTGATTAGTGTCTTCTCTCTGTCAGTTCTTGCTTCCACTTGAAGACTGAGGGCCTCTTACTCATCCTTAGTCGAATTCAGTGAGGCAAGTGTCACAGGAGAAGATTCTGGAAGCTTCCATTGCCTCTCCACCTCGCGGAATGACACTGCCATTTGTCATTTCTCGCCCATCGCACCCTACAAAAGGGAGTTTTGAAATGCAACGCACCCTCACAGTGCATTTGGGTGAGATGCAACGCACCTAGCTCGTGGAGCAGTTGCAATGATCCTGTTTTGACCAATTCTGAGTAGTTTCTGGTAGAGAACTTCTGGGAGAAGCTGTAATCTGTTGACCTTGTTCCTTTAGGGGTTAGAACAACACTTTTAGGGACTTAGGAGCCCTTAGTTTATGGACATTTCATGCTTGGAGTTGTAGGGCACAAAAATGTCTATAACAATTGCCCCCTAAAGTATGAGACCGTTAACCTTTTGGTGTCGGGTGAAATGCTTTATTATGAGGATCTGAAGTTCTTTCAATGCTGGGAGGAGACCTGTAATAAGATACAATACAATACATTATCTTCATACTGTTTTCATGATCTAGCTGAGCCGGGCATTCCCATGCTCAGCTTTATAAATTCATTTTCATGTACATAGGACAGACAATCGTCTGAGTGTAGACTGATGATTCTGATAGAGCCATCATCCTTTTGGTAGGATGATTATCTGTGCTGCAATGCTGTACATTTAATGTCTTTATTTCCTTGAATATATATCGCAGCCCGGATGGATGAAACTAGATCCGGGGTCTTCAATCTCGTCCGATCTTCACTCGAAGTACAAGTCGATCCATGTGAGAAATGTTCTGAAGTCGAACATGGAAAGACATCGCTTGATTACCAGTCAATGATGTAAACTGTTAACAAGCGCGAGAGGAATCACCGATAATGATAATGATCCTCAAGGTACTGCAGTACAATTCACGTGGTGTGAATAAAGGACTTGGCGTCGAACACCATGCAAAATCTTTCGGTCGAAGGCCATTGATGTAAACCTGTCGCCGGAAGTGAGAAACTTGCCATTGAGGCATGCAAGCTTCAAAGTACTGAATGGGGTGTTCCTAGATCAACTTCTTGGATAATGAGTTGATGTCGACAAGAAGTGATCTGTCACAGGAGGGCCTTAATGAATCCCACATCAATGACACGGAACGGAGCAAATGATTTTGATGGAGGTGAAAACGATCTGGTGATATAAGGTTCAGGGTGGCGGTCATGAAAGAATGGAGTATAATGTATGGTAGTGGGTGAGACACAGGTGACTTCTCTGGATGACTTCTCTTGAACATATCGGCGACACTGATGTGATGGATTGGTAGCATTAACCCCAAATGTGGATGGTATGGCATGACCATGGTGATGTGACTGGTGAATGAAACAACCCAACCCGACTCGAACACGGAGTGGAAGTGTCATGTTCAAGAGCGACTTGCTACCAACAAAGTTTCTTTGAGTTTTCTTCCCAATTTTTCCCCAGTCATTGCTGACCAGTACCTCTTTATTTTTGTCAAGCTTGAGGAGGATAATATATGCTTGTTCTATAATTTTCCCTTCGGGCAAACCCATCGCTATGTTTTAACGAGCCTAGCGATAGTGAAACTCGTTCTCGTCTAAAGACAAGTTTGTCGCTATTAATCTTTTTAACGAGTTTAACGACAAAGATAACTCGGTCCTTTTCAATTTAAGAGAGTCTGAAAAGGAACGTAAAGGTAACTACAAAATTCCTTTTTCGTCATCTAATCCCTTAAGTCCGAAAAAGTATAAAACAATACAGAAGGGATGAATTTTCGATAGTTTTAACAAGCCGAACAAAACAAGCGCTCGATCTTTTTATGCAATAATCCCTCAGGTCCAAAAAGATTAAAATCTAGAGGAGGGATAGCACTTCATGTCCCTTTAACGAGCTGGAGAGGCCAATGGCTCGGCAATCTTTTCATATTTTACAAGTCAGTTGAAAAGAGCTTAAAGGAGACTCGTCTTTTGAGGAACGAGTGATAAAACGGGTAGCAGTTGATTCCAAGTAAGGTTTGGAATTTTCCAATCACGGCAGTGTCACAAGGATGGCTAGTGAAATCACTCTTCGTAGCTGTTCCTCAAAATGGGTAAACAATCAAATGGAGGTGAATGATTGGCCAATGAAAAGTGGAGGTGACGGTGCAAACACGACCAAGGCTTTAACGGCTGAAGTACTACATTCACGATGGTTATTTACCGGGGAATAGTTCATTTTTTAATGAGCTTAAACACGGGTGGAAACATTTGCTCATGTCTTATGTTTATTTTTTAACGAGCTTGAACTATGTGCTAAAACTGCTCGATTAGATGGCCTTGTTTTGATTTTACCATAAATAGCTTTGTCCTTTCAAAGATCGTACTGTATTTTCAACTGCTTCATCAAACTAGTCAGAAATGAACAATATATGCTTGAAAATGAGTTAGAACACTAATATTTTACTTTGAACTACGTAAAAGTAATGAAAAAGTGTTTTTTACCTCTCATTTTACCATTTCATTTGAACTTGGTTTGTTGGAGCTTTGGAGGTGCTTTTCCCCCTCGATTTTCATCAGCTGATTTCGGGAGATTCTGTGGACGATTCTCGGCGCCGTCTGGACCAGGTAGGAGCTAAACCTGAGCTCTTTCATTTCATGGTTTCCATTTTGCATTTTGAGCTTGATTCCTAGCTTTTCTGAGTCCCTGGGGTTTAAAGAACTCGTTCTGCAATCAGCGCACCCTCAGTGTATCGAAAACTGCATTGAATGTTGGCCTGTCTAAAGGCTATCTGACCTTCAACGCACCTAGAACACTGTTGCAGGTGCGTTGGGTGCAAAAAGGGAATTTGATGCACAATTTTTGATGGAAATTTTGCCTGTTTCTCACCAAAATCAGGATCTAACGCCTCTCTTGCTTGTTTTTCAGAGATATTTGGAGTAAGATGACCATTACATGGTGAGAACGTGAGCATGAAGAAGAGGACATGCTTGCCCTACATGATCCAGTTACAGTGAACGCGTTGCGGAACTGTGGCTTGCTGAAGTTCTTCCGCATTTCTAGCATGAGACAGCAGATCAACTTACTGCAGTATTTGCTCGATGCTTGGGATCCTACCAATCAGGTTTTCCAGATCAAGGGCAAATCTATCCCCTTGACTGTAGTAGACATCTATTTCTTGACCAGCTTGTCGAGGCGGGGTGCCCCCATCTGTCTGTCAGGTTCGGCCCGAGGAGGCGATTCTGTGAGAGATTATGTCTTCCAGTACTGCAGAGAAGGATCACATTCGAGTAAAGACGGCAAGATCATCATCCATGATGTCACTGATAGGTCCCTCAAGATCATTCTGTTTACTTTTGGTAGGATGGCCGGTGGTGCGGCTCTTCATGTAGCCAACCGATCTTACATGCAGCATGCCTTGGAATGCCTCCAACCGAAGGTGTTCAACTGGTGCGACGCAGTACATCTTGTGATGAAAGAACAGTTGACCAAGATAAAGAGCGGGAGGTTGAAGAACTTTGCGTATGGTTCTATTTTGACCGTCTTTGCCTTGGAGAAGATACCACTGATGCAGCCGCAGTACATTGCACTCGATTTACCTTCTCCTACTGAAGCACGTATGCAAAGATGGGTTGACCATATGTCTAGGCATGCTGTCCAGTCTCAGATTTCATTTTCTGATACCTTCTTCAGGTGGTTTGGTCGTCAGGAGATGGTTTATTCTGAGTATCCATACGCTGGCATGGACTTCCAGGGTGATCCAGATTTAGTACTGTTGGATGGCGAGCAGTGGGGCGCCATTGGTAAAATCTTTGACCATATTCTTGTTTATCGTTTTTTGTTTATAATGTCCTTGTGCTTTATTCTATCAAGACTTTAATCAAACTCATGTGTACATGCAGATGTTGGTCCCGTTCGTCCAGTAGTTCGCCTGAGAGTACCAGCTGCTGCCCCAGCAGGAGAGGCCATCGGAAGGGCTATTCTTCATGACCTCGATGTGGCCGAGACTCTCACAGCATTACAGGAGCAGGTTGAGGGCCTCACTCTCGGTATTCCAGATGTGAGGACCGACGAGCTACCTTTGCAGTTACAGCGGCATACTACTGGTGTGCCCAGACGATGGACTCGTCTCTTACGCATGATCGCACAGGCTGTGACTTGCTATCACGAGCATCATTAGACTAGGGTGCCCCCTAGCATTTTGAGTTTTTGGGTCATTTGACCGACTTTGTCTTGGTTACAGAACATTATGTGTAAACCATAAACAGTTATATATATTTTTTATTTTCGGAGTTTTATTTTGGTTGAGCTACATGATCCACATGCAAAACATTGATGGTGTGTTTCTTTTTATAAATGTTGCAAATATCTATCTAACACATAGTTTGCTAATGAGTCAGTTAATGTGTTTAAGTTTCTAGAAATACGTTGATTTTGAATAAGATCAAATTGTCTTTCCAAAATCTTAACCCTTAGGAACATGCGATAAATAGCTGGGTTTCAGACGGAATATATACCATTGAGTTGTAGTATTATGAGTTGTGAGTCTAGCCTGACAATTAGTCGGTGTATACCATGTGTGATGGCATCAGAGAGAAGTTCTATCAACGCGCTATATTCAGCGATGTTATTCGTTGATCGACCAATACATACACCTCTGAAACTTACTAACTCGCCGCTTGGATAAAAAATGGCCCAGGCTGCGAAGGATAGGTTCCGCGAACTACGACTCGCTCTGTCGGCATATCCAACACATGACTCCAATAGGTTTGCTATCTGCAACAAATGTAAAAAGTGGATTACTTGACCAAAATAAACACTTTAGCGAAAACAAAAATATAACAAAAGCACACAGGTTACCATTACGCATAGTAACGCTTGAGGTACAACCCATTACGAGGTTGTGCCAGCGGAATTCCGTCATAATCCATTAACTCGTAGGCTCCTTTTGCTAACACTCGTTTAACAATATAGGGGCCCATCCATAGAGACTTAAATTTACCTGCTCCCAATTTATCGGATTCTTGGTCGTAAAGCAAGACTAAGTCACCTTCTGAGAAGACACAGGGTTTGACATTTTTGTCGAACTGCGCCTTGACTCATTTCTTATGGGCTTCGTTAGCCAAAGCGGCATCACAACAGGTTTCATCCAATTGGATTAATTCCAAGAAACGAGCTTCTTCTTCTGAAGTTCCGGGAGGAGATCAATTGCGAGTTTGAGAGACGTGATTTCACACTGGATTGGTAAGACTACTTCCAGGCCATATACCAGTTTGAAAGGTGTGAACCCGATTGCATTCCTTACTGATGTTCGGTAAGCCCACAAAGCTGAGTACAGGATTAGGTGCCATCTTCTTTTGTGAATTCCAATCATCCTTTGTAGCATGCATTTGAGGACCTTGTTGATTGCTTCAACTTGTCCGTTGGCTTATGGATAATATGGAGTAGAGCTGTCGTGAGACAACCCTAGTTTGGTAGCTAATTCGACCATCATGTGATTGCGAAAATGCGATCCATGATCTATGACTAAGCCTGCGGCACGCCAAATCTGGCGACTACATGATTGAAAAATAAGAGGGCAGTTGTTTCACCAGTATTATCTAATGTAGGCATCGCCTCAGCCCATTTGGTAAAATAGTCAACTGCGACTATGATGTACCCATGCCCCCCGGTCGAGGTGGGGTTACATGTCATGAAATCGATGCCCCATTTGGCGAATGGCCCAATAGTAACTATTGGTTGCAAAGGTGCGGGTGGTCTTCTGGTTTTGCTATCGAAAATTTGACAAGCATGGCAACTTCTGACTGCGGTTATGCAATCTTTGAACATTGTTGGCCAGAAGTATCCTGCTCGTAAGATTTTTTGTGCCGTAGCATATCCAAATTGATGCCCCCCACACGCGCCTGAATGAAAATCATTCAGGACTTTTTCGGCCTCCTCATGGGTGAGGCACCTTCTCAGAACTGTATCGATACCACGACGGTAAAGTGTATCACCGACGATCATGTAGTCTTTTGCTTGGTATCGAATACGTTTTTGTTCAGAGTGGGAGGTGTTTCGCCTGTATTTTTGAGTTTGGAGATAAATGATTATATCTCCATAACATTCATTGCTTGCAGATATTAGAAACAAACATTCATCCACGATTGTTTCTTCGGATGTGTCATCGTTGGATGACGATGGGAGATCGCACAATAATTCTACGAAAACTAGAGCTTTCTTTGACTTGGATTTTACAAATTCCAAATCAAACTCTTGTAGGATTGCTATCCATTTTGAATATTTTCCCGCCAGCAACTGTCGCGACAATATATAAGTCATGGGGTTGCAATCTGACAGAATGGTGGTTTTTCGAAAGAGGACATAGTGTCGAAATCTCTGTATCGCTTGAACAGCTGCGAGTGCTAGCTTTTCAACGTAAGAATATTTGCTTTCTGTATCATTTAAGTTTTTACTCAAATAATATATAGGATGTTCAATTCCATCGACTTCTTGAACTAAAACCATTGCGATGGTCGTATCCGCTGTAGCTCGATACAGGTTAAAATCTTTTTGATAATCAGGGGCGTACATTAATGATGCTTTCATTAGAGAATCTTTTAAAGCATCAAAGGAAGCTTGCACAACCTGATCCGAGAAAAAGGGTACTTCCTTTTTCAAAAGACGTGTATAACCTTTAGAAATTTCGGCGTAATCTGGAATGAACCTCCTCAGAAAGTTCGCTTTCCCTTGGAGATTCTGAATCTGAAGCAAATTCGAAGGTGGAGGCAAATTTATGATTGCCTAGACCTTACATGGGGTCGAGACTAATCTCGTCCTTCGTGACTACAAAGCCAAGTAAACAACCAGAACTGACACAAAATACACATTTGTGTGGATTGAGTTGTATCTTGTAGTGTCGGAAACGTAGAAATATCGCTCTTAAATGCTACGGGTGATTAGTCCGCTTTCGCGAATGAGCCGGAAGGTCGTCGAGGTATGGTTGAACGATTTTTTTGATGTCATGGAAGGCATAATTCATTACCCTCTGAAACGTCACCCCTGTGTTCTTTAAACCGAAGGGTAATTTTTGATATGCGAATGTGCCCCACAGACAAATAAATGCAGTCTTTGATTGGTCTTGTGGGCAGATATTTATTTGATTATACCTGGAGAATCCATCCATGAATGAAAAGATTTCGCATCCGACGCATTCATCAATTATCTAGTCAATGAAGGGTGTAGGGTAGTTGTCCTTTGGACAAGCTTGATTTACGTCCCTATAATCGACGCACACTCTAATTGTTCCTTGTTTTTTCATAACAAGGACAATGTTCGATACCCAATCGATTAGAGGAACCGGGTAGATGAAACCAGCATGGAGAAGTTTTTCAAATTCTGCCTTAATGGCAGCAGCTTTCTTGGGGTACACCTGCCGTACCATTGTCGTACTGGTTTGACATCTGGATACATCTTAATTTCGTGTTCAACGATACTCGAGTCAATGCTTGGCATTTCATCATATGACCAAGCAAAGACATCTCTGAATTCGCGAAAAAGAGCGTTATATATCTCTAGTTCTGAAGGAGAACAACATTTGCCGACATAAATATTCTCTACAACATCTGTTTTGGTCGAGATATTTATGGCAATAGTCTCTTCAATATTGGACAAGTTTCGCTCGGAATCCACCGTGTTTACAGTATTTGATAGGAATTCAAAAACTGAAGGATGATACAGGTCATCTTGATTATCTTCTCCACAATCTGGAAGAAGGGAACGATGGTGGGAATCATTCCATGGTGTCCCTTCAATTACCATAGATTGGACAATTCCTTCGTCGGTGACATGCACTCGCGACCAAGGATCTGAAGGGTACCATATTCTCTAGACCTATCTATCCAAACGCTTGATGAGCGTTGATTTGGGTTTTCCTCCCATGCTAGGAACATTGATTGTTACAATATTTCCGTTGGGCATGGGGCAAAACCACTGCATGATCCATGTCGATATCGTTTTCTGAGATCTTTTTAGAAGATATCATGTTGCAGGTTCCTATCGATGCTACTTCCGCCAGATTGATTGGGGGTGGAAGAGCGAAAGTTCCCATTAGTATAGGATCTTTTAGTAGGCCTACTCCAATATTCTGAAGCAAATGGGGGCTTCCATGGATCATGGGAATGCTTCCAGTAACTTGAGAACCATTGGGGAGGAAGTTTTGTTGATCGACGATTGTAATCCCTCCTTGAAAGGGAAATGCAATCTTTCTAAAATAGGTCGACACAACAACTGCCATGGCATATATCCATGGTCTTCCTAGTAGGATGTTGTAATCAAGATTCCCATCGATGACTTCAACATCTATTTCTACCGTTTTCCCTCCTAGTTCAACTTTCAAGTTACTTAGGATACCATATGGGGTATATGTCCTCTCGTCGAATGCTTTTAATGTCGTCGAAGATCGCGACAAGGTTGGAGATCCTAAAGTTTTCCAGCAACTCATCGACATAATGCATGTAGATACTCCCTCATCAATAATCATTCTATGAATAGTTTTGTTGAGGGCTTTCACTTGAACAAGGAAAGCTAGTTGAGCTGGCAATTGAGGATCATATCCTTTATGGTCGAAGGATACTAGATTGGAATCCTTTGGGTCTATCCCACCAATGGCTGATAATAAAGCCTACCTTTGGGATGGGCAATTTTGTAGTACTTCAAGAGTCGACATAGCGGATGGCGATTGGGCCAAATATTCCACTATATTATAATGCTGTGCCGCTCTAGTGCGGGGATTAAATGTCGACTTGTGTACTACTCCCTTTGGCGGTTTTATCGTCAATTCAGGAATGGTGGGTGGCACAACTTCTGTCGAAGTTGTTGTCGAACTACTTGGTTGATCTTTATCTTTGTTGTTCGACAGCTGTGGATTCCCATAATCCTTGTTTCTTGTCGATATCAAAGCATCATTTTGCTGTTTTGAAACCGACAACATTAGCACTTGAGACGGGGAAGAATTTCCACTTTCAACCAGATTTGTTCCTGGATTTGGAAATGGATCAGTTAATACTGCGGAGGTTTTCGAATTCTTGAAGAATTTCTTAAGCTCAGCCCTGTGTGGGCAATTCGCGGTCCAATGATCCTCATCGCATATAAAGCATGGATTTTTTGGTTTCCTATCTCCAGGAGGGTTTGAAGAAGATTTATCAGGTGATCATTCCTCCTGTTTCTTCTTCTTCCCTTTGCCTTTTTTCTTGCTCCCTGGTTGTTTGGTTTCTTTGCCTTTATCTGTCGATATGGCATTTACTTTCGAAGAAAGAAGTTCGTCTTTTGCATTTTGACCTGAAATCTTACGGGCCTTTTTGGATGTAGCCTTTGTTGATTTCGTGTCTGTTGTGCCAATCACGCCGTCGCCAGCATGAGAGTCATTGTTCCATTTAGGAGGAGGAGGAATTGAGAATTCCGGTCTAGGGGCGTCAGGTATTTTATCGTAGAGCGTGCCGGACTGAGTATAAATCAAATCCAGATATTGCGCACGAGCGATAACTTGCTCTTCTGTTACGACTCCCCCGTTCGCCACATCTTCCGTGATGGAAGGCAGTAATGACTTGATAAACCATTTAGCTAATAGCTGATCGGGGACATACATTTTTACCATTCTACGACGACGTCGCCACTCATGTATATGATTAGATATGTGAGTGGCCGTTGTCTATTTGAAGTTGGTAAGAAGTTTTGTTCCCATTTCGTACCTTATTGGTAATTGAAAATGGGTTAAAAAGGTTGTGGCTAAGGTACTGAAGTTGTCGAACGAATCTCTAGGCAATTCGATGTACCATTTTGCCGCCGGACCCGTTAACGTCCTCTGAAAGAGGCGAAGTCTTATCGAATCATCATTTAGGGTGTTTGACGAACACTATAGATGGAAGGTCATCACGTGATTTGATGGATCTTCACCCGGATTTCCATTGAATTTAGGAATATCTGATGGAAGTTTATGCGGAATCGCTGGCCACCAAGGGGCGTAAGCAATTGGATCGTTGGTTAAGCGGTTTAAATCAGGTAACTTCAAAGTTGCCACAAATGGTAATTGTTGATTCAGGTTAGGTGAAGCATACCCAGGGTAAGATGGGATTTCCTG
This sequence comes from Pinus tabuliformis, assembly GCA_031772625.1. Classification (NCBI taxonomy): domain Eukaryota; kingdom Viridiplantae; phylum Streptophyta; class Pinopsida; order Pinales; family Pinaceae; genus Pinus; species Pinus tabuliformis. Next base: position 584,672,433 of record CM062810.1, read on the forward strand.
AGCAGTTGGTCTTTGCATACCAGCATAATGCATTTGATGCTGGTATGTTTGGTAAGGTTGGTGGACATGACCATTGTAAAATGGTTGATTTTGGCCGTTTTGAATGTACGGCTGCCCACTGTTAGCAAAGATTTGTTGCTCTGAACCTTGGTATACTTGTTGGAATTGCGGTTGTTGGTATTGCACCAGCCATGGTTGTGAAGCCACGTGTTGTTGCCCAATACTAACAGTTTGACCAAGATGAGGGGTAATTGTACCCGTTTGAACCTGTGTCATTCCACTAGTCGGCGATTGTGGTTGAGTCGCAGGGTTAAGGGGCTGTTGCATTACAACCTGAGAAACTTGAGGTTGGCTTACAACAGGCAGCGCTTGAACTTGTGACAAGGTCACAATAGCTGGCGTAGTCAGTATATTCGACATAGGTATGCATTGTTGCATTGAGTATACAACTCTTGGTTGTTGAGGTAGTACATGTACCCAACCACTTGAGGTAATTCCAGTATAATCTGAATGTTGTTGTGAACTGCCGTATGGATATCCTCCCGGAGGGGATAATGAAAGGGTATACTGCCCCCCATACGGTGGTAATCCAGAACTCAAGGGAATTGTTTTCCCTTGGGGGCCGGACTGCCCAAATTGACCTCCAAATGGATCAATTTGTTGAGACTCAACATAAGAGTTTCCGGATATTATTCCAGATGAACAAACAGGAACGGACCATACTGTCGAAATAGCCCCTGAGTGGGCTCCTTCTAGCGGTTGAGAGCTAGTCGGGACAGATGGTATACCGGCGAACATTGTCGGAGTGATAGCAGGGAGTTCTACCGTCGCTGTGTCAGACGACACAGTCCTAGATGTTGACGGTTGTTCAGACATTTGTAGTCTATCCAAAAGATTACCTAGCGATTCTATAGGAGCTTCCGCTGGTGGTAGACTAACTTCTGACGAAGAAGGATATAGAGTGATCCCGACCCCAAAGTGCATTGGAGTACTTGTTTGAGGATCTTCTACAATTTCTTCTATGGCAATCAGACCAGGTGGAAGGGGAAGACCGTTAGGTCCGTAAAATATTTCTGGTGTCGAAGGAGGGGTGAAATCAGCAGCGACAGATGTTTGAAGAGCAAGACTCTCCGAACCGGTTGTAGATGGAACTGGTTCGGTAACACAAGTGTTTACTCTCAGACTAGGATCAGTATCATTGTCCTTTTGTGGCTGTTGAAATTCTTCTGTAGAGGCAAGGATTCCAGAAATGTTTGGAGTAACCGGAGTCTCTGATGTCGTTGGAACACTTGTTCTAACTTTAATAGGAGATTTGGAACCGGTTAAACGAGTTTGCTTTGTCCGTACTGGCTTCGATTCCAGAGACAAAGACGGTTGACTTGTAAGCCTCCACGAACGACGGGGTTTCAATTGACTTTCTTCCACGATTGCGGATTACTCAATCAACTAAAATAAAGAGGAAGTATGTTTCCGAATTAAATGAATTTTAGACGCTTTGACACAACTTGCTTTTTCAGTTTTTAAGAGTCGAGAAAAAACAAAAGATGACTCTAGTCTCCTTTGATTTTTAATGAGCCTGAAGTGACAAGTGCTCAGATGGACCTTTTCCATTAAGGAGTCTGAAAAGGAACGAAAGGGACTGCTTTGGAGATCTAGGTAGAGGGAGTACCAAACCAATCGCAAAACTGCAGAAGACTTTTTACGGTACGACAGTCAATCTTCCCAAATGCTATGTTCAGTGCATTGCGATTGATAGGGCGGCAGACACGGCTTCCTAAGGATAAAGGATTTAAGCCTATAGGGATCTCCCAAAATATACTCAACAGTACGTGGGAGCACAAGTCCATACTGGCAGTTATCGTCTCAAAGTGGAGGAATCACCCAACCATCAGTGAGGACAATAGTTACCAGGCTTTACGATGCCGGAATACGTCTCTAGCCTAGACCTCTAAATGTTGTGCGATAAGTTGCAAAGCGTTGTTAGATTCATTGAACTTATTTTAAGTTGATCTTGTTTATGAAGTTTGCCTTTCGGATTCACCACGAGATGTAGATGTAATTCCAAAAATGCAATCTAAGGATGATAAACAAACTTTTATCTCTTTTGTGCAATGAAAATCCTAGCTACTAGGGGAAAAGAAAGACAAAATCTTTTCACAAAGAGCAAAGAGCACACTGTAAATGCACTTTCCTAAATCAAGCCAAACAGACTGTCTATATGCAAATGCACATGCATGTATTTGTTTTCGAATTTCTTAGTATTGATGCTAAAAAGAAAGTTGATGTACAAATCTGAATTTCTTTTCAAGCGACAAATATAAAAAAGCTCTTTTTCGAAATCAAAAATAGAGATGATTACGACACCTTACGATTTTGAAATGAACACTCGTTCTTGACACTAGAAAATTACAAATTCAAACCAAAGGCAATATTAATAGGATAATCGACCATCAACAGCAATCAAACTTTCTCCTATGATCGAAATCAGCACTTGCGACAGATTCAAATCAAAGGACGACAGTATGACTATGCTACTTTTGCAAAGGAAAACTGTAAACGACTCAACAAACACACAAAAACATCTACAGTTCTTTTGTACAAAGGAAGCGGAATAACAGCAAGGAAAAGAGGATTCAAACAGACATATACTGATCACAGGCAGCAAAATTCAGGGATAGATATCTGTAAGGAGGATGAGTTAGCTTGTGATTTGATTAATGTCTTCTCTCTGTCAGTTCTTGCTTCCACTTGGAGACTGAGGGCCTCTTACGCATCCTTGGTCGAATTCAGTGAGGCAAGTGTCACAGGAGAAGATTCTGGAAGCTTCCATTGCCTCTCCACCTTGCAGAATGACACTACCATTTGTCATTTCTTGCCCATCGCACCCTACAGAAGGGAGTTTTGAAATGCAACGCACCCTCATAGTGCATTTGGGTGAGATGCAATGCACCTAGCCAGTGGAGCAGCTGCAATGATCCTGTTTTGACCAATTCTGAGCAGTTTCTGGTGGAGAACTTCTGGGAGAAGATGTAATCTGTTGACCTTGTTCCTTTAGGGCTTAGAACAACACTTTTAGGGACTTAGGAGCCCTTGGTTTATGGACATTTCATGCTTGGAGTTGTAGGGCACAAAAATGTCTATAACACAAAGGCTTGGACATATTGGAGAGAAAGGCCTTCGAATATTTCATGGTAAAGGTATGGTAGAAGGTATGAGTAATAGCTCTCTGGATTTTGATTTTTTGTGAAAATTGTGTATATGGGAAGTAGAATCGGGTGAGTTTCCCCTATGGTGGTAAGAGGGAGAAACATATATTAGAGCTTGTGCACAGTGATGTGTTTGGACCTGTGAAGGTTCCATCAATCGGTAAGTCTGTGTACTATGTATCATTTATAGATGACTGCTCAAGGAATACATGGATATTTTTCCTTAAGAAGAAATCTAAAGTCTTTAACAGGTTTAAATAATTTAAGGCTCTTGTGGAAAATCAAACAGAGAAGAAGATAAAGGTGCTGAGGATAGATAGAGAGTTTTGCAGCAAGGAATTTGAGGAATTCTGTAAGAAGTGTGGTATAGCACGGCAGAAGACTACTCCATATACACCTCAGCAAAATGGAGTTGTAGAAAGAATGAACAAAATGTTGATGGAAAGGGCAAGAAGCATGCCCAGTGATGCCGGGTTAGGACAGGAATTTTGGGTAGAGGCGGTGGATGTTGCATGTTACCTGATCAATAGATCACCTTCATCAGCATTGGAGGATAAGACACCACAAGAGGTATGGACTAGTAAGAAACCCTCTCTTTCACATCTAAGGGTATTTAGATGTGATGCATATGTACATGTTCCAAAGGAGAAATGAACCAAGTTGGATAGTAAATCTGAAAAGTGCATCTTATTGGGTATGAGGATGGTTTAAAGGGTTATAAGCTTTGTAACCCAGTAACAAGGAAGGTTGTGTACATCCAAGATGTGGTGTTTAGAGAGGTGAAAGATGTTATTAAACATGAAGTCCAACCAATGAACCTAAGAAGATAGAGTTTGAGCTAAAGGCAGAAGAATCAGACTCTACAGCAGAGGAGGAATCAGAAGATGAGGAGCCACAAACTCCAGCTATGAGAAGATCAGTTCGAGAAAGAAGGCAGCCAGAAAGGTATAGTCTATCTGCTTTCTATTCAAATTTTGCTTTATCTATTACAAATGATGATCCCAGAACTGTGAAGGAAGTAGTAGATTTAGAGGATGGAAAACACTGGAAAGAGGCCATGGCTGATGAAATAGCATCTTTGCACAAAAGTGAGGCTTGGGATCTGATGGAGTTTCTAGCTGAAAGGAAACCCATTGTTAGAAAATGGGTGTTCAAGAAGAAGACAAATGCAAAAGGAAAAGTGGAGAAATACAAAGCTCAGTTGGTAGGAAAAGGTTATTCCCAGATGCTGGAAATTGATTTTGGTGATATTTTTTCTCCTATTGCCAAGGTAACTTCTATTATATTACTTTTATCTATTTCTGCTACTTCTGATTTTGAGGTAGAGCAGATGGATGTGAAGACAACATTTCTTCACGGGGATCTGGAAGAGGAGATCCACATGAAGAAACCTGAAGGCTTTGCAGTGAAGGGTAAGAAAGAACTAGTGTGCAAGTTAAAAAATTCTCTGTATGGGTTAAAACAGTCACCAAGGATGTGGTATAAAAAATTTGATACATTTATACGGGGACTTGGCTTCACCAGAAGCAAAGCAGATCAATGTGTGTATTTTAAATTAATTGGTGACTGTGTTATTTATCTGGTCTTGTATGTGGATGATATGTTGCTAGTTGGAAATGACAAAGAAATTATCTAGGATTTGAAGATCCAATTGTCCTCCAAATTCGACATGAAATATCTTGGTGCTGCAAACTATATTTTGGGCATGGAAATTAAAAGAGATCGGGAAAAGAGGAAGATCTGGTTAAACCAAAGGAAGTATGTTGAGACAATACTACAGAGGTTTAATATGCAGGATAGTAAACCGGTGAAGGTTCCTATTCCTGTAGGTGTGAGGTTATCTGCTGAACAGTGTGCCAAGACACAAGAAGAGGAAGAGGACATGTCCCATGTTCCATATGCAAGTGTAGTCACTAGCCTGTTGTATGCAATGGTCTGTACTAGACTAGACATTGCACATGCAGTGGGGGTATTGAGCAGGTTTATGTCAAAACCAGGGAAGGAGCACTGGACAGCAGTGAAGCGGGTTTTCAGGTATTTGCGTGCCACTAGTGATTATTGTTTGGGCTACCAAGCAAGATTAGGATTGGACAGAGTGTTGGATATTCGTGGCTTTGTTGATGCAAACTAGGCTGGAGATCTGGATCAAAGAAGATCTACAAGTGGGTATGTGTTTAACCTATTTGGATGTGCAGTCAGTTGGATGAGTAAGAAACAATCTGTAGTGGCACTATCAACTACAGAGGCATAATACATGGCGGCCAGTCATGCAAGCAAGGAAGCAGTTTGGTTGCAGAGATTGTGTTCAAGTATGGGGTTAGTACAGGGAGCTATAAGGATAGACTGTAACAGCCAAAGTGCAATTTTCTTGGCAAAGAAACCCGCATATCATTCAAAGACAAAGCACATTGATGTTCAGTATCACTTTGTGAGGGAAATGATAGAAGACAAAAAGGTGTTGCTGGTAAAGATGGACACTTTGAAGAATACTATAGATGCATTGACAAAATCTGTGAGCTCTGAGAAGTTCCCTTGGTGTAGAGAGACAATGGGAGTTTCAGGGCTGGAAAAATGACTAAGCTCTCTTGTGGCCCCCTGTGGAAAGAAAACAACAAGTGGAAGAATGTTTGGTTGTGTTACTTCTTTCCACGACTAGCCCACGTAGTTAACCAGGGGGTTAGAGGGGGGGCGGAGCCCCCCTTTGTTGCGCCGATTGTGTAGCGGGGGGGGGGTTCAGGGGGGTTTGAGGTGTACCTGTAACACCACTTTATGGGGTCTAGGGCAGCGCCCCAGAAAAATTTGGTTTTGGACCCTATGTTAGGTTGGGCGGACCCACCTATGGTTCTGTGCATGATTTTAGCACATGTTTTTGAACACGATGGTTTTCGGTCCATGGTATTGGATGCGATGGTTTTCGATCCATGGTATTGGATGCTTTGGTATGTATAAATATGTATTATAACATTGAAAGGAACATAATGAAAAATCAACCTGGTAGTCCTGGTTTTGGGATCCAGGGGAAAATCTCTGTGTATATATGTTCTATGTGTTATGCTCTCACATTGTTTATTTTCTGTGTTTAAGAATTCATATGCAGGTAATTGTTGTATGGGGTTTGATTCCTCATCTAAGGAGTACCTGCATTGCATACTTTTGATGGACCCTGCTACATGAAAAATGTGAAATACATGAAAAACATGATTGCAATCACGTTTTTTCATGTATTCGTCATTTTTTGTGTACCAGTGTCCATGAAAAATATGTGACATGGGTACTCCTTGAATGAGGAATTTAATTTTTCATCCAACGAGTACTCCTGCTCAAAATTTGAGTTAAACCTTAGGGAGATAAGTTGAAAAAGTAGTTTTATTATTTTATTAATTTTTTATCTTTTTACTTTTTTACTCCAAAAATGGTGAATCATCCCTCATGGTTAACATCATCATCTTGAATCTTATTGGTTCTTATAAAGTTTATTTTGATTGTACATTTTTCTTAGGAGGCCCATTTTAGACCTCAAAATTCCCCTAACGATTTGTCTCCACTTCCAAATGATGCTTTAAGTTTGGCAATACGAGACTAGTTCTTGACTAATCTTCTTCTTTAGCTCCTCGAAAGCCTTCTATTGACCTTGTCCCCATTGGAAACTCTTTCCAATTGCTATTATGGCATGGAGAGGTGTTTCTACCCCTGAAAATGAGGTTATGATTTTCCTCAACTACTGTGTTGCTTGAATGAAACTCCTAACCTCAGAAACATTAGTAGGGACTAACATTTTCATGATGGCTTCCATCTTAGAAGGATTTATCTTTAGCTCTCCTCCACTGATGGCATACCCCAGATACGCCAAAGATTGTTGCACAAACTCACACTTCTTGAGATTTTCTAGCGTTTGGTGCTTCTTCAATGTTTCCAGCAAATGCATCAAATGTGAAATATGCTCCTCCCAGGTAGCACTATATACTAGTATATCATCCAAATAGACAATAACAAATGAATCTATAAAATGGCGCAGTGCATTATTTATTAATATCCTAAATGTAGTTGGTGCATTACAAAGTCCAAATGGCATGACTAACCACTCATACAAACCATGCCTGGTTTTGAAGGCAGTCTTCCAAGTATCTTCTTCTTTGACTCGAACCTAGTGATATCCAAACTTCAAGTCCAGCTTGGTGAAGCATTTTTCTTACTGCAACTGATCCAAGAAATCATCTATCTTAGGTAGGGGTTATCTGTTCTTGAGCGTGATTTTTTCAATGCCCTGTAATCTATATACACATGCCAATTCCAATCCTTCTTTGGCACAATGATGATGGGTGACCCACATGGTGATCTACTTGGTTGAATGACGCCATGTTCCAGTAGCTGCTACAACTAGTTCTTCACCTCACTTTTTTCTATAACAGACTTCCTATACAACCCAACTTTTGGCAATGGGGAATCTGGAAATAGCTAGATCTCATGCTCCACTTCTCTCTAGGTGGTAACGCTTTAGGCTCCCTGAACACATACCTATATGCATGTAAAAAATCCATTTTTTGTTTTTGTTTATTAGTACACCCTTCTAGGAATGCCTTACCTCTTTTTAACTCCTCTACAGACTAAATTTCTTTTAAAAATCTAGTAAAACATACTTCTTGCTGCAACAGATAAATTGCTATGGCTTGGTTGGCACTAAGGACTACCAAACATGAATCCACATACATTAAGGGGAACCACATTGAGATCAACTTCATCAATAAAATCAACACTGACAGTAAATCTAATTTTCCACCATTTTTTTTACTGTCAACTCTGTATCCTTATTTACCCATCACAGTGGATATGGATTTGGATGATCACCAAATTAAAGCCCCAACTTCTTAACCACATCTGCTACAATGAGATTCACCTGTGATCATGAGTCAAACAGAGCATCAATATTCATTTTTTTTACTTGTATCTTTATATGTAAGAGTTTTGTCATTTCTTTCTCTTCATGTTGCTAAAGGCTACTAAAATTCACCTCCTTTTGTACTGACGTACAAATGATCTTCTCTTCTACATCTAAGTTTCCTTTAGCTTGCTTGCTCAAATCAGTGGCCATGAGGTTCTTCTTCTTGTTCTTTAGGTTTGGCTCTAGATGCAACTTTCAACATTTTTCCTTTGTATAGTCATTGATATTGTAGTGCTGGCGAGTAGGTTTGCACTGGTATGTTGTGGTTATCATATTTTTATCATTTCCTACTTTTTTCTTCTTCTTCCCCTCATTTGAAGCATCTCGTTGGTCATTTTCCTTTGATCCACATAATTTTTCTCTCTTGAAGCCTATGTGCTCTAGGTATTGTTCCTATACACAAGCCTCGTCCACCAATTTGGACTTGAATAACATTACTTGCACACATAGATGGCGGTGCAAACACCCCAGATACTTGAGGAGTACATCTAGTTTCTTTGGAGATATACCCATCATTATAGCCATCTTTCTGAATTTCTTGGTATACTCTTACATGCTTTAGCCTTACTTTTACCTGAAGTAATGCCACCAAGACAATTGGTCCCTGACATACCCAATAGGATAAAATTATGAATTATTGAAGGTTTTGAAATCCCCCAACTTATCACTTGGAGTTTCTCCCTCCAACCTCAAGGTTTCTGTGTGGCTCTCCCCCCAAGTCAATGCATCGCCCTCTAATTTAAGTCAGATGAATGAGATCCTTTTCCCTTCCTCAATCTCATGGATGCTGAAATAAAATTCCAGTTGTTGCAACCTTTGGTTCAACTTCAGAGCATCAATATCGTCATGGTACAACTTGATATCAACTTTTTCTTCCATTTTAAATAGGGATTGATTCACGATACTCGAGCTGGGTTGATCGTTTTCGAGTTCTTTATTCAATTGGTTCTCTGCTTCTCCATGATATTCTGATAGAAATTCTGGTTTGTTCTCTACATTTGAAAGCCAATTGTATCAAATTTTTTGTAGCAATGGTTTACCAAAAGACGTCTCCTTAGTAGTTGGTTGTTCCTTGCAAAGGAATACATATAGAGTTGGTTTTTTTAATGAACAAACTCAGATAAATAGCACTACAAATGGTGAAAACAATGCATATACAAACATAAACTAAAAAAAGAGATAAATACACAAATAATTCTTAATGAAGTAAACAAGTAAAAAAAATAATGGCAAAAGGACTCCCTTTATTAACTGTTGGTGGTAGAAAATGAAAAAAATAGATGAATACTAAACACTTGAAGAGAATTATTTGAGCTATGGTGCTTAAAAATATTTAGCAAGTAGGTTCCTTTCCTCAATCTCTTTGCAAGATTCTCCTCTCTCTCAAAGAAGTATGAAGACTCACTAAATGGTGGACTCTTCCTTCACTAGGATGATGGATTTCATATAAGAAATATGGCCAACATACTAATTCTCTTACATCTTCTACTTCAATAATGAAAAGTAGGGTTGCTCTGATAGAAATTTGGCCAACATAACATTGTCTCATGTTTTTTCTCTCCCATGGCCTGTTTATATAGAATTTTTTAATCCATCTTCTCTCTGTTGGTTCATGAATGATAATGACTTATGAGTAGGAAAAGATGATTTCATTGAGGGATGAATATATTTAGGGTGACTTGAATTGAGTTTTCCTTGACTGAGATCCTGTCAGGGAATCGTCTTCCAAGTCTATATGAGGTAGGCATGTCCCATGCTCGTTATCATGACTAGTGACAAATTATTACAATCAGACAGGAAATAGTTATGTCCAGCCAACACTGTGGTGGTTGACATGCTGACAACTAATGATGATAACTGCTGACACCCTTAAGGGCATTTCTTGAGAAATCGACTAAATTTGGTGCCCCCTTGCATAAGAAATGTGAAGCACTGCTGGAGTGAGGTTTGAGATATGCATGGTTCTTCTACTTTAGGTACCTCCCCCACATCATGATGTAAGCACTGCTAAATGGGGTGCTTAGTAATACGTGGATCCTTGACTAAACGTAAGAAATGCAATAGTTATTAATTACACCTTGACATCAAACCTTGTGTTGGTGTCGAATGTCAGAGGGGCTGATGACATCACTAGGAAATAGTGACATCCATTGTTACACTCGAGGATGTCCCTTAAAGGGGGGAGTTTGCAAGGTATCACTTTGATCCTAGAATATGGTTGTTGAATTCGATAGGAAAGAAGTGTTAACTGTGCGAAATGATGATTCGGGGAATCAATATAAGGTCAAAACATACTGTAATAATGTGGGTCAAAAAAGGCATGATAATGAAAGTTGATGATATGAACGAACATGGATAACTGGCCCGAGTAATGCAAATGGTGGTTGTCAAAATAGTTCTTCTGAGGTGAGTGGCCTTGGAGTCGGTAGGAAATCCAAGGTAAGTGTGAGTATGTTCTTATTGGCGTGAATAGGGTGAATGAATTTGGATTATGTGTGAGCTTATACCAAGTGCGACTATGGACTGCTACCGGGTACAAGGTGTGAGAATATGGGTGGGAACCATTTTCCTAGAAAATCATTGTACACTCTCCAAAACAATGTAAAGGTGGTTTTGTATCTCCATACAGGGAGACGGGTGCCCCTTGAAAATTGTGCCTGCATGATGATGAATGTAAGGTGTTGTGTACGAATGGAGGGGGGCCCATTGGTTAGTATCAGTGTTGACATGTATGAGGTGGATGGAATGACATAGATGGTCTACTATAATATGGGTGGATGGTAGCCCCAATGTAGCTTGCAGTGGTGCATGCAGTTCAATCCTTCTGTGATAAAATATGGTGTTCTGGGAGTACGGGAGGTAAGTAAGATGCAAAGAAGAGAATTATGAGGTTGATATTTGATACATGTGTGTAAAATGGCTCCAAGGCCTAGGGGAATGTACATGGATACCTATAGTGTGAAGGGGTCTATGAAATGGGGTGATCCATGCAATTTGATCTCTATCGACCTACGTGGACACTTACAATGTGTAGGTGGAAGGTGATGGTAAGTGTGATTGAGATGGTGAACCCTACGGTTTAATTTAGAGAATTGACGTCAGGATATGCAAAGCTTTGGAGGAAGCTTGTCATGCTGAGTTGAGAATGATACCTTGACTCTCAATTTCCATTGAGGGAATGAGCTTGCTATGAAGGTGTTGATATCCTACAACTTCGAAAGTCATTACCCCAAGTGAAAACATCCATTTATAAAAATATGCACACTAGAAAGAAGGATTTACCAAAATCATAAGAAGGTGAACCTGATGGGTGATCTAAATAAGTGAAGTTGACATTGCTTTTCCCTAAATGGGTAGGAATTATTCCATGTGTCAATATGGTGTGCCACAATTGTGGAACTGATGCCTTTCATCTTCGAGTAATCCCATGAAAAAATATCCTTTTACTCTTGGAACAAGGTTGTGTATGAGGTTACCTCTTCTGGAGAGCATGCTGCCCCAAGGAGATCTCTTTGAATTTTCCAGGTTTGTTCAAAATATTGACCTTAATGGTAGGTGATTATTTGACATGTTCCCTTCCTCAAACATGTCAAGTGTTAGGATGGGATTTTTGAACCAATCTACCTTTCCTGGAGGTAGGAAATATTTTGACTCTATGGTGCAGATATTGTGGGTTGGTGCGTTAGTAGGCAAAAAATATTTTTTGGGTAGAAAAAAAGAATGATGGTGCATGGCATCCCATGGAAATTTGGGTTCCATAATGGCCTCTAGAATATCTTCATTTGAGTGAAAAATATTATCTAATGTTGTATTGGTTTGTGTGAGGTCGTGAGTTTGGAGATTGGGCCTAGTAGTGTTGGTCGACAAGAAAGAATATGATTCGGTGGTTGATGTCGTAGTACGAAGTGAAGTTGACAATGTGCAAATGGGATGGGTCTACATAATTGGTGGTGTTACCACTGGTGTAGTCATTTTAGTAGTATTTACAATAAAAAATGATGGGCAGACAAAATTAATCATGGTTCCTACAAATGGGGAAATGAATCATATGTGGTGTTGCATGTCGTCAGCATTAGGTGGTGGTAGCATTTTTGTAGTGGTTGGTTGATAACGAGTGTGAGGAAGTTCTTGCAGCCTTGTTGGTGTAGAAGGAGTAAAAGTATATTTCTCAATAGGAGGTTGACACTGAATCCTAAGATTTGGAAAGGTTTGTAACATATGACATGTCTTAACATTATAAGAGTGATTGGTGCAAATATTGCACGCAGGACTGGTACTAATTGAATAGATAGTGTGGGTGGCGACATTGCTCATAGTATGAGATGATGATGCACGGTTAACATCATAAGATGTGGCATATTAGGGTTCTAGCCACCTACGAAAGCTTAGTATTGGTGTGATGTGACATCCTAGTGTGGGTTAACCTCAGTGCTACTCTCATTGCGTGAAAGCATGGAAGGTATTAACAATTCCTCGTATGATGTGATTGAGAGAAGATGCCACAATAATAATGCATGAGTTTCTCTTGATTGGAGAGATGGATTAATGGAATTTGGACCACTAAGCAAAATATGTCTTTAAACTTATCTAATTCATGACACTAATTGACCAAGTGGTTGGGTCTGTCGCATAGGGCGCATGTTAGGGGTGATTTTGACCAGGCGGGTTGAGGGTATTTAGTATTTTTTCCTAATCAAGATTGGTGATGGTAAGAGGAGAGATGTTGGAATACTGATGGTTTATCCTCAAATGCACATAATATGGCCCTATGTGCTTCATCCCCTTATGGCACTATGTTGTTCAAAGGTTCGGTGTTTGATTCGACTAAATCAGAGTTTTCAATGATGAATCAGTGCATGAAATCTAACATAGAGTGGAATCAGGGAGGATGTGGACAATGTCTCACATTATGGTTTCCTGCAAAAATTTAGAAACTGTAATGTTTGTGCCTAGGTATGTTTCTTTAGCAACGCTAGTAACCAGATACAATCGGTTGAATCATCGTAACTCGGGACACTAGGAAATCAAATGGTTTGGTTCGTCACATAAGGCGCATAACGAGGTAGGATATGAAGACTCAGATTTCCTTCGTGTATTTTGGGGTGTTGGGTGTAATGGATAAGAGCATGAATTTGGTTCCTCTCACACGTAAAATATTGTTTTGGATCCATCATCAACCAGCAGTGAGGTTAGTATTGATAGAACCTTAGTATTGGTTTGTGCAGGTGCACTTAATGCATCTCGGTATCAAGGGATTTCAAGGAAATGATGCTTGTAATTCCCGTATTTTGCACATATAATACATGAATGATTGGTGTAGAATGCCTTATTGCATACTGGAGTGGAATTTTCTACAGTGGGTGGATGAGGGTTCATTGGCACTTTTGGGGCATGTAGAATGGATTTTAACTCGTCTAACTCAGGGCACACATTGGTAGGGTGTCCAACAACTACACAAAAATCACAGGGTGGAAGTTCCCTGAAGGACTTTGGGATGTCTACCTTTTTTCCTTTTTGGTTATCCCTCCTACTAGAATCGACTGGTGTTGATGTATCAGTTGCTTGAGTTGGGGTGGTTTCATCAGGGGTGCTATTGGAATGATACTTGTCAATGTGATACATGAATTCGCTGACATGGCCTATGGGGATAGATAGCAAACTAGTATCATAAGATCCATATTTGGCAATGTAAGTGTTTCCATGACTTGGTGTGAGACAAAACCAGGTGGAGGGTATAAGAAGGGTGCTTGGGTGATGGAATATGGTAGTAGTGTAGAGTTAGCATTTGCCACACTCCTGGTGTCTAGCACTAGTTCTTGACTCGATGGGGTGTTTCATGAACTCGTCATGAAAATCAAAGCTCCTGTGGTTGTTGGGGTGTCTTCTAGCAATGAGGGGTATCTCGGGTATGCACCAAGGAGGATTAATGGTTTAAATTGGCATGATGCAAATTCAATGTATGTTGTAATCAACTCAGGAGAAGATCCTACAAAAGGTAGGAAACCGTCAGGGGCGGTCAAGGTATTCTTCTCATCATACGTGATTTGGTCAACTATAATGACTTTCCCTTCATGGGGGAACATCATTAATATGAATACAAAAGATGCCACTACAGTCATTGTATACATGTAACTCCGGCCAAGAAGGATGTTGTAATCCAACCGCACATTTATGACTTCAATGTCAATGAGCACGTTTTTTCCAACGAGATGTACTAGCACATCTTGGTATATGCCTAGAGGGGTTAACGAAAGTCCATCATATGATTTGAGCATGATGTCAGATGGCTCGAGTTCTGAAGATCCTAGTTTTTGCCAAATAGTTTTAGAGATAAAACATGTAGATGCTCCTTCATCAACGGTGCAACGATGGATGGTGATGCTTTCGATTGAGACTGGGATTTGGAAAGTGACTATTGATGGAAGACACAGGATAAATTTATCCAAATTGAAGACCATTAACCAAGAATTAGTTGGGTCAATTTTGTTTAAGGTGGAAAGTAGGGCTTTCTGTTGGGTTAGGCATCTTTGTAGGACTTCTAATGCTAACATAGTTGAGGGAGATTGTGCTAAGTCATCGACCATGTTGTAACTGTGAGAAGATTTTGAGTTATGTCCTAATCACCATAAAGGTCCCTTGACCATATTCATCATGGGTTATATAGGAATTAAACAGATGGTCAACAATGTTATAGGTGTTGCCATGGTCAAGGTGGATGGGTTATTTTATCGGGGAGCTTCATAATTTCTATTTCTCTTTTGTAGGAGAATGTCTTCTCCTACCACGTAGATGTCGCGATTAGAATTATTATGGGGGTTCCCTCCAAATGGATTTGTCTTGGATGGTTGTTGTTGAGTGTTAACCACTCCCTCGTGAGGGAAAGGATCTTGCATTACGACAGTCCATTATCTTCCCTGCCTCCTATTGTCCTATATCCTTTTCAGCTTAGAGAGTTGAGGACAATGATGTGTATAATGAACATATTCCCCACATATAGAACAAGGATCATTTGTCCTTATATTTTTGTTCTTATTTTTCCTTTGTGATTTATGGTTTGTCTGTTCCTAGTTTTGATTCAGGTTGGGGTTGTCCCCAGCCAGTATCCATGGGGGGTGTTGTTGATTGCTTGTCCCTGGCTAGGTTCTCCCTTTGGTTTTCTCTTTTGTTTTCTATTAGCAACATTAGGTGGATTTGTTGTATTCACCTGGTCAAATGAGGACTGTTGTTAAGCATGGAAGGGTTGCACTAGATTAACCCTTGCATTATTTTGCATTGGTGGGTTACTCTATAGTTGTGCAAGGAAACGAGAATATTGATTTCCTTGTCCCGTATTGGCATATGGATTATGGGAAGAGGACATTATGTCCACATTCCTAAAGAAGTATTGGTTTCCCCATGGGGGAATATGTGGTCCTCCATGCGGGGGATGATATTGGTTAACCATATTAACCATATTATGCATAGCTATGGGTTGACCAAAATAATATCTTGTGGTCTAGTTTGCATAGCGTCAAATGTTAGGTTATTAAATGAGTATCCAAGATAATAGTAGGTGTTTCTCAGTTGGTTTTTGGATATGGACTGTATCAATCCATCAACAACATTGGATGCACCTGGTTTCTCATGTTTAAAGGTTTACAGGCAGAGGGCGTCATGAAGGACCTGATAGAGATATCCAAAATGAGTGTAGATAAGCTCTAATTGTTGAGATTTACTAATAGATTCTTCCTCATTCTGGGGGTTTGAATTAGCAAGGTCTTTAGATATTTCTAAAACAAGAGATCTCGGAAGGAGATTGAGGAGGCATTTTTCCTCTAAATTACCTTTACACAAGCTTCGACATTTCTGCCATTCGTGGATAGGGTCTGATATGTATATAGGAAGTGTTTGTTTGAAGTGAGTAAAGAGTTTGAAGCTCGAGTCCTGTCAGACTGCGAGTTGAAAGAATGTGATGAAAGTAGTGGATATTGAACCAAAGTTTCCATGTGTCCTTGATGGTTGACCTATGTACCACTTGGCCACAATGCCCGTAAGGGTGCATTGAAACAAGAGTAGACGAATAATGTCGTATTTTATTACTTTAGAGGAATATCATAGGTGAAAGGTCATGACATGATTTCCAAGATCTTCTCCCTATTTACCTTTGAATTTTGGAACATCTGAAGGTAATTTGGTAAGCATGGTGTCCAATTGGGGCCATGTGTTATAGGGTCATTAGTTAACTAGCTTAAATCAAGTAGATTTAAGGAAGCTAAAAATGGGACTTAGAAGTTGTTTGTCATCACAAAATGATTTTGAACAACTATATGCAAAGGGGTCCTCTGTGGGGAAAGGTGACGAGAACTACCTTGATGGTTGTTTCATGGACTTTCCAGAGGAGTGGTATGTGGGATCCCAAAAGGTGTAGCATATGTGTAATGTTGTGGGGTCATGAAGGTGTGATTTGATGGGGAGGGCCCTAAGAAAAGTTGCACTGATAAAGGAAGATCCTATAATAGTGGTTGTGTGACATCCTCGATGCCTAAATGGTGGGAGGCCTGACACACCTCTTGGTAATAGGGGGAGGTTTAAAAAGCATCTAGATCGACGGGTAGTCGTGGGATACCCTATGGTGTCGAGTATCGTGTGTGCTACTTTGTGAGTTTGAGGGAAGGGGATAAATATCAATGCAATAAAATCACATACATAAAACAAAGAGAAAATACGATGGTTATTTTCCTTTTACAATTAAGCTATGTGATCAATGAGACAAAGAATGGTTTTCATTTATTGCGTATGATAAAAATTCCTATGTAGACCTAATCATCCTTACTACTCTCAAAGTAAATGGTCCTTACGAAGATATATTATGATGGGTACTGGGGAAATGACCGAAATAAATGCCGACGCTTTCCATCAGCCGAAGAATCGACCAAGGTAATGGATGAGATTTTAGTGTTTCCCACACCTCCACTTATAGGGATGGATGCCCTAGGTTTTGGCCACTAATGTACCTTCTTCCCATGTGAGCATTCAAGTATTTAGCTTCTTGGTATTCAATTACTAGTACCAATCACTAGATGGTTAGGTAGCCCCAAAGAGTACCACACCCACTAGAATTAAGCCGAACCCCCTCTAAATCAAGTCTTGGCCATGCTCATGTATTATTTTCTATGGGATGATTGAAGGATTTTAAGCTACATAAAAAGTCAAATTCTATGTATCAAAGATGTAACATGACCATGGTGGCTTATGGGATGCCTACCCCCAATGGTCCTAACTTGAACTTATGATTCAGGTTATGGTGGGGAATTTAGGTGGTTCAGGTTATGATTTCTTTTAACGGTCTTATGTTTCTTCAGAGTCTGATATGTAATCTAAAATGAAATAATTATCAAAAGCTCTAGAAACGGGATGCCTTCTAGTACAAAGTTTATAGAATCTTACTGTGTGATGTGTAATTTTATGCAAGTGATCATGTGAGCATGTAAAGTGTGAGAGGATGTGGATATTTGGTGATCCGTTTCAATATCCTCCTAATTACACTATATTTAAATTATTCATTGCATGAAAAAGAAATATTATGTCGATAATGAGCCGCTTACTCTTATTCCTATTACAATATGTGAATTTCAAAACAAGGAGATGGAAATTCAAGTTCTTTAAGAAAATTTTCATATTCAAACCCAGATTCGTCTACGAGACATAGGGGAAGCAAAGATTACTTACTTTCTGTAATAAAAATTTCTCCTAGTCGTAAAAAATGAAAGAAATGAATGCTTTGGTTAGTAGCAAGATTTCTGGATTATGGACCACTTACTCTTTTACAAGTTAAGCTAGTTGGATTGTGAACAAAAAATTAAATATAATATAATTACTCTAATAATTGTGATTAGTAAAGAAATTAAGCAATCTAAATTGAATGTAACCAATTTGCAGAGGTGAAGGAAATTCTATAGAGGCTACCAATCACCTGAAAAAAGTGAGATTACGAGACATTTTTTGCTTTCTGGAAACTGTGCAGGATTCACTATGAATAGTCGCGGTGACACGTCTATCAAAGGAAAAGTCATGGTGCATGTGTCTGTTTGAGAAGAAGTTGCATGGTCAACAAGAAATTATAAACACACAAGTTTTCTCAGCTAACAACAGGTCCAAAATGTACTGCAAAAATTCTAGAGAGGTACTAAACTCCTTGCAAGTTGATTATGGAGAGGAAGGTCCTACAAACACAACCAATTATATTAAAGAAAAGACAACAGTATGGTCACCATTTCTATAGTAGTGTTTTTGTAGCAATAGTGTACCAAAAGACACCTCCTTGGTAGTTGGTTGTTCCTTGCAAAGGAATACATATAGATTTGGTGTTGTTAGTGAATAGACTGAGATAAACAATCACTAGAAATGGCGAAAACAACGCATATACGAACATAAACTAAAACAAAGAAATAAATACAAAAATAATACTTAATGATGAAAACAATTAAACAAAATGATCTAGAATATAAAACATCAGTATGAAAACAATGATCAAATGGGAAAAAGGCATAGATTTTAAATGTGTGTAACAACCAAATCTTGAGTTCAAAAACCTAGATTGTAGTTATAACCTCATCCAAGGTCTTCATGCATAGCTCACTAAAGGTGTATCAAAAGGATATTAGTCTCTTGGCTATAGAATTACATTGTTTTTATTTGTAACTTAGTGAAATGGAAAGTTGTGGAGACAAGTCACATTCTTCTTCTTTCACTCAGTCATGTCAAATGAATAAAGAAAATAGTACCAACCCCTTGGAAAAGGAAAGTTGAGAACAACAAATACCAACAAAAAAAGAATCTAATGAGTTGAAGGACTAAATAACATACCACCCATAACGAACTATTCCATCCAAATATTATTTTATGTTGGGCCACAATAAAACATTTTGATCGAAATTTCATGTAGCCTAATACTACAAAGTAAATTCAAACCCTAACTTGTTGTTCCACTTATAATTTTACCCAAAATTACCTCATATTTAAAGGTATCACCATATCTAATACCAAACAAAATTAAAGAAAAAATATCCTTTGGAGAAATAGGATCATCAAACAAAATTGAACCATACCTATTAATGAAACTTATTTTATATATTAATATTAGGATGAACTTATTTTTCTATTGGAAAGAGAGAAAATTTCATAGATACTAACGAATCCTTATGCATTACCTGCACTCAAATGAGTTAACAAAAATTAATGGCACTAAGAGAGCGATGATATTGTGTTTTTGACCAAGATCTTTTATCTCTTCCTCCAACACTAAGATTCTTCTTGTCTATTGCGGCAAAAATGGAAATCCTAAATGGAGATTGTTTCCTTCACAAATACTCCATTTCTACTAATGTCTTGGGCATAAAATTGGATTCTTTCTTGCTAGAGCTATTAGACGCCATTTCATTGAGCTACAACGATAGGTGAGAGTTATTCATATCTCACTAAAGGTGTATCAAAATGCTATTAGTATATTGGCTATAGAATTCGACTCTTTTTATTTTTAACTTAGCGAAATGGAAAAGTTGTGGAGACAAGCTCCATTCTTATTCTTTCATCATACCATGTAAAATAAATGAAGCAAATAGTCTCAACCCCTTGGAGAAAGAAAGTTGAGAAAAAAAATAGCATGAAGAAACAAAGAATCCAATGAGTTGAGTCGAGGGGGGTCTCCCTTTGTAAACCAACATCCATAGGCTTGCTAGAGTTAGTATGAATCTTTACTAGAATTTGAGTAGTCTTCAAATCACCAAACAAATCTAATGGAGACGTACCAACCCCTACAATGCAAATGATATCTCCAGATAAGGTGCAGTCAATATCAATAATATCATATTTTGAATCTATTATCAAACTTAAATGCCTCAAACTCTGATGCAAAGAGGTCATCACCAACTATAATCATACCAACTAGATCACACATGTTATTCAATTCTTTATTAGAAGCTTCATTTCACTATCATCAACAAGGTCTATTTTTGGAGTCATCAATTCACAACTCAATTTGCAGTCACCATCCACATGTGTCTCACCGTTGAAGTCCCACTGCACAATTGACCTTCCACTAGTTCCTCCAATAGTTGGAACTACTTTAACTAAAACAACTTGATATAAATGACTTTGATTGCTACAAATTAATAATCACACATGCTTAATAAACTCTAACTCCTTCAACTCAAATTAACTGATTAAACCAGGTGACACAAGTCATGTCACACTAGTTAACTGCATCCAAGTTGTCTCTTGATGTGGAAATTCAAATTTCATCAATTTAATCAAGGCAAAATCAAATTGAGAATTTCTTGCTCCATTTTTCAACACTCTCTCTCATCAATAAATGGATTATCAACCACCCCTATCCTCCACCTATGAAACTCGATCTTCCCTCTTGATTTTTTTTTCAAAATGTCAACATCTTGTTCCTTTATCAGAGTGTAGTGTAGAAACATTATCCGACTCTGCACACAATCCTGTAAATGGTGATACTAGATATCTATATGGCAGGATCAATCGTGAAATACAAGATTCTTAAAGAGTTTGATGCAACTTTGATTATAAAAGTAGATCATAGTTGGATCCATCATCTAACCAAATAGTCCAACAAGTATCTTTCTCATCCATATTACCTCACATGCTATTTGATTTGCAACCATGTATTCTACTTATGTCGAGCTGAGAACCACATATATTTTCTTCCTGTTGTACCAAGAAACAGTTGCAAACCCATCACTGAAAATTCCACCTAATGTACTCTTTCGGTCTGATGGACTTCATGTCCAATCTGAATTTGTGAAGCCACACAACTTCACTCCCTCTGTCTATTTGTACCATAGTCTAAACTGGGTAGTGCCTCTGAAGTACTGTAAAACATGCTTAATTTCCTTCCAAAATAATTTTCTTTGCCTAACTATAGCTTGGGTTCGTTGGTTGACTACATAACACATATATGGTCATGTGTTCAAAAGATACATGAGTGAACCCACTAGCTACTGATAAATGGTAGCATCCAGTTATTCACTTGAAGTGGCATCCTCCTTCCTCGAGTTGTTTGCTAGAGGTTTCTTTATGGGTTTACAAATATCCATGCAGAATCTCTGCAATATCTCATTTTCATACTTTCCTTGAGAGATAAATAGTTCCCCATTATCTTTCCATATTTCCAAGCCGAGGAAGTAGTGCATGAGACCCATGTCCTTCATTTCAAATTCCTTTGAAAGGTCCTCCTTGCAAGATCTGATCAAATGCTTATCATTAGTTAAAATCAAATCATCAACATATAAGACAATAATAAGAAATTTATCTTCTACCAAGATGTGATTGAGCTTTGCATCCACTTCACTTTTGGTGAAGCCCAAACCAGTGAGATAACTATCGATCATGGTGTACCAAAAAAAGGGTGTTTTTTTTTGTGACCATACAATGCTTGCTTGAGTCTACACACATGGGACTCATATTCAAATATCTAAAAACCTTCTAGTTGCTCGATGCACGCCTCCTCCTCAATAACCCCATTGAGAAATGTTGTTTTTACATCCATATGGTGGATCTTCCACCCCATCTGCATAGCTAGAGAAAGAATTGATATAATAGATGAGTACCTTTCTACAAGAGCAAAGGTATCCTCATAGTCAATTCTTAAATTGATAGTTTTTTGTCTTAATTGTTAATTTTCTTAAATGGGTTTCGTCTTAAGTGGTGTGTCTAAAATATAAAGTTTTGCCTTAAAATATTTTTGTCTTTAATTGTTTTTGTCTTAAATACAAAGTTGTCCTAAAATAATTTTGTCTTAAACTATTTTTGTCTTAAATATAAAGTTTTGTCCTAAAATATTTTTGTCTCAAACTGTTTTTGTCTTAAATATAAAGTTTTGTCTTAAATTGTCTTTTTCTTAAATATAAAGTTTTGTCTTAAAATATTTTTGTCTTAAACTAATTTTGTATTAAATATAAAATTTTGTCTTAAAATATTTTTTCTCAAATTGTTTTTGTCATAAATTTAATATTTAAGGAAATTCAATTGATATTAAATTTTAATGTAAAATAACTAAAATAAAAAGTGACTTTTTAAGACAAAAGATTTCTTTTGCCTTAAAAAAATGTCTTAAAAGTTCCCTTAGTGTAGTAGTGATAGACCAATAGACTCTGAATTTCATTGATTGCGATTGTGGATACAAATCTCTGAGAACATGACATTCTCATGGATCTGATAACAATAGAAACATAACCAATGATCAAGAAAAATGGATGTATAAAGCAGTAGAGCCCTATACAAGACAATTTTTTAATAATGGGAAGACGTTGAATTAAGATTGGATAGTGTTATTCAAAAAAAAGAAATGAAGTACAAACTTTAATTTCAATGAGAATAATAAGAGATGATTTCATAGCAGCCCACTCCACGCATATGAAACAGTGTTACCTCTGTGATGAGTGATGGAACTTATTTGCATATGATCAATAAGGATATGTGTCATATTTGGATGCACTCGATTTCAAACGAAAGGGACCTTTGAAGCATAATTTTAGAACTCATCCCTACATCAATGATGGCTACCAAATGAATTAGCTACTAGAAACAAAATAATATGTATATAGTGGAGAACCACTAAGCTTTAACAATTGTTATAATCTCAAGACAATAATATAAAAAGGAAGTTGCTAGAAACAAAAGGGATCTATGCAATCTAAATGAATGAAGAGGCATTCACATTTACAAAATTTGTGGAGTTACAAGCTGGAGTTGTGTGAACTTGTGGTAGTGGTAATATGGTCTAACTCAGAAAGGTCCAATTTTTTTTTTCTATGGATACTAGCGCCAAGCAGTGGGAAATGGATAATGAAATTATATGCGAGTGTAACTGAAGCTTCAACATAATAGTAACATACTAAGTGGATAAGAAAACAATAAATATTCTTGTAGAATTACGACACAGACATAGAAGGTATTATGAGCGAACAAATATGGCAACCCTATAATACTATATGTGTTATGATAGACTTGTGGGTCAAAATGATTGCTATGGTGCTATTATTTTTTAAGAAAAATTCTAGTAATCATTATATTCAAATCAATTACTCAGCATAAGTTATAAAGGGACATAACGACAACACCATACATAGTATTGACAACTAGTGGATTGGAGCAGCATTAAATAATGATTGGATCAGAGGAATAATTATATGAAGCTTTCGTATATTCCATGGAAACCTTTCTATTGGAGAGGTTTTATTTGATTCCCTAAACATTAATTGCCTTGCAGCAACATTAGTTATTATTATGGCATTATTATTATTTTCAAATGTTCTAATGGCATTGATAAGCATTCATTGGTATTATTATTAACACTGAACAATAGGTATTCAACCCTAGAGAATATATTGTTGCTTAAATCATTATTATTATTGAACAATAATATTATTGGATTAGGCCAATCAATCAAAATTCCTTTTAGGTTTTTTTACCATAATTATACAATGAGAAACACTTCTAAAATCAACTCTTAGATTGCTAGAGTGCCAAATCCTTGCCACCTATGTCAATTATAAGAAGGATCTATATCAAGGAGTCGAATTAGGGTTTCTAGCCCTAGATACCACTCAACTTTATTATAGATGGGTAATAATCAAATTGTACAGGGGCCTACATTTCAAATATGTTGTTTAAAAACTTACCTTGCAGTTTTGGATATGAACCATAAAGGTCAATGCCTCCAACTTAATGATTGGCTCAATGTATTCCTCTGTAGCTCAACTTATTGAATCCAGCGTTATTTTTTTTTTAACATTTAGGAGCGTCCATGACCATTTCCTGACTAACTTACTCCTCCATGGCCTTAGTTAATAATGACAACATTAATGTTGTGGAACAACATTAATGGTTTGTTCCACAGTTAATGGTGACAACGTTGATACATTTGAAGGAAACATCAACGTGTTGGCATGGAGAACCTGGAATATTAATGCATGGAATAATAATACAAGTTGATTAATGTGTGGAATAAACAATTCAGGTTGATTAATGTGTGGTGAAATAATGCAGGTCAATTAATGTG
This sequence comes from Pinus tabuliformis, assembly GCA_031772625.1. Classification (NCBI taxonomy): domain Eukaryota; kingdom Viridiplantae; phylum Streptophyta; class Pinopsida; order Pinales; family Pinaceae; genus Pinus; species Pinus tabuliformis. The sequence continues at coordinate 584,696,641 of CM062810.1, forward strand.
TGGTGAATATGAGCCTTGAAATCATGCGTGGTGTTATCGGGAAATCTAGCGTCTATGCAGAATTGCTAGTCCCACTAAGGCTGATAGCTACCTTAGAAACAAAGAAACTAAAACCACTTTCATTTTCCTTTATGAGAAGTAGATAAGAGGGGAATAAAGGAGACCAACCTCTGTCTTGCGCTTGGTTCCTTGCTTGATTCCTCTCCCTTCTGATAGATCTTTGCCACTCGTTTCCTCATCTACCCAGCTTCAAAGAGCACCTGTGGAATCAAAGCAGCATAACACTATCCAAGAACAGAAATCTACTATCGTAAACAATATAGGACTAGATATATATTGACCACACAAATGCATATATCATCAATCATACAAGAATGTGGAGGAAAACTTGAATAGCTTTATTAATAATCGAATAGCAAAGAGGATTACAACCAATTGTTTTGACCCAGCATCATCCTCTCAGCAAGAAAGCCCTTATTCACCTCATGAAAAGCTTACATCACCCAACACTATGATGTTACCCCAAGAAACCAGCAACACTTCCTTACAAGATACAAAATTCCAGCCTCTAACCTCCGGATCTCTGGGATGAGAGATCTATATATAGATATTTGCAGAGGTGTGAGCCAGCTCTGGGTTTTTGATTAGTGTCTTCTCTCTGATAGTTCTTGATTCCACTTGGAGATCTCATTGATCTCTTACTCATCCTTGGGCGATTCTGAGAGGCAAGTGTCACATGAGAAGTTTCTGGAAGATTCCATGATCATCCACCTCGCAAACTGTCTCTGCCACTTGTCTATTCTCGCCCATCGCACCCTATAGAAGGGATTTTCAGTATGCATCACACCTCCCGTGTGCATTTAGGTGGGATGCATCGCACCCTCAGCACTGAGCAATCAGTATGGTCCAGTTTTGACCATTTCTGAGTAGTTTTTCATGGAGAACTTTTGGGAGATGATGTAATCAGCTGACCTTGTTTCTTTAGAGTGTTAAGCAACACTTTTAGGGACTTAGGAGCCCTTGGTTTATGGACATGTATGATTGGGGTTACAATGCCCAAAAATGTCTATAACAGTTTCCCCCTAAAGCATGAGGTCGTTAATCTTTTGATGTCGGGCGAAATGCTTTATCATGAGGATCCGAAGTTTCTTCGATCTAGAAGGCGACCTGTAATAAGATACAATACAATACATTATCTTCATAATATTTTCATGATCTAGCTGAGGCGGGCATTCCCATGCTAAACTTTATAAATTCATTTTCATGTACATAAGATAGACAATCTTCTGAGTGCAAACTGATGATTCTGGTAGAGCCATCATCCCTTAGATTGGATGATTATCTGTGCAGCAATGATGTACATTTGATGTATTTATTTTCCTGAATATATATCATAGCCCGGATGGATGAAACTAGATCCAGGGTCTTCAATCTCGTTCGATCTTCACTCAAAGTACAAGTCGATCCATGTGGGAGATGTTCTGGAGTCGAACATGGAAAGACATCGCCTAATTACTAGCCAGTGATGTAAGCTGTTAACAAGCGCGAGAGGAATCACCGATAATGATGATGACCCTCAAGGTACGATAGTACAATTCACGTGGTGTGAAAAATGTACTTGGTGTCGAACACCACGCAAAATCTCTCGGTCGAAGGCCATTGATGTAAACCTGTCGCCAGAAGTGAGAAGCTTGCCATTGAGGCACACAAGCTTCAAAGTATTGAAAGGGTTGTTCCTAGATCGACTTCCTGGATAATGAGCTGAAGTCGACAAGAAGTGATCCATCATAGGAGGGCCTTAATGAATCCCACATCTACATCACGGAACGAAGCAAATGATTTTAATGGAGGTGAAAACAATCTGATGATGTAAGGTTCAGGGTGGCGGTCATGAAAGAATGGAGCGTAAATGTATTGCAGTGGATGAGACACAGGTGAATTCTCTGAGCGAATTCTCTTGAACATATCGGCGACACTGACATGATGGATTGGTGGCGTTAACCCCACATGTGGATGGTGTGATGGACCAATGGTGATATGACCAGTGAACGGAATAACCCAACCCAACTCGGATGCGGAGTGAAAGTGTCATGTTCAAGAGCGACTTGCTACCAATAAAGTTTCTTCAAGTTTTCTTCCCAATTTTTCCCCAGTCATTGCTGACCAGTGCCTCTTTATTTTTGTCAAGCTTGAGGAGGATAACATATCCTTGTTCTATAATTTTCCCTTCGAGGAGACCCATCACTATGTTTTAACGAGCCTAGTGATAGTGAAACTCGTTCTTGTCTGTATGGACAAGTTTGTCGCTATTTGGTTTAAACGAGTTTAATGACAAAGATAACTCGGTCCTTTTCAATTTTAGAGAGTTTGAAAGGGACGTAAAGAAAACTCCAAGAATCCTTTTCGTCATATAATCCCTTAAGTCCAAAAAAGTGTAAAATAATACAAAAGGGATGAATTTTCGGTAATTTTAACGAGCCAAACAAAACAAGAGCTCGATATTTTTGTGTAATAATCCCTTAGGTCCAAAAAGATTAAAATCTAAAGGAGGGATGGCACTTCCGGTCACTTTAACGAGCTGGAGAGGCCAATTGCTCGGCAATCTTTTCATATTTTACAAGTCAGATGAAAAGATCTTAAAGGAGACTCGTTTTTCGAGGAACGAGTGATAAATTCGAGTAGCAACTAATTCCAGGTAAGGTTTGGAATTTTACAATCACGGCAGTGTCACAAGGATGGCTAACAAGATCACTCTTCGCAACTGTTCCTCAAAAGGGTAAATAATGAAATGGAGGTGAATGATCGGCCAATACAGAGTGGAGGTGATGATGAGAACACGACCAAGGCTTAAAAGCCTGACGATAATGCTCGATGCAGGTTTATTTTTTAACGAGCTTGAACCCTGCAATAACACCACTCGTGATAAGTTTGCATGCTCCCAGCATAATAATGCAAATCGAGGTGCATGCCCCCCAAGCTTCATTGCATTCAACACAGAGGTTGGAATAAAGGTTTACTTTCGTTATCTTTGAAAGACTCGATTTGGATTTTTCGAGATCGTAATCAAATATTTGATTTGGAAATGGATTTGTTTCGATTTTTAATGAGGTTGACACTGTAAAAGAACTATCCTCATGACTCCTTGTTTCATTTTTTAACGAGGTCGACACGAGATAAGAACCATCCTCGGAATCCACCATATTTACAGTATTTGATAGAAAATAAAAAACTGAAGGATGATTAAGGTTGCTGGAATAATCTTCGTGGTAATCCGAAAGATGGGAGCAATGGTGGTAATCTTCCCATGGCGCCCTGTCAATTATCATTGACTGAACAATTCCTTCGTCAGTGGAATGTACATGCGACCAAGGATCCGAAGAGGTACCATATTCCTTAGACCTATCTATCCAAACACTCGATGAGCATTGATTTGGGTCTGCCCCCCAGGCCAAGAAAATTGATTGCTACAATATTTCTAAAATGGAAACGATCCATGCTGACAAAATGTTCAGGAATCTTCCAAATCCATTAGATATAGAAGATTTCATATTGCAGGTTTCCACTGTGGCCACTTCCGCCAGATTACTCGGAGACGGTAGGGAAAAAGTACCCATTAAGGAAGGGTCTTTTAGGAGGCCTACTCCGATATTTTGAAGAAAATGATTGCTTCCATGGATCATTGGAATGCTTCCCGTCACTTGTGAACTATTGGGGAGAAATGTTTGTTGGTCGACGATTGTAATTCCTCCTTGAAAGGGAAATGCAATCTTTCTGTAGTATGTCGACACAACTGTAGCCATAGCATAAATCCAGGGCCTTCCCAGTAGGATGTTGTAATCGAGGTTTCCATCGATAACCTCAACATCAATTTCTATTGTTTTTCCCCCCAGTTCAACTCGCAAGTTACTTAAAATCCCGTATGGAGTGTATGATTGTCCATCAAATGCTTTTAACGTCATTGACATCTCGACAAGGGTGGTGAGCCTAAATTTTTCCAGCAACTGTAGGTTTTAACCTTGTACAGAAATTACCTGCATACGAATTCTTAAACAAAGAAAATAAACAATGCGAGAGCATAACTCATAAAACACATATGCACAGAGATTTTTCCCTAGATCCCAAAACCGGGACTACCAGCTTGATTTTTCATTATGTTCCTTTCAATGTTACAATACATATTTATACATGCCGAAGCATCCAATACCATGGACCGAAAACCATCGAGTCCAATACCATGGACCGAAAACCATCGCGTCCAAGAAACATGTGCGAAAATCATGCACAAAACCATAGGTGGGTCCGCCCAACCTAACGTATGGTCCAAAACCAAAATTTTCTGGGGCGCTGCCCCGGACCCCATAAAGTGGGGTTACGGGTGCCCTTCAAACCCCCTATTAACTACGTGGAAAGAATATAACACAACCCAACAATCTCCCACTTGTTGTTTTCTTTCCACAGGGGGCCACAGGAGAGCTTAGTCATTTTTCAGCCCTGAGATTCCCATTGCTTCTCTACACCAAGAGAACTTCTCAGAGCTCACAGATTTTGTCAATGCATCTGCAGTATTCTTCAAAGTGTCCACCTTTACCAGCAACACCTTTCTGTCTTCTATCATATCCCTCACAAAGTGATACTGAACATCAATGTGTTTTGTCTTTGAATGATAAGCAGGGTTCTTTGCCAAGAAAATTTCACTTTGGCTGTCACAGTCTATTCTTATAGCTCCCTGTACTAACCCCATACTTGAACACAATCTCTACAACCAAACTGCTTCCTTGCTTGCATGAGTGGCTGCCATGTATTCTGCCTCTGTAGTTGATAGTGCCACTACAGATTGTTTCTTACTCATCCAACTGACTACACCTCCAAATAGGTTAAACACATACCCACTTGTAGATCTTCTCTGATCCAGATCTCCAACCCAATCTACATCAACAAAGCCATGAATATCCAACACTCTGTCCAATCCTGGTCTTCCTTGGTAGCACAAACCATAATCACTAGTGGCACGCAAATACCTGAAAACCCGCTTCACTGTTGTCCAGTGCTCCTTCCCAGGTTTTGACATAAACCTGCTCAATACTCCCACTGCATGTGCAATGTCTGGTCTAGTAAAGACCATTGCATACATCAGGCTACCCACTGCACTTGCATATGGAACACGGGACATGTCCTCTTCCTCTTCTTGTGTCTTGGGACACTTTTCAGCAGATAACCTCACACCTACAGGAATAGGAACCTTCACCGATTTACTATCCTGCATATTAAACCTCTGGAGTATTGTTTCGACATACTTCCTCTGGTTTAACCAGAGCTTCCTCTTTGACTGATTTCTTTTAATTTCCATGCCCAAAATATAGTTTGCAGCACCAAGATCTTTCATGTCGAATTTGGAGGACAATTGGGTCTTCAAATCCTGGATAATTTCTTTGTCATTTCCAACCAGCAACATATCATCCACATACAAGACCAGATAAATAATACGGTCACCAATTAATTTAAAATACACACAATGATCTTCTTTGCTTCTAGTGAAGCCAAGTCCCCGTATAAATGTATCAAATTTCTGATACCACATCCTTGGTGACTGTTTTAACCCGTACAGAGACTTCTTTAACTTGCATACCAGTTCTTTCTTACCCTTCACCGCAAAGCCTTCAGGTTGCTTCATGTAGATTTCCTCTTCCAAATCCCGTGAAGAAATGTTGTCTTCACATCCATCTGTTCTACCTCAAAATCAAAAGCAGCAGCAACAGATAAAAGTAATCTAATAGAAGTTACCTTGGCAACAGGAGAAAAAATATCACCAAAATCAATTCCCGGCACCTGGGAATAACCTTTTGCTACCAACCGAGCTTTGTATTTCTCCACCTTTCCTTCTGCATTTGTCTTCTTCTTGAACACCCATTTGCTGCCAATGGGTTTCCTTCCAGCCAGCAACTCCACCAGATCCCAAGCCTCATTTTTGTGCAAAGATGCCATTTCATCGACCATGGCCTCTTTCCAGAGTTTTCCATCCTCTGAATCCACTACTTCCTTCACAGTTCTGGGATCATTATCAGTAACAAACAAAGCAAAATTTGAACTGAAAGCAGATGGACTATACCTTTCTGGCTGCCTTCTTTCTCGAACTGATCTTCTCACAGCCGGAGTTTGTGGCTCTTCATCTTCTGATTCCTCCTCTGCTGCAGAGTCTGATTCTTCCTCCTTTGGCTCAAACCATCTTCTCAAGTTCCTTTGGTTGGAATTCATGTTGAATAACATCTTTTACCTCTCTGAACAACACATCTCGACTATACACAACCTTCCGTGTGACTGGGTTCCAAAGCTTATAACCCTTTAAACCATCCTTATACCCAATAAAGATGCACTTTTCAGATTTACTATCCAACTTGGTTCGTTTCTCCTTTGGAACATGTACATATGCATCACATCCAAATACCCTTAGATGTGAAAGAGAGGGTTTATTACCAGTCCATACTTCTTGTGGAGTCTTATCCTCCAACGCTGATGAAGGTGATCTGTTGATCAGGTAACATGCAATATCCACCGCCTCTGCCCAGAATTCCTGTCCTAACCCAGCACCACTGAGCATGCTTCTTGCCCTTTCCATCAATGTCTTGTTCATTCTTTCTGCAACTCCATTTTGCTGAGGTGTATATGGAGTAGTCTTCTGCCGTGCTATACCACACTTCTTACAAAATTCTTCAAATTCCTTGCTGCAAAATTCTCCACCATTATATGTCCTCAGCACCTTTATCTTCTTCTCTGTCTGATTTTCCACCAGAGCCTTAAATTCTTTAAACCTGTCAAAGACTTCAGATTTCTTCTTAAGAAAATATATCCATGTATTCCTTGAGAAGTCATCTATGAATGATACATAGTACACAGACTTACCCAGTGATGGAACCTTCACAGGTCCAAACACATCACTGTGCACAAGCTCTAATATCTGTTTCGTCCTCTTACCACAGAGGGGAAACTCACCCGATTCTGCTTCCCATATACACAATTTTCATAGAAATCAAAATCTAGAGAGCTATTATTCATACCTTCTACCATACCTTTACCATGAAGTATTCGAAGGCCCTTCTCTCCAATATGTCCAAGCCATTGATGCCACGACATGGTCTTCTCTCCAGAGATCACTAGATTCTCTATTCCATTTTCAGGAACCATAGAACTATTGCACCCATCAACAACAGTGCTACCTTGAAGCTTGTACATAGTTCCAATCCGATCTCCCCGCATTAATATCAGTGCTCCTCGAACCATCTTGCAGGTATCTTTCTCGAACACCGTCTTTACACCTGCATCATCCAACTCGCTTACAGAAATCAGATTTCTGGCTAATGCAGGAATATGTAGAACACCCAGAAGTGTTCTAACCCTTCCACCTTGCAACTTCAACTTTACTTTTCCCCGACCAATGATTCTAGCCTTCCTATCATCTCCTAAGAAGACATCACCACCATCGTATTTCTCATACTCGCAGAACCACTCTCTATGGGTAGTGAAGTGAAAGGATGCACCTGAGTCAATCAACCATGCCTCATGATCTACATGTGTACTTGAAGAAGCCAAGTACACATCCCCACCTTCGTCTGGGGTGGTTTTCGCTTCTGCAGAAGGAGCATCATCAGATCCCTTTCCTTTATCAGGAGATTTAGATTTACAATCTCTTCTGAAGTGCCCTTCCTTTCCGCATTTCCAGCACACCACCTTTGTAGGTTTTCCTGGAGATTTAGATCTCCTTCTAGATTTAGATCTCCCACTCGATGACTTATTTTTTTTCTGTTCTGGGACCATCCTCGTACAGACAAGGCATCACCATTCTGGTTGTCCATATTTTTCCGTCTCATCTCCTCCGTCAGCAAGGCTGAGACTATTTCATCAAACTGCAAAGCAGTTGCATTGCTACCTATTGCAATAACCAGACTATCCCACAAATCTGGTAGAGAACACAACAGACTGATGCACTTATCTTCATCTGAAATTTTAATATCAACAGATAATAACTGACTTACCACAGTATTAAACGCATTCAGATGCTCTGTCACCGAGTCTCCATCTTTCATCCTCAGGTTATACAGCTTTTTCCGCAGGAACAGTTTATTCACCAGAGACATAGATTGGTACAAAGTCCCTAACTTGACCCACAAAGCCTTTGCCGTAGCTTCCCCTAATACATTGAATCTGAGACACACAATCGTATTGTGCTCTTTGCCTTCTGATCCAACTTCTTCCATTCTTCATCGGTCACTCCCGATGGTTTAGTACCCGGATCTACCGCGATCCACTGATCTTTATCCACCAACAGATCCTCCATCTTGAGTTTCCACAACTCAAAATTCTGACCATTGAACTTCTCAATCTCTATCTTTCCACCGCTCGCCATCTTCTTTCACCACCAGAATCGATCTCGCAGATCTCCCACTGAACAGGGTCTACCACAGGCCTGAGCGAAACCCCTCAGCAACAAAGGCGTCCCCTTGAAGCCAAAACAGCTCTGATACCAAATGTAGGTTTTAACCCTGTACAGAAATTACCTGCATACGAATTCTTAAACAAAGAAAATAAACAATGCGAGAGCATAACCCATAAAACACATATTCACAGAGATTTTTCCCTGGATCCCAAAACCGGGACTACCAGCTTGATTTTTCATTATGTTCCTTTCAATGTTACAATACATATTTATACATGCCGAAGCATCCAATACCATGGACCGAAAACCATCGAGTCCAATACCATGGACCAAAAACCATCGCGTCCAAAAAACATGTGCGAAAATCATGCACAAAACCATAGGTGGATCCGCCCAACCTAACATATGGTCCAAAACCAAAATTTTCCGGGGTGCTGCCCCGGACCCCATAAAGTGGGGTTACGGGTGCCCTTCAAACCCCCTATTAACTACGTGGAAAGAATATAACACAACCCAACAGCAACTCATCGACATAATACATGTAGATGCCCCCTCATCAATAATTGTTCGATGAACAGTTTTGTTCAGGGCTTTCACTTGAATAAGGAAAGCTAATTGAGCTGGTAATTGAGGGTCATATCCTTTATGATCGAAGGCCACAAGATTGGAATCCATTGGGTCAATCCCACCTATTGGTGATAATAAAGCTTGCTTTTGGGAGGGGCAATTTTGCAGTACCTCAAGTGTCGACATAGCGGACGGTGATTGGGCCAAGTCCCCTACTATATTATAATGTTGTGCTCCTCTGGCATGAGGATTAAATGTCGATTTGTGTACTACTCCCTTCGGTGGCTTTATCGTTAGCTCAGGAATGATGGGTGGCATAACTTCGGTCGAAGTTGTTGTCGAACTACTAGGTTGATCATTAGCCTTGTTGTTTGACAGCTATGGATTCCCGTAATCTTTATTCCTTGTCAATATCAAAGCATCATTTTGGTGCTTCGAAATGGACAGATAAGTACTTGGGATTGGGAAGCATTGTCACTAGCAACCATATTTGTTCCTGGATTCGGAAACGGATCAGTTAATACTGCTGAGGTTTTTGTATTCTTGAAGAATTTTCTAAGCTCAGCTTTATATAGACAATCTAATGTCCAATGATCCTCATCGCATATAAAGCATGGATGATTTGGTTTCCTATTTCCATAAGGGTTTACAAAAGATTTTTCAGGAGACGACTCCTCCTGTTTCTTCTTCTTCCCTTTCTTTTTCTTCTTGCCCCCTGGTTGCTTCAGTTGTTTGCCCTTTTCGGTCGACACGGAATTTACCTCCGAGGCAAGAAGTTCTTCATTTGCATTTTGATCAGAAATCTTACAGGCTTTCTTAGATGTAACCTTTGTCGATTTCGTGCTTGTCGTACCTATCACGCCATCAACGGCATGAGAGTATTTGTTTGATTTAGGAGGAAGTCGTAACAGTGAAACTGGACGGTCGTCCAAAACTCTTTTAGCCTCGTCTAAGAAGGGACAATGGTGGATGGCATGATCGCCTTCACACAGTTTACAAGGAAATTTACATTTTCCTTTTTGTCCAGGGGCTTCACTTTCACTAGTTGACGGTGTATTTTCAACATGATCATCAGAGGTTGATGACACCGGATTGTGCAAACGAGGAGACCAGTCCCTTAAGATCCGAGGGCTGCAAGGACAATCTCGAGGATAGTGGTCTCCTTTGCAAATTACACATGGCGATTTAGGCCTGGACGGTGCAGTGTGTGGATTTTCGCTAGATGATGCCTGGTTGCCCCTTTTCACCTTTGGCTCCTTCTTCTTCTTCTCTTTCTTCTTCTTCTCCTTCTTCCTCTTCTATTTCTTCTTCTTTTCCTTCTTCTTCTCCCCAGTGGAGTCGCCATTTTGTTATCGGGAAATATAGTGTCTATGCAGAATTGCTAGTCCCACTAAGGCTAGTAGCTACCTTAGAAACAAACAAACTAAAACCACTTTCGTTTTCCTTTATGAGAAGTAGATAAGAGGGGAATAAAGGAGACCAACCTTTGTCTTGCGCTTGGTTCCTTGCTTGATTCCTCTCCCTTCTGATAGATCTTTGCCACTCGCTTCCTCGTCTACCCAGCTTCAAAGAGCACCTATGGAATCAAAGTAGCATAACACTATCCAAGAACAAAGATCTACTATCATAAACAATATAGGACTAGATATATATTGACCACAGAAATGCATATATCATCAATCATACACGAATGTGGAGGAAAACTTGAATAGCTTTATTAATAATCAAGAATAGCAAAGAGGATTACAACCAATTGTTCTGACCCAACGTCATCCTCTCAACAAGAAAGCCCTTATTCACCTTATGAAAAGCTTAGATCACCCAACACTATGATGTTACCCCAAGAAACTAGCAGCACTTCCTTACAAGATACAAATTCCAGCCTCTAACCTCCAGATCTCTGGGATGAGAGATCTATATATAGATATTTGCAGAGTTGTAAGTCAGCTCTGGGTTTTTGATTAGTGTCTTCTCTCTGATAGTTCTTGATTCCACTTGGAGATCTCATTGATCTCTTACTCATCCTTAGGCGATTATGAGAGGCAAGTGTCACAGGAGAAGTTTCTGGAAGATTCCATGATCATCCACCTCGCAAACTATCTCCGCCACTTGTCTATTCTCATCCATCGCACCCTATAGAACAACTTTTTAGTATGCATCGCACCTCCTGTGTGCATTTAGGTGGGATGCATCGCACCCTCAGCACTGGGCAATCGGTATGGTCTAGTTTTGACCATTTCTGAGTAGTTTTTCATGGAGAACTTTTGGGAGATGATGTAATCAGCTGACCTTGTTTATTTAGAGTGTTAAGCAAAACTTTTAGGGACTTAGGAGCCCTTGCTTTATGGAAATGTATGATTGGGGTTGTAGTGCCCAAAAATGTCTATAACACGTCGAATAATACTTCGTGAAATAAGGCATGGTGAATACATTTGAAAGAAATATTAATGTGGAAAGATTCAAAGATCCTTCTTATTTGAAAGCAGCTCCACCCAGAGACAAATGGTATTATTTGCTCCAACTTTATTTTTGTAGCAAAAGACATGAAAATTTTGCAGCCAAAAAAACCTGTTATTTGCAGATTTGCTCAACCTCAATGTTTACTGCTCCAATCTATATTACTCTAGTGTTTTGATTCAACCTATAATCTTCAACTTACATTGCTCGGGCAATTATCGTTTCAACCTATATGATTCAATGATTATCGTTTCAAGGTATAACTGAATCCTATTTGAATTCGACCAGTGTTGTGAGTCAACCTATAATCTTCAACTTACATTGCTTGGGAAATTATCGTTTCAACCTATATGATTTAATGATTATCATTTCAAGGTATAACTAAATCCTATCTGAAATCGAATATGAGAACAACATTTTCATCCATTAGTGTTTAATATTATCATGTTGGAGAGAGCGTTAAAAATTATTATTGGAGAGTGTTAATACTGGAATATGGCTTTATGAAGATCTGTATATATAGTGGAAGGAGAGCGTATATATATTGGAAAGGATATTTATCAAACTATTTATCACATATTGAATGGATATGTAATTGATTGGAGTTAGGCAAATCATGAATGGTTTGGAGGAGTACATAGTTTTTTGACCTCGTATTGATTGGTTTGGTTGGAAGTATAGATGGCTATTAAGAAAAACCATGAGTTGTCTCTATAAATCATGGGCTAATTTAACCATGATTGGAATTTACATATGGGTATAATATAAATGGTTATCAAGAAAAACTATGAGTTGTCTGTATAAAACATGGGCTGATTTAATGATGAGTGGAATTTACATATAGGTACATTTCGTGTTTTTTTTACCATGGTGCATGAGATTTTATTTTACATATAAATCATCATTGGAATTATTTTTTTTACCATGGTGCATGAAATTTTATTTCACATATAAATCATTATTGGAATTACTCAAGCACGATCAACCAATTGCAATTGAATATTACCATAGTAAATAGCTTTGGTGAATATTATCTAGATGAATATGTTGGTGCTCTGTGTTGCTATATGGCTTAGAATAGATGATGGGACATATTGCATTGGTATTTGTTGCCTATTTGTTGGATCGTTAATTGATGTATTACAATACATGGAGCATTGGAGCGGAACTAATACAAACTTGGAGAAATGTTAATCCATTCTTGAAGCAGGCCTAAAACAAACTATGGAGTAGCCTTAATTCATTCCTAGAGCAGCTTTAACATTTCATTGCTAACAAAATTTTTAATTGCCAACATTGAGTTAATATGTAGGTATATTATTATTATAATGTGTTCTTATATCCAAACTTACATTGAAAACATGGAATGATATTAATTATAAAAATGCACTATTATTATTATAGTATGCAGCATTATAATAAATTGAGCACATAATAGAATCAGTGGTGGTATAATATGCAAAGTGGAAACTCATATCATGGAGAGAATTGGAAAGTGTTATTAATAAAGAATATGGATAACGAGTTATATTTCAAGTTATGGAGAGCATATTAAGGAGATATGGAGAGTGTATTTTATGGTATTATGAAGCATTATTTGTAGTGCATTGTTTATAGTGCTTTGATATGCTACTTTAATATGGAAATTTTTCAAGAATTGGTATATGGAATGTTACTGTGCTATTAGAAATGCTATGGAATGTTATTTCAAGAAACTTGAATATAGTGAATGGTACTTTCAATGAGAATGTTACAATACTTGGTTGGTGTACTTATGTTTGTTGGCTTTAATACAATGCTCATTGGGGTACTTTTGTTGTTGGCCATACTTTTTTTGGTAGCTACAACAAAATACATCCATGGGAAAAGGTCTATCTAGGCATTGAACACTATATTCATGATGCGCCTTCCATCCATTAAAACATTTTCTTTATATGTTGACAATGAATGATTAGTACTACAAGAGAAGATATTTGTAAGCTAGCACAAAGAGTGAGGGAGCTCCATGAAAAAGATATTTGTAAGAAGAGTTCCACACGAAAAAAAATAGATCATTTTTCACAACTATGAATAGAAGAATCATTTACATGATAAATTTGTGGGCACCAATTGTCCCCTATATGTTGTCAGGCTATTGGACAAATGAATTGATAATGCATGCAAGCATGTACAAGCACAAAGCGAAATTCCAGCTCATTTGATCATATCCTAATTTGTAGATTGTGCATTTGAAGTCCATGCTAGAACATTTGTCTCAACTTCCATTGATAGGTCTAAAGAAGGCTAATATAAAGGAGTATTTCTATGTGATATTTCACATTCTCAAGTCACAAATTTTCATTTATTATGTCTACAATAAGAACAAATGTTATCAACAGTCAAAACATATGTAGTTTGTATTAGTTATAATCAAGCCTACCTTCAGAGGCATTTATACCTAATAGTCTGTGTGTTTATATTCTCTCACAACAATATGTGATGCACTTCTTATTTGGAGAATTGTGGCTACCTAGTTAATATAGTAACCATAAACATGATCCTTAGTTATTATGGTACTTAATAGGAGTTCAAAAGAATTAAGACATGTCTTAGAAGAATGCAAGTTGATAACAATGGTTTTTCCATGAGGGCATGTAATGAAATTTCCAATTATTTCCCTATTCTTATATTTTTTTCACTTTTTGCAACAATACACTTCTCAATATAATGTATTTCTCATGCTAGCCATTCTTTCCTTACAAAGTGTTCTCTCAAAAGTATTCTTGCGACATTTTACAGAGTGTTCACACAACAATATTTTGCAGTGCTCTTACAATGTAAAAAATTTCGCAAGCATATTTGGAGCAATATTTATATGTCATATGGAGTGGCTTTCATTCAATGACAGTGTCAACATTGTTTATGCAAAACACGGCATTGCAGGTTATAAAGAATTAATGCAATGATGACAAATGTACTAAGGAATCTTTTACAGGCTAAAAGGCATATGTAACCCCCAACCATTGACATCAAAGGGGGAGGTAATGAGAGGAAGGAAGAAACTTTGCAGAATGAAAGGGGGAGGACAAATTTGTTGCCATCAATGCCAAAGGGGAAGATTGTTGGAAATATTTTCATTGATGGAAAAGGGGAATTCAAGGAATTCAAGGAGTGGCAATGCAAGGAGAAGCATGAAGAAGCTAGGAAAGGAGCAATAGCAATGCAAGGAGGAGCAACAAGCATCAGGGCAAGGAGTTGTAAGCAGTAAAAGAAGGAAAAGACGGAAGAGGAGTTGTGACACATTGAAATGATTTGATCATGTTGAAGAGATTTTTATACTGAAGAATTTGTTGTGATGCAAAGGTAAGACTCCAAGAAAAAGGAAAATATGTTGCAAAGTTTTTTGTGATGCGTTAATGATAAATATTTATATTTGATGTTGGTATTAGGTTGATGCATTTAATGATTACATGTGCCTGAAATTAATATTCGATGGATTATTTATTTTTGTGTTCTACTATTCAAGATATGAATAGTTTGGAAACAAATGAGTGGAAGGCAAAGAGTCTAGCCAATTCACATCATATTCATGTGTGCGATACAAACATCCAACAAACTATCTTTATAAAATATGTCATTTTGGAAGGAATTAGAAATGTTAGAGAATGGGAGAATGTGAGGGAGCTAATTGAGCTATTATTCATTAGTTACTTGGCACTTATGCAGCTGATGTGAAGCAGATTTGAAGGGAAGAAGATGCACAAATGAAGATGGAGATATGCATAAATTAGGACTAGGTAAACCAAAACATTGTTATTTCTTGTTTGCATCAGGATATTGTAGTCTCCTTTCACGTAGTGGCTTGATAAACATCAAGTTGGAGCATGTTGAGGTAGGAGCCTCCTGTGGGTTATAGCTTATAGAAAAAGTATGGGAGTTGGAGCATACTTGCAGTTGCAACTTTCATAAAATTGAAATAGCAGCCTCCTATAGGTTGGAGCCTACATAAAATCAGATGTAATAAGGAGTAGGAGCTTTCCTTTCCATCACAACAACAAAAAAATTGTGGTTTTCTCCCTTTATGGGTTTCCACATATATCTGGTGCCAATATGTATTGTTATCATGTGTTGATGTGATGTTTTGATTAGCTTATTACTTGATGTTCACATATTCAATATGCTAGCCATAATTTGTTAAGATGCTCATGCAATGCTTTAGTTAATGATATTAAAGAAAATCATTTTAGTGTCCATGAATATAGTAAAATGATTCACCCCCCTCTTATTTTAGTCAAGTTTTCATCAATTGTTATCAGTGTTGGTTCCTTGTATATAAACCTAACAACTTGAAGGTAGATCTGGTTGAGTCATGGACTGTCAAATTGTACCTATTCCTAGTACATCAAACTTTCATAAATGGAGAGATAAGGTTAAAATTGAACTAGCTTATGGACCTAGTGTATGGAAGCTTGTATGTGAAGGTTACTGTAAAGAATCTCCCTTTGTTCAAGAAAAAAAATGGAATGCTAAGGAAAAATGTGTTATATATAACAATATTCATAATAAGGATCTTAATACAATAATAGACCTAAAATATGCAAAAGAAATTTGGGAAAGATTGGAGTTCATGCATGAAGGAGAGATTAGCAGCAACGGTAATAAAAATGAAAAGGGAAAGAGAAAGAAGAAAAGTCTCTGTCAAAAGGAAAGTGTTCAGATAAATGATACCAATACCTGTGTGAATATGTCTAACTCTTGCGAAGAAAAAACAAATGAAAATCAAGCTAGTCTTGACTTATCATTGGCTAGTATAGAAATATTGAAGAATGAAAACAAAGATTTGAAGAAAATGGTGTAGATATGTGATGAGAAAGACAATGAGTACAAGTAGGAAATTTTCAGTCTGAAGACACAAATTGAAGAAGCAAGGAGACTAGAATAAGTGATGAGCAGCAAATTCAAGGAGAGAGACCTACATTGTAAAGGACTAGAAGGTGAGGTTGATTAAGCTAGAAGTAAGTTATAAGAAAAGAATAGGTTGTGTAAGAAACTAGAAGAGGATCTTGCCTCCATGAAGAACTCAACAAAGGAAACCATTAAAGATGATAATGAAGCAACTCTAAAAGAACCTATAGGAAAAGAGTCTAACAACAACATGCTTTGTAAAGAAAACAAAAACAAGAAGCAATATCAAAAGCCAATGAATGAGTTGAACAAGTTCGGAAGATATCAAAGGAGATTCTTTGCTCTTGGGAAAAACATCACATGTTTTTCTTGCCATGAACATGGACATGTGGCAGCGGATTGTAGGAATAAGGAGATCAATACTACACAACAAAGCATGCAACAAAAAAGAAGGTATTATCCAACAAGAAAACAAAGGAGAACACTAGCAACCAGGTACATAAACTCTTTCTATGGTTATTGTTATATGTCATTAATTTGGACATAAAGTGGTTGAATGCAAAAAGTATGTAAATAAAAACATAAACTAATCAAGAAAGCACACGTCATTTGTTCCTTTGCTTGGCCATATAAGGTGTTATTTTTTTACAAATTCTAGACACAAAGCCAAATACTGTAAGTTGCGCTATACCTTAAAGAACTCTAGACCAAAGATGGGCGTTGAAAGAAATCCAACCAGTGAGACAAAATAACATGTAGACACAAGAATACAACCTACTAATGTGTGGAAGAGAAAGAATAAAGAGAAACGAGTGACCTAGGTTGGTCTTAGGGGGAGTTACTGAAGAGAAAAAAGAAAAAATTGTCAGTGTTAGACTAGTAGCACCTGTGGGGGAGAGAGCTCCATTATTGATAACAAAGCTTTGAATTTGTTGGTGTGAAATACATTTATACTGAGGAAAATATATTGAATAAAATATTGGATAATAAAGGATGATTTAGTGGATGGCATTTCCACTATACTATACCCAACTTGCAGGAAAAGAAAAAGAAAATGACCTCACTGCAAAGTTATCTTGAATGTCTTGGAAAGAATTTGAGATCAATGATGCATCCTCCACCAATTCAGAAATATCTCAAAAGGATTTAGAGAAAGATGATTTTACAGTATGTTGGGCCAACTTAATTAGAGGATCTGAAAGTTTTGTATAGTAGCTCCATCACAATTTTAATAATGTTGAAGATTTTTGTAAGGCAAAAGAGGGTTGTACTCATAATGAATCTGTAAAACATGATGAAGTTGAAGGAACACCTCTCCTAATTGCAAACGAAATCATCACAATTCTTTGGAAATAACTATGTCAAACAAAGTGTTTGTTGCAACAGACGAAAGAGGCAGGTGTTGTGCTTGAGGATATTTTGGATCAGGAGTCAATTTTATTCGATCCAGAAATTCATCATTGTATTGGAAAGAAGAAAGTTATAGAAGGGAATGTTTTACCTCTTTGAGAACCTAAAATAGTAAGAGATATGTGAAGCAATATGAAGAAAATATGAAAGATAACAAGGCAATTTTTTTTAAGAATGCTTTTGTAAAATCTTCGAATAAGAAGTCCGAGACAACTTGTTTTGCTGCTTTTGCAACAACCTTGGCCTCTACCCACTTTGTCACATAATCCATGCAGACGAGAATGTGGGCTTTCTGATGTCAAGGCGGATTTAATGGCCCAACGAAATCGATAGGCCATTTCTCAAAGGGCTCAAGAACTAGTTGAGGTTGTAACAACATCCCATGTGACCGACGAGGTTGTCCCATCCACTAGAAGCTATCACACCCCCGAACATATTTCCTTGCATCATGAAAAATAGAGGGCCAATAGTACCCCATTTGTAACACCTTATGACATGTCTGCTTATCTGCAAAATTCCCTCCACAAGGGCCATCTTGAGTAGCTTTCAGGACATCACAGATGGCATCTTCACCTATGCAGTGCCGATTTTTTGATCAGGTCATGTATAAAAGAGGTATCCCTCTATCCACTAATAGAGGGCATTATGATGGATAACCTTTCGCTGCTCTATGTATGACAAGTTTTGAGGTACTTTTCCTATAGCAAGATAGTTAGCAATATCTGCATACCACAAAGTTTGAGTATAAATTTTAAAGAGATGTTCATCTGGAAAAATATACTCTACAGATGCACCTTCATCACTAGTATCTAGCATAGACAAGAAATATGCAACTAAATTATCTTTCCTTGGCTTACCTGCAATGGTAATATCATATTCTTGAATTAATAATATCCATATCGTAATACGACCAAGAGTTATCAGTTTATTAATTAGATACCTAATGGTTGTATGATCAATGTGCATGAAAGTGGTATACCCTATAATGTAATGTCGAAACTTATTAATAGCATAAATAACAACTAAAAACTCTTTTTCAGTTACCCTATAGTTTAGTTCAACAAGAGTCTGATTCTTGCTGACATAATAGATCACGTATGGTTTCTTGTCCTCTTGTTGTCCCAAGATTGCCCCTACTGTAGTGTGAGAAGCATCTGTAGAGATATGAAATGGGATCTTCCAGTCATGACCACGTAATATCATAGCTTTTCAAACTATTTCTTTTATTTCCATTAAGGTTGTTTCACATTCATCTCTCCACACAAACTATGCATCCTTAGGTAACAATTGAAAAAGTGGGAATGCTATCTTAGATTTTTTTCTATAAAACATCTATAATAGCTAGCATAGTCAGTTAAACTATGCACCTCTTTTGGTGTCTTAGGTGTAGGAAAATTTAATATTACCTCTACCTTGGCAATATCAACTCAAATTCCTGCAGCTGAAAGAAGGTGTCCCAACACTATTCCTTCTTTCATCATCATATGGAATTTCATTGTATTAATAGAAACATGTGTTTTCTTACATATTTTAAGTACTTTCTCTAATTTTTCTAGAGATTTTCAAAATAATCCCCATATTGGCTGAAGTCACCATGCAAATTTCAACACTATCATTGACTAGATTAGAAAAAATCCCTAATATTGGTCGTTGAGTAGCGGGTGCATTACAGACACGGAATGGGAGGACTCGGTATGAAAATTTTCCCCAAGGGCATGTGAATTTATTTTTATCTTGATCCTCATGATCTATTTGGATCTCATTGTACCCACTAAATCCATCCAAAAAGGAGAAGAACCTCTTTTCAGCTAATGTATCAAGGACCTAATCAATAAAGGGTAAGGGAAAATGATATTTTTTTTATTTTTTTATTAATTCCCTATAATTAACACAAATCAGCCACTTTCCATTCTTCTTCAAAAAAATGACTAGTGGGGATACGCATTGACTGTCCGAGACTTCAGTAAATAAATCCCAAATCTAATAGCTTTTGTAGTTCATCTTTGACAATGTTCTTTAAAGCATGATTCATTCTTCTCTATGGTTTCTAATAGGTCGACATTATTCTTTAATGTATATTTCAATAGTACATAAGTCAACAGGGATTCATTTCATACCTATATATTCCCAAGCGAAGGATTCTTTCTGTTCCCAAAGGACTTTTAGTAATCATTCAAACTGGGAAGGTGGAAGTTCAAGATTCACGTTTAGTGTTCTCCCTAGTTTGATTTCTAGAGGAACATTGTTATGAGGTACAATTATAGGAATGTTTTCAACTTCAGTCTCTGGGTCAATGGCTTCCTAAACATTGCAACTCGTAAAAAATTCTAATAGCTGTCAGGTTGAATTAGAAACAGAGTTGGAGCTGCTGATAAAGGTACTAATGGCATCATCCTCCATTTCATCGTTAAAACAGAGGGCCTCACCAATGGTAAGAATTTGTCTGATTTCTTCATTTTCTAGTTCAGGCCCTTTCATAGATAGATATTTTTGTACTAAGGTAAATCATAATTTATCTGGTGAACTTGGTTCTGCAAGAGGATAAAGGATAAGATTCTTTGTAACATCCCCATTGGATATTGCCATATTTCCTGACTGACACCTAAAGTAAGCATTTGTGGTCGTAAGCCATGGTCTTTCTAAAATCAAAGGCTTCCCACTGGCTCGGGATTGTGTATGTAATACCAAAAGATCGACGGGGTATCGCCATGAGTCTACTTAAAAGGTTATATCTTCCAACTTCCCTATCGGTCTTATAGTAGACCAATCTGCTAACTCTGGGACAGTGAGAGGTTGTTAAGGCTTTGCAGGCCCAAGGTAATCACAATTTCAGAAGTTATGACATTAATTTCTACCCCCAAGTCTACTAGCACATTTTGGATATCAATCCCATTAATCTGTACTGTAAGAATTGGGTTCCCAGGATCACCATATTTAACAGGTGTAGACTTCCCCAAAATTATGTCTAATATTTTTCCCATAACATAAATAATGAGTTCCATGTTTCTTAGATCAATATTCTTTGATCGTTTTGGCATAAATCGGTATGTCCCTCATAGCTTGAAGTAACGGGATTTTGACAAATAAATTTTGCAATTCCCCTAAGAAGTCAAATTCAAGACGAGGAATTTTTTTTCTCAAGGATAGTCTCCCAGGATAAGGTGGATCAGTCTATCATCCTCTAGTAACAATTTTTTGAGAAGGGCGTTGTTGTTCAATAGGATTTTTCGTTGATTCATCCCCAGTTGTTCCAACAGAATTCCTAGGTTCTAGTTCTGAGACTTCATAGCCAATATGTTCAACAATTATTGGTGAAGTCTGTGTATTTACCATAGGACTGAACTCTAGATCTAATTCATTACATTCTATGGTGGCAATACTATATGCAGGAAGGTTGAGTGTCTCAACCTGTTGAGCCCCCTTATTGTTTAGATTTGGGTTAGATTGAACACACAGTTGTGGATGAAGAGGAGGATTATTTGTGGAGGCATTAGAAGGAAGTTGTAGATATTATTGTGGCATAAGCTGGGGGGGTTTTCCTAAAGGAGGAGGAGGTCCATACCAATTCTGGGACCATGAAGGGGTTGCACCAGATTGAGGGAACCATAGTTCTAGGGCATTGGATATTGATAGGATTGTGACCATGAAGGTGAAAAAGGTACAGACTGAGGCCCTAAATTAAAATTATTAAAACACTGAGAGGTATCTTGAGGCATACCTTGATTCATTTTCTATGGCCGTGGTTGCCATGGTTTCCTTGATCCCATGAAGTACAACTAATATCTCTCTTCATTTCTCCCTGAAAAACTTCCTTCACCCAAGAAGAAATGGACAAGTGCTAGCGGAATGACTCTTCTCACATATTGCATAGGTCTCGATAGTATTTAGTGGACATTCTTTCATTGGGTGATTCTTCCTACATTGAGGGTAGAAAATTGACATAGCCTTCTCTTCTTTCATCTGCTTCTATTTCTCATGTACAAGGTCCAGTTGTGAGGATAGTGTGCTCAAGATATCGGTTCTCAATTAGTCCAACAAGTTTCCAATTTCTACTTTCATAACTCCACTGCTAGGTGTCTAAAGGGTTCATATCCCCTTCCTATTTAGCATAGCTCCACGTAAACACGTACAGCATTATTCACAGATGGTGTCGAATTCCTCCTTTGATATATTTCCCTTTCCTACTACGTTTAAAAGTTCCAAAGATTCCTCCCTTAGTTCCTGGAGAAAAATTATCTTCAAGGTGTCCTTATCTAGATCACTATGCCCTGATCTCTACAAATTGTATTTGAAATGTGTTATAGATCCATTTGGGAACATCATTCCCATCATCCATATAAGTTTTTTAGGGTTCATCAAACCCAAATTTCTGTTGCTACGTGCCCTAAACAAGTCAACCTATTGAATGCCTCCTTCCCAGACAATTTCATGGCCTGAAGAGATCTTGAAATGACTCCTTGAAGGACCAGCATAGGTAGGCCCATGTAAGGGTGCTCTATATAGCACTTAGGCCCATGCAAGGGTGCTCTACAAAGCACTTAGGCCCACTTTGACCTACACTGAGTGAGATTGAGTGAAATTTGCATAGTTTTGGGAATATTCCTTGGTTCTAGATCATTCTAGAAGGATCCCACCTCTTATCCCCTCCTACGAGCTCGAAATTGGATAGCCTAAGCATCCATTAACATCATATCCTCTCATCCCTTCCTCCATGGAAACTAAGATAAGTTGGAAGGCCATTCAATACCCTCATTGATGACAAAACCTCCTCCATATTCCTATAAATTGAGCACTCATCTAAGTGTTCAAGGGGCTGGACTATGGTGAATTGTGAGGAGATAATGTTGCTATGAGAATTGGCTTTGAAGCAAGTATTGTAATGCTACAATTTTGTCATGCTTTTGATGTGATGTGGATGGGTTCCAAGCTGGAGGAATGACTTTGAATCAGACACAATGGTTGTAATTCCTTCTATTCAATAAAGTATTTGAACCTTTTTCACATGATTATCTTGATATATGATGCTTGTATGTGTGAATGTATTTGATTCCATTTACTTGTAATCAATAGATCTTTTTCTTTGATTGGTTCTTTGTCTTCTGTTGATGTTTTTAGGTACTTCTCAAGCGTGTTAAGTACGGGAAGGAGTGACAGGACCGATACAAAGGAGACAAGAGGAAAGGAAAAGTACAAGTAGGTAATCTCATTCTCTTTGTCTTATCTATTGTTTACAGAAAAAGGTTAAAGTTCTTTAAACTGTTGTTCTAGATATGGCTACTTATCTAGGGAATTAGTATTTATCCGCAGATACCATATTCTCCAAAACAAATTGGTGACTCCTCTAGGGAATGATCATCATTCCAAGTAGCTTATCGACATCCTAGGACACTCTAGCACACCTTACTTCCTTTTATTGATTGTATTTCAGCCTTGTTGAAGTGTTATTTGGTGAAACATTGAGGTTAGATGAGTCTTGAGTGGCCTCTCAGGAATCAGCGCAGGCTTGGCCAGGGGACAGTGCTCTACATAGCACCCTTGAGTGAGAGATAGTTTTCTGCAGCATAGTTAGGCCCTCTTTGACCTACGATGATCCACCTTAGGGAAAATTTTCACCTTTGGATTGGTTTTTTTCTCCAAATTTCCTTCTGTTTATGCTTGATGAATGATCAATGAATGTGGTATCTCTAAAATCAGCTTGTATTACCTCTTTCCAACCCTACTTTGGCTTGATTAATTAATCTTTCTTAAATGATTTCTTTATCATTATCATTTCATCATCAAAGTTAGATTATAGTTGATTAATGTTTGTTCGAAAGAAAGTGTTGTAAAAGTCTTCTTTTCCTTTGAAATAGAATTGTCGTAAAGTCTTTGTTCTTGTTAAAGGTTGATTGATTGTATGTGCATTAGTTTCCTTTTTTGTTCATCATAATATTAATGTAATTGAAAAGAAAAACTTTCATCGTTCATATTGTAGTTTGTGAATTCTTGAAAAGAATAGCTAGGGAAATTGCATTAGATGTGCTCTTTTCTTTTTGTCAAAGATCTGATTGCTCTATCCCTACTAGCTAAGGTTTTCATTGTTCAATTGAGTGGAAAGAATGCTTATCATATAAGTTGCATTTTAGTAGTTGCAAACGTAAATCATGTGGTGAACCTTGAAAGGAAAATTCTAAAGAAGATCAACTTAAAATTTATCTGAATTTACCTAATGGAGCATGGTCTCTTAATGAAAAATATTTAGAGGTCTAGGCTAGAGATGTGTTCCAGCATTGTAAAACATAGAAGCTATCACTAGCTTCTCTGCAATACATCCCGAGTGTGATACCTCATTCCACGTATGTGAGTATATTGTAGCTCATCCAAATACCTTCATGTATATAGGGTGGTGTTACAGTAGATAAAGTATATGGGAATGCTCTCACTGTGCAGTTTTGCATTAGAAAGTGTTAATACGGATTGGGCCTCCACGTACTTTTTGGTATATATGGGAGGACAACACTAGGTTTTAGGTAATCCAGTCAGCCACCTTGTACACTATGATACATCGAACATAGCATTCGAGGAGATTTCCTGCAAGTAATTCTTGGTTCGCCAGGAGGTATTGTGTGGTTCACAGTTGCTTGGTAAAACTTTTGCCTATATTATCCCTATTTTGTTTTGTTATGTTACTTTGATTAAAATAAAATTAATTCACCATGGATAACACCCTCCATGCTCACTCTTTAGTTGATCTTAGGTTGAAACATATGGCGACAAATCTGGAGTTCATCGATCAAGGAATTCCTTTTGATGGGAATCCTAGTCCTTTTCTTCCTTTTCGAAATATTGGTGCTCCATATATGGCTACATTTTCCCTTCCGAGATTTACCATTGCCTTGCTAGTATGGTTGTTTTCAACCTCCTTGGTTGAAAATGTCGTGATTTCTCTGCAATTGAGTACACCTCCAACTGGAAAAAATCAACCTCCAGTTGACCCTTTTCCTTCTTCCTCAGTTGTTTCTTCCTCCCCTTCTTCCTCTTCACCTGGTGAAAGTATTGGCACTAGTAACGAGGTGGCTAAGAAGAAGAAGAAAGGGAAGAAGAAGAAGAAGAAGCAAATCCAGCAGAGGGGCAACCAAGCAACCATTGCTTTGAATGCAACATCTGATGAGGAACCATCCATCAAGCCTCACAAAGTTCAATATCCATGCAAAATTTGTGTCGGAGACCATCTTCTTCGAAATTATCCTGATATTCCTCAGATCCTAGAACAATGGTCTTCTCATTCACATCATTATGTGCCATCAACTTCTGTAAATCATGCTGGTGACACACCATCAACTAGTGGTAGTAAAGTTCATGGAAAGAAAGGAAAAGTTAAGTTTCCATGTAGGTTATGTGAAGGGAATCATGCCATTCACATTTGTCCCTATCTGGATGAAGCCAAAAAAGTGTCGGATAATACTCTTACTTCACCACAGTGACTTCCATCTGGTTACTGGAGACTCTCTCTTAATCCTTCATTAGTTGATGAATTGACTAACCCAAACCAACCGTTGGTCAAACCCACTCTCTCTGGATGTGAATCCAATGAGTCTACATCTCACCCATCATAGATCGAGGAAATAGTTGACCCAATTTCACCTTCAGTTAATCGTACCTTTCCCGAAGAGAGTGAGTGTGATACCACTCAGGTCCTTTTCGTTTCTTCAGATTCCAATGAGCTTGGAGGAAAAACACTTGTTCCATCAAGACAGGAGGAAAATCCTCACGTTTTCGTAACTCAAGGGGATAATTCTCCCATTCTTATGGTAACCCCTCCAAGTAGTCCAGTCACTTCCTTTGACTGGAATTGACTGACACGATTCTTTCTTCCTTCTTATGTTCCTTTCTACATCATAGTACAGGTTTGTAAAATGATTGTAGCTGGCACTATTATAGATGAAGGTGCATCTCAAAGCATCCTTTCCTCAACTGCTTGGCAAGCGCTCAGTTTACGGCCACTTGTGCCTGTTACCTAGAATTTGTTGGCTTTTAACGAAGGAACCAATCAACCATTAGGGATCCTCCCTCAGTTACCTATTACTTTGGCAGGAAAAATTGTTTATCTCAATGTGATGGTAGTCACAGGCCCTTTAGATTACAATTTACTTCTAGGGCACGACTATGTTTATAACATGGGAGCTATTGTTTCAACACTCTTTCAAGTAATTTGTTTCCCACATGAAGGCAGAATTTTCACCATTGACCAACTTTCATTTGTCGGTCGAAATATCGCTTCTTGTCAACCATCTTCCCTAAATGGTCTTTTTGTACCAATGGTATCATCCCTGCCATGGGTTAATTTTGTGGCAACTGGTTCCATGGCTACATCAACTGATGATCAATTCAATGATGTTGTACATTATGTATTTGGGTCATTGGAACCAGATCTCTCTAATGGATTCCTTGCTATGAATCCCTTCCAGAGCATTGTTCTCCCATCTGATGAGAACCTCTTGGAAGTCATGACAATTTATGAGTCATGAACAAGGAATATGAGAATAGTTCTTTTACTGTGTCAACCTCATTAAAAAATGAAACATGTCACATGAAGATAGTTCTTTCACTGTTGTTATCGGGAAAAGTGTCCATTTAGATCTACTCTATCCCACTAAGGTGTGACAGCTACCTTAGAAACAAACAAAGAAAACTACTTTTGTATTCTTCTTTATGAACTATAAACAAAGAGGAATAGGATGAACCAACTTGTGTCTTGCGCTAGTCCTTTGATCCAATATCTCTCCTCTTTGACAGCTTCCAGCTACCTGCTCTCTCACTTGCCCAGCTTCACCAAGTACCTGTAAGATCACAGAAAAAGGAAACTATACAAAAACATGGGTTTATATTCATAAATAACTTAGGATCAGATTTAAGTTAACCATACAAATGTAACAAGCATCAATGAAACACAAGCATGGAGAAGAAACTCAAATAGTTTTATTGATATACAAGAAGATCCAGGAGGAGTTACAACCGATGATTCCTGACCCAGCATCAACCTCCCAGCAAAGAAGTCCCTTCTTCAACCCCAACAAAGCATAGATCACCCAATTCTCTGATATGTATCTCAAAACCAACAGCAATTCCTTACAATGTGCAAAATTCCAGCCTCTGGATCTCTGGGATGAGGGATCCATATATAGATGTATGCAAGGAGGATGAGTCAGCTCATGAATTGATTAGTGGCTTCTCTCTGTCAGTTCTTACTTCCACTTGGAGACTGAAAGCCTCTTACTCATCTTTGGTCGAATTTAGTGAGGCAAGTGTCATTGGAGAAGATTCTGGAAGCTTCCATTGTCTCTCCACCTCGTGGAATGACTCTGCCACTTGTCATTTCCCACTCAACGCACCCTGGTAGTGCATTTAGGTGTGTTGCAACAAGGTCATTGATATATACCTGTCGTCGAAAGTGAGAAACTTGCCATTGAGGCATGCAAGCTTCAAAGTACTGAATGGGGTGTTCCTAGATCAACTTCTTGGACAATGAGCTAATGTCGACAAGAAGTGATCCATCATAGGAGGGCCTTAATGAATCCCACATCAATGACACGGGACGGAGCAAATGATTTTGATGGAGGTGAAAACGATCTAATGATATATGGTTCAGGGTGGCGGTCATGAAAGAATGGAGTATAATGTATGGTAGTGGGCGGGACACATGTGGCCTTTCTGGATGACTTCTCTTGAACATGTCGGCAACACTTATTTGATGGATTGGTAGCATTAACCCCAAATGTGGATGGTATGGTGAGACCATGGTGATGTGACCGGTGAATGAAACAACCCAACCCGACTCGGGCACGGAGTGGAAGTGTCATGTTCAAGAGCGACTTGCTACCAATAAAGATTCTTTGATTTTTCTTCCCAATTTTTCCCCAGTCATTGCTGACCAGTACCTCTTTATTTTTGTCAAGCTTGAGGAGGGTAACATATGCTTGTTCTATAATTTGCCCTTCGGGCAAACCCATCGCTATGTTTTAACGAGCCTAGCGATAGTGAAACTCGTTCTCGTCTAAAGATAAGTTTGTCGCTATTAATGTTTTTAACGAGTCTAACGACAAAGATAACTCGGTCCTTTTCATTTTTAGAGAGTCTGAAAAGGTACGTAAAGGTAACTCCAAAATTCCTTTTTCGTCATCTAATCCCTTAATTCCGAAAAAGTATAAAACAATACAGAAGGGATGAATTTTCGATTAGCTTTAACGAACCGAACAAAACAAGTGCTCGATCTTTTTGTGCAATAATCCCTCAGGTCCAAAAAGTTTAAAATCTAGAGGAGGGATAGCACTTCCCGTCGTTTTAACGAGCTGGAAGGCCAGAACTCAGCAATCTTTTCATATTTTACGAGTTAGTTGAAAAGAGCTTAAAGAAGACTCGTCTTTTGAGGAACGAGTGATAAAATGGGTAGCAGCTGATTCCAGGTAAGGTTTGGAATTTTCCAATCATGGCAGTGTCACAAGGATGGCTAGTGAAATCACTCTTCGCAGCTGTTCCTCAAAATGGGTAAACAATCAAATGGAGGTGAATGATTGGCCAATGGAAAAGTGGAGGTGACGGTGCAAACACGACCAAGGATTTAATGGCTGAAATGTTACATTCACGGTGATTATTTACCAGGGGATAGTTCATTTTTTAACGAGCTTAAACGCGGGTGGAAACATTTGCTCATGTCTTATGTTTATTTTTTAACGAGCTTGAACTATGCACTAAAACTGCTCGATTAATCTAGTCATATGATAAGAATGTCTCATATAAAAACGGAAACTTTTAGATTTTTGCCCCACATCCTTTCTTTATGCAAGTTAGGTGATGACTAATCCTATGAGTTTAAAGGGTTAGAGGTCCTAAAAATTTAAAAAATAAATAGCCGCCCCTTCGCTTGCACTCCAAAAGGTTTGCATGCCCCCAGGTATAAAACAGATTTTCAAGGTTACCTCTACTTCTTCCACCAAAAAATTTGTTTTACCGAGAGAGGCCTACCTCTTACAGGTTACCCAAAGATTGTTCTGTTCGCGGCGCAAACAAAACACTTCCTCGATGATGTCTACCGAGATAAACAAAGGTAAGCGACGATGCCCGCCAACTCACATAACTTTGACAAGAGAATCTTATTCTAGAATAACCCCTCTTCCACTGACGGACGGGGTACAGACTAGTCATGTTCTCCCGCGGAAACCTACCCTATACCCGAAGTTTTCCTGCCGAAGCAGACCAGGATGCATGCCCCCTGGGTTTCAGTCATATCCCTCCGAATTACTTGCGCTTATCGGGAGGACGGACTGGGGATGGAGACATTTCTTGCGTGAAGAGACCATTTAGGGACGGTATATGACTATTTGCTATGCGTGATCCGGGAAATGAAAGCTGGTCCACGAGCTTGACCATTCTTCCTTCGTGCGGAAAACACATTACTCTAAAGAGTGAGGAGACAATGGCTCCCATGCAATAAATATATTCTCGTCCAAGGAGTAGGTTATAATCCAAGGGTCCTTGAACTACCATGACGTTCATGTGAACTGTCTTCCTTCTCAATGTTATGGGCACATCGAGAAGGATCCCTAAAGGTTGACTGGTTCCTTGATCCAGGTGGATATTGGTGGCCACCTGCCAAGTCCACCTGGACCCCCACCATTGTCTTTCTCAGCATTTTCAGTTTCCTTAATTGTAGCACAACATACTATTTTTAGCAGTTTTTCGGGTCCTGAACTTCCGGAGCCGTTTTGAGGCCCTAAACGACGTTTTTTGGGGAATCCAGGGGCAACACGAGTCCATGGAATGCACTGGTGTTGCCCGTTCCAACAATGATAGTGCTCGGATAGATCTTTCTAATGAGCTATTGTACACGTCAAACGGAGATCATATGCCAAAGTTACGACCCCGGGAAGTTGATGTACCAACTTACCCCCAAACGGGGCCCACAGTTTGGCGTTTCATCTCCTAGGGTTAGGTTTTGGAATGTTAAGGGTTTTTCCATTGTTTCTCAACAATAAATAGGCCTTCGAGCCTCATTGTAACACAGTTTAGAGGCATGTAGCCATCACATCTCTTCTCAGAGATAAGCTACCATCGCCCTAGCTAGTTTATTTCCATTTCTGTTTGTAAGCATATTTCAGTATTTTCCATTAATGAAATGAAGTATTATTTCCGCTGCATCTTTGTGTATATGGTTATCTCTGTAATTTGTTGCGTTCCTGTTTAAATCCGGATCAGTGGTATCAGAGCAGTCTGCTTTTTCTCTGTTTTTCTTTGCATGTCCCCAACAAGGTCGGGATATAAGGAGTTAGGGCTTGAACTGGTTGAACCTTTGCAAGACCAGCCTCGCAAATCCCGACGGCCTCCCATGGCGGACGAGAAGAAAGACGAGGGGGCAGGAGATCCCATCAAAATCTTGCTCGAAGAAGTGCTCGAGCGACAACGGAACGCGATGATGGACAGCTTTGCGCAGATCCTTCAGCGGCTACCCAGAAGCGGCGCATCGGCTTCCAACAGCTCCTCTGGAAACGCCACACCCTTTAAGGTACAAGTTAATTTTGAAATCCCCATATTCGAGGGTCAGATAGACGCCGATGCCGTAGATAAATGGTTAAATCTGCTAGAGGGTTATTTTTCTGTTCATGAATTTTCGAGTCGGGAAAAGATTGTTTTTGCTCTTCTCAAAGCAGCCCCCCACGTCAAGGACTGGTGGGAAACCTACTGCGAGCAGAAGGATGAAAGTACTGGCTCACTATTTTCAGCCGCACCCACCTGGGATTCGTTCCGGGATGCCATCAAGGAGCAGTACTACCCTGTCAGAAGCTATGAGGATGAATACATAAAGTGGACCACGCTGCGGCAGGGAAGGGACCAAGATGTGCCGAAGTTCACCAATCTTTTCCATACCCTTCGCACAAAGTTGGGTATCAAGGATTCGGAGCAACATTTGATACTCAAATACCGTGGCTGCCTGCACAAGTACATCCAGGAAGAAATACAGTTCCTAAACATACCCTCGCTCGGCGCAGCATACCGGTATGCCGTCAAGGTCGAGCAGAAGTTTAAACAAAAGAAGCGAGACTTTGGATCTGCGAATCCAAAGCAGGGGAAAGGTGCCCCTAAACCACAGAACAAAGGACAAAGCCAAGGCGGGACAGCCCAAGACAACCAGCCGAAGCTGCAAGCAAAGAGCAACGCCGCGAAGCCGAGAAAGGACACTGGAAAATGGTGCGAGTTCCATAAGAGCTCCACTCACAACACAAGTGAGTGTCGGGCCAAGCAGTCACTGGTGGCTGAGCTAAAGGTTTCAGAATCAGATGCATGTTCCGACTCTGAGTCAGAACCCGATAAGGGGTATGAAAAAGGGAAGCAGATCATTGATGCGGATCCCAGCGCCACTGTTGCTACCGCAAAGATCCAGAAAAATGAACCCGAAGATCCAGAGGAGGAGGAGCGTCTCTTCCACTCCCAGATGTGGGTAAAGGGCTCCCCGATACAGTTCATTGTTGATAGCGGGAGTCAAAAGAACCTCATTTCGGCAGAGGTCGTGAAGCGGTTGGGCTTACCGACCACAGCACATCCACAACCATACACCATTGGGTGGCTTCACCAAGGGCGAGATCTTCGCGTGAGCCAGCAGTGTCGCCTTCCATACAACATCAAGCCCTTCACGGATGAGGTATTGTGTGACATTGCTCCCCTTGAAGTTTGTGATGTATTACTAGGACAACCATACTTGTGGAAGCGACATGCTGTGTATGAATCAAGGCCCCGTGCTGTTATTATTACATTGGGAAATAAGTTGTTCAGGATACCAGAGGTAGCACCACCTGCCGCCATCTCTTTGATTACTGCAAAACAATGCAGTAAGATCATTTCCAAAACCAGGAAATTTGTTTTCCTGATGATACGCCCTCAAGGGAAGAAGAAGACAGTGGTCGTGGCCTCCAAACGGGGTCCCTCTGCACGGCAGCTACATATGGACAAGATTGTGGAGGAGTACGAAGACATCTTCACCTCCCCGGCAGGGGTTCCTCTGCACTGTCAAGTCAAGCACTCCATCGATCTGACCCCAGGTGCGCCGCTACCCAATGGACCAATTTATCGGCGCTCCGTTCTGGAGAACAATGAAATCAAGAGGCAGATTCAGGAGCTCCTGCAGAAAGGTCACATCCGTCCGAGTTCTTCGCCCTGTGGGAGCCCGATAGTGTTGGTACAGAAGAAGGATGGGACGTGGAGACTCTGTATTGACTATCGGGCGCTGAACAAGATCACTGTCCGTAATAGGTACCCGATCCCGCGGATTGATGACCTCCTAGACCAACTAAAGGGGGCGAAATATTTCAGCAAGATCGATCTGAAGTCAGGATATCACCAGGTACCAATTGAACCCTCAGATGTGTGGAAGACTGCCTTCAAATCCAAGGAGGGCCTCTTCGAATGGTTGGTCATGCCTTTCGGATTGACGAATGCTCCTGCAACCTTTATGAGGCTAATGGATGACATCTTGCGGCCATTCACCAACTCCTTTGTAGTAGTATACTTGGATGACATTCTGATCTTCAGCCAGAGTTGGGAAGAGCACCTCCAACACATCCGACAGGTTCTCCAAACACTGCGGCAACACAAGCTATGTGCCAATTTGGAGAAATGCACTTTTGGCATGACCGAGGTTCAGTATCTGGGATACATCATTGATGAACAGGGGGTGCATGTCGATCCAGCCAAGGTCCAAGTCATTCGGGATTGGCCCTCTCCAACCACTCTAACAGAGCTCCGCAGCTTTCTAGGTCTTGCCAACTTCTACCGCAGGTTTGTGTTGGGATTTTCTCATATTTCTTGGCCCTTGAGTCAAGTCACCAAGGGCGGGGCGAAAGCAAAATTCTTTTGGTCTGAATCTCAACAGAAGGCATTCAGGGAGTTGAAGGATCGCCTCTGCACGGCACCAGTGCTCGCGTTACCAGATTTACAACAACCATTTGAGGTCGAGACAGATGCCTCTGACTATGCTATTGGGGCAGTCCTTACTCAACATGGACATCCAGTGGCATATCACAGTGAAACACTTTCAGACACAGTCCGAAAGTACCCCACTTATGATAAAGAGATGTATTCCATTGTACAGGCCTGCCGACAATGGAAGCATTACATTTTGGGGAAGGAAACGGTCATCCACACAGACCACCGACCTCTGCAGTTCATACAGACCCAAGGGAAATTGCAGAATGATCGCCATCAGAAGTGGTCTACATACCTGCAACAGTTTCACTTGAATATCAAGTATAAAAAGGGCAGCACCAATAATGTTGCAGATTGCCTCAGTCGACCACCGATCATGGCGCTAACCACCGTGCTCAACTCTTGCGGGCACGAGACTTCTGATTGGCCACTTCTCTACAAAAGCGACCCAGAATTCGGCCACACATACCAGACACTCTTGGAGGGTCGGCAGGTTGCAGATTTTCACCTCCAGGATGCCCTATTATGCCACCTCGGTCACCTTTGTGTTCCTTCAAGCGAGCGTGCCAAGATGATTTGGGAAGCACACTACAGTCGGGCTGCTGGGCATTTCGGGGTCGAGAAAACAGTGGCAGTACTGCAAAACTATTTCTATTGGCCGAATCTTCGACAGGATGTTGGGAAGTACATCCGATCATGTACTGCCTGTGCCATTGCCAAACCGACCATTAAGAAGCAAGGCCTCTATACCCCGTTGCCTACCCCTAGTCGACCTTGGGAATCCATCTCCATGGATTACATGTCAGGCCTTCCTTCCACTAAGCATGGAAATGACTGTGTTTTTGTGGTCGTCGACAGGTTCTCAAAGATGGCCATTATGATGGCCTGCAAGAAGAATATCACAGCAGAAGCCACTGCTAAACTCTTCTTTGAACGAGTGTGGGTGCACTTTGGGATCCCACAGTCTATCATCTCAGATCGGGACAGTCGGTTTCTCAGCACCTTTTGGTCCAGTCTCTGGTCAATGCTGGACACCAAACTCACGAAGTCCACAGCCTTCCATCCTCAAACTGATGGCCAGACAGAGGTTGTCAATAGGATGATTGTGCACATTCTGCGCATGTATAACTCAAAGCATCCACGCACATGGGACGAGAGCCTCCCCTACGTTCAGCACAGCTACAACCGAGCTCTTCACAGCTCCACTGGCCATAGCCCTTTTCAGGTGGGTTTGGGATTCCAGCCACTATGCCCCATTGATGTGGCCATGCCACTTGCAGCTACTCACATGAATTCAGCTCATGTCCAGTCCGAAACAGATAAGGCCACCAGCTTCATTGAGCGCATCCAACATATTCGCCAGCAGGTCCATGACATTCTTGAGAAATCAAATGCCAAGTACAAGCAGCGACATGATCAACATCGGGTGCCACACAAGTTTCAGGTGGGCGACAAAGTCTGGTTGCATTTGCAAAAGGAACGCCTTACTGGAGCCTATCGGAAATTGAGACCACTCCGATATGGTCCTTACACCATTACTAAGGCTATGGGAGACAATGCATTTGAGCTCAGCATTCCCCCATTCCTTGGCCTGCACCCAGTATTCAATGTGGACCGCCTTCGGCCATACTTTCCACCATTGCTAGACACATCCGACATTGCAGAACAGCTCAAACCCACAGAATTAAATCCAGATTGCATGGAACAAGCTGCAACTGATCGGATCATGGACACACAAATCAAGAACACTCGCCAACAGAATATCCAACTGTATCGAGTTGTCAAAGCGGGCCAACTCCTTCAGCAGGGCAAGTGGCTCACCAGGGAACAAGTTCAGCAGAAGTTTCCTCATCTCATGGAGGAGCTCAACGCAATGGGGACCATTGCTTCCTAAGGGGGGAGGAATGATCCAGGTGGATATTGGTGGCCACCTGCCAAGTCCACCTGGACCCCCACCATTGTCTTTCTCAGCATTTTCAGTTTCCTTAATTGTAGCACAACATACTATTTTTAGCAGTTTTTCGGGTCCTGAACTTCCGGAGCCGTTTTGAGGCCCTAAACGACGTTTTTTGGGGAATCCGGGGGCAACACGAGTCCATGGAATGGACTGGTGTTGCCCGTTCCAACAATGATAGTGCTCGGATAGATCTTTCTAATGAGCTATTGTACGCGTCAAACGGAGATCATATGCCAAAGTTACGACCCCGGGAAGTTGATGTACCAACTTACCCCCAAACGGGGCCCACAGTTTGGCGTTTCATCTCCTAGGGTTAGGTTTTGGAATGTTAAGGGTTTTTCCATTGTTTCTCAACAATAAATAGGCCTTCGAGCCTCATTTTAACACAGTTCAGAGGCATGTAGCCATCACATCTCTTCTCAGAGATAAGCTACCATCGCCCTAGCTAGTTTATTTCCATTTCTGTTTGTAAGCATATTTCAGTATTTTCCATTAATGAAATGAAGTATTATTTCTGCTGCATCTTTGTGTATATGGTTATCTCTGTAGTTTGTTGCGCTCCTGTTTAAATCCGGATCATTCCTTTATCAAAGCCTGTCAGATTTCTCATCTCAGGCAAAAGCGATGGCGAACCAAGCGCTTTCCAAGCAGTAGAGGAAAGGATACTCACAGAAGCCCCCTCATCTATGATGGTACCAGCCATGACCATTCTATATATTTGAACGATAATTCGGAATGGTATGCTTGCTGGTAAACGGGGTCTGCCTAGTTAATTCCAGTCGAAGGAGACAACTAGGTTGCTTGGAGGTGGGACCGAATAGACGGCCAGGTATGGCTCTGACGAACTTGCTTCCTGCGGTAAAGGAACGGGTAGATTGCCCCCATGTTCGTCGGAGTCTATGTTTATGAAGAGAATTTGGACGGTGTCATCCTTGTTCTCTTCAGTGATAGTATCATCTGAAGATAAAACCTCTGAAGGCAAGACTGGGTCAACTGCCACCTCGACCTTTTGACTTTCGTCTGGTATGGATTCAGTTGGTTTATCTTCAATGATAGGCGCTTGAGCCGACCACCTGAGCGGGCCAGCTGGATTCTCAACTAGTGACGAACTCGACAAGAGTTTTTCATATCCAGGAGGAAGTCGTAATGGTGAAACCGAACGATCATCCAAAACTCTTTTAGCTTCATCTAAGAAGGGACAACGGTGGAGGGCATGGTTGCCTTCGCACAGTTTACAAGGAAATCTAGCTTTCCCTTTTTGTCCTGGGGCTTCACTTTCACTAGTTGATGGTGTGCTTTCAACATGATCACCAGAGGTTGATGACACCGGGTTGTGCAAACGTGGAGACCAGTCCCTTAGTATCCGGGGGATGCAAGGACAATCTCTGTGAAAGTGGTCTCCTTTGCAAATGACACATGGCGATTTAGGCCTGGTCGATGCAGTGTGTGGATTTTCGTTAGACGACACTCATTTTCCCCCATTCGCCTTTGGCTCCTTCTTCTTTTTCTCTTTCTTCTTCTTTTCCTTCTTCTCCTTAGGAACTTGGCTTTTAGCTTTACCAGTTCCATCAAGCGAAGAGGAAGGAGGAGAGGAAGAATTAGAGGAAGTAGAAGGCTGGTGGGCAACTCTGGACTTGTCTAATTGCTGATTCGATTGTTCAGGAATGGTGGTGTTCTTAACGACATTGGTTGAGAAGAGCCATACTGGCAAGCCAATTGTCAGTCCTAGAAGCGACAATGTGGCCATATGGGGCGCACCAACATCTCCCCAAGAGAAGAAGGGACTAGGATTTCCACCAAGGGGAATTCCTTGGTTGGTAGGCTCCATTTTCTCAACCCAAGATCAACGTAGGAAAAGGGTATGAATATTCCGTTTAAAATAAATTTTAACACGCTTTGACACAACTTGTTTTTTCAGTTTTTAAGAGTCGAGAAAAAACAAAAGATGACTCTAGTCTCCTTCGATTTTTAATGAGCCTAAAGTGACAAGTGCTCAGATGGACCTTTTCCGTTAAGGAGTCTGAAAAGGAATGAAAGGGACTGCTCTGGAGGTCTAAGTAGAGGGAGTACCAAACCAATCGCAAAACTGTAGAATACTTTTTACGGTACGGCAGTCAATCTTCCCGAATGCTGTGTTCGGTGCATTGCAATCAGTAGGGCGGCCGACACGGCTTCCTATGGATAAAGGTTTTAAGCCTATAGGGGTCTCCCAATATATACTCGACGGTACGTGGGAGCACAAGTCCGTACTGGCACTTACCGTCTCAAAGTGGAGGAATCACCCAACCATCAGTGAGGACAACAGTTACCAGGCTTTACGACGCCGGAATACGTCTCTAGCCTAGACCTCTAAATGTTGTGCGTTAAGTTCCAAAGCATTGTTAAGTTCATTGAGTTTATTTTAAGTTGATCTTTCTTATGAAGTTTGCCTTTTGGGATCACCACAAGATGTAGATGTAATTCCTAAAATGCAATCTAAAGATGATAAACAAACTTTTATCTCTTTTCAGCAATGAAAATCCTAGCTAGTAAGGGAAAAGAAAGACACAATCTTTTCGCAAAGAGCAAAGAGCACACTGTAAATGCACTTTCCTAAATCAAGCCAAACAGATTGCCAATATGCAAATGCACATGCATGTGTTTTGTTTTTCACTTTCTTAATATTGATGCCTAAAAGGAAAGTTGTTGTAAAAATCTGAATTTTCTTTCAAGTGACAAACACAAACAAGCTTCTTTTCGAAATCAAAAGGTAGAGATGATTACGACACTTTATGATTTTGAAATAAATACTCGTTTCGACATTAGAAAGTCATAAATTCAAGCCAAAGGCAAAATTAAAAGCATAATCGACTATCAACAGCAAATAAACTTTCTCCTATGATCAAAATCGACACTTGCGACAGATCTAAATCAAAGGACGATAGTACGACTATTCTACTTTCGCAATGGAAAACTGTAAACGACGCAACAAACACATAAAAACATCAACAGTTTCTTTTGTACAACTGAGGTGGAATATCAGTAAGGAAAAGGGGTTTGAAACAGTGAAATACTGATCACAGGCTGCAAAAATCAGAGACAAAACTGAAAAAATGAAGCAAAGAACCTCAGCTGCACAAGGCTAGGCTGATCAGCGCACCTGTTACACAGAGAAACTGCATTGCAGCGCAGGTAGCCCTCTCGGGAAGTGCATTGAAATGCAGAACCTCTTCACAGAGCCTGCGCTGGGGAAGAAACGAGACTTCTATCTGGGTTCTGGGTCACGGTTTGCAGTTTAATCTATGGTTTTTGGCCGAGTAAAAGAAATCAGTAATACACAATCAGAGGTAGATCGAAGGGGGGTTCTAAGAGCTATCACAAGGGCAATCAGTTAGTTTATGAATCATCTGTTCAAATCATAAACAAATCCAGTGAATGGATTGAAGCAGCAGATGTCTACTTTGCATTTGTTAATGGCAAATGCAGTTCGATTGCTACTTCTAAGTTTATGAAACAAACAACAAGAGAAACACAAACAAACTAACTAGACACGATCCCCAGCGGAGTCGCCATTTTGTTATCGGGAAAAGTTTCCATTTAGATCTACTCTATCCCACTAAGGTGTGACAGCTACCTTAGAAACAAACAGAGAAAACTACTTTTGTATTCTTCTTTATGAACTATAAACAAAGAGGAATAGGATGAACCAACCTGTGTCTTGCGCTAGTCCTTTGATCCAATCTCTCTCCTCTTTGACAGCTTCCAGCTATCTGCTCTCTCACTTGCCCAGCTTCACCAAGTACCTGTAAGATCACAGAAAAAGGAAACTATACAAAGACATGGGTTTATATTCATAAATAACTTAGGATCAGATTTAAGTTAACCATACAAATGTAACAAGCATCAATGAAACACAAGCATGGAGAAGAAACTCAAATAGTTTTATTGATATACAAGAAGATCCAAGAGGAGTTACAACCCATGATCCCTGACCCAACATCAACCTCCCAGCAAATAACTCCCTTCTTCAACCCCAACAAAGCATAGATCACCCAATTCTCTGATATGTATCTCAAAACCAACAGCAATTCCTTACAATGTGCAAAATTCCAGCCTCTGGATCTCTGGGATGAGGGATCCATATATAGATGTATGCAAGGAGGATGAGTCAGCTCATGAATTGATTAGTGGCTTCTCTCTGTCAGTTCTTGCTTCCACTTGGAGACTGAAAGCCTCTTACTCATCTTTGGTCGAATTCAGTGAGGCAAGTGTCATTGGAGAAGATTTTGGAAGCTTCCATTGTCTCTCCACCTCGTGGAATGACTCTACCACTTGTCATTTCCCACTCAACGCACCCTAGTAGTGCATTTAGGTGCGTTGCAATGCACCTAGCTAGTGGACTTAGGTGCTATGCAAGGCACTTGGCTAGTGGAGCAGCTGAAATGATCCTGATTTGACTTATTCTGAGCAGTTTCTGGTGGAGAACTTCTGGGAGAAGCTGTAATTTGTTGACCTTGTTCCTTTAGGAGTTAGAACAACACTTTTAGGGACTTAGGAGCCCTTGGTTTATGGACATTTCATGCTTAGAGTTGTAAGGCACAAAAATGTCTATAACAACTGTGTCAACCTCATTAAAAAATGAAACAACACCCATGATGATACTTCCTTGTCTTGTGTCAACCTCATTAAAAAAATGAAACCAATGATATGAGGATAGTTTCTTGTCTTGTGTCAACCTTGTTAAAAAATGAAACTAAGGATATGAGGATAGTTCCTTGTCTTGTGTTAACCTCATTAAAAAATGAAACAAGGGATATGAGGATAGTTCTTTTACAGTGTCAACCTTATTAAAAATTGAAACAGCTCCCATGAGGATAGTTCCTTGTCTTGTGTCAATCTCGTTAAAAATGAAACCAAGGATATGAGAATGGTTCCTTGTCTTGTGTCAACCTCGTTAAAAAATGAAACAAAGGGTATGAGCATAGTTCCTTGTCATGTGTCGATCTCGTTAAAAAATGAAACAAGGAGTATGAGCATAGTTCCTTGTCTTGTGTCAAGCTCGTTAAAAAATGAAACAAAGAATCTAAGTAGAGTTTCTTGTCTTGTGTCAAGCTCATTAAAAAAGGAAACGAAGTCCCTTGGAGCAAAGTTCCAATTCAAGTCTTTGATTAGATCTCATAAAATCCTAGTCGAGTCTTTCACTTGATTTCGTAAATGAACCTTCATTCCATCCACCTGATAGCCACGAGTAGTCTACTTAGGTGAATGCAATGAAGCTTGTGGGCCATGCACCTAGTGGTAAAGTTAAGTTTCCCTAGAGGTTATGTGAAGGGAATCACCCCATTCACCTTTCTCCTATCTGGATGAAGCCAAAAAGGTGTTGGATAACCGTCTTGCTTCACCGCAGGACTTCCATCTGGTTACAAAAGACTCTCACTTTCAACATGTTGGGGGCATGTAAACCAATCTCAATCATAGTTCTTTGTTTCAAGCTTATGTAAAAATGAAACTTAATTCAAGCATAGTTCTTCATTTTAAGCTTGTTTAAAAATGAAATTGAATCCAAACATAGTTTTTCATTTCAAGCTTGTGTAAACATGAAACTAAATCCAAGCATAGTTCCCTATGGTTCAAGCTTTTCTAAAAATGAACCCATTTCCATTTTAATCCTTGTGATTGCCATTCTATCAGCCTCTTCGGCCAGATGAGCCTTGGTTTTTCTCCTTCCATCGTCACTATCTTCTTGGCTGATCATACACCTTCACTTGGTTTTTTTTACCCTTTTTGAGGAGCATTTGCAATGAGTGGTCTTATTAGCCAGCCTCTTCACATAAATCAACATGTTTTGAGAAGTTCCAACATCATCGGAACCAGTTGCTATCCTAGACGCCACTCATTCCTCAAAATGGAGTCCTCTTTAAGCTCTTTTCAGACTCTCTAAATATGAAAAGATTATCGAGCGCTTGTCCTTTTTAGCTCATTAACTGTTTGGAAATGACATCTACTCAGTATAAGTTTAACCCTTTTTTGGGCTGAGATAGATTATTTATGAGAGACAAATCTACAAAAAAGAACTTGTGGAGCTTTCTTTTTTTCCCTTTTCAAACTCTCTAAACATGAAAAGGATCGAGTTGTCTTTGTCGTTAAACTCGTTAAAACATGAAATAGCGACAAACTTGTCCATCTAGACAAGACCGAGTTTCAACTTCGCTAGACTCGTTAAAACATCACATAGTGATGGATTCACTCGAAGGGTGGAAGTATACAACAAGCATATGTTATCCTTGTCAAGCTGATAAAAAATAAAGAGGTACTGGTCAGCAATGACTAGGGAAAATGGGAAAAAGGGGTAAATCACTTTATGGTAGCAGCTCGCTCTTGAACATGACACTTTCACTTCATCTTCGTGACTATTTGGGTTGGGTTATCTGCATGATGGTTATCATACCTATGGTCTATCACACCATACATCACTTTTGTTTTAGGTCAATGCTACCAATTCATTCAAAATATTTGGGTTGGGTTATCTGCTTGATGGTTATCATACCTATGGTCTATCACACCATCGATTACCTTGGTTTTTGGTCAATTCTGCCAATTCATTCAGTGTCGTTGATATATTCAATAGAAGTCATTCAGTTAAAATTCATCCTTTCCAATACTCATAAACCTTCATTTTCATGACCCCCATTCCTGAATCTTGCGTCGTCAGTCACATTCTATCTCCAAAATCATTACACTCATTTTGTGTCATTGATGTGGGATACCTCAAGGCCCTCTTGCGATGAGTCTCTTCTTGTTGACATCAGCACATTATCCTAGAAGTTGGCTTAGAAACACCCTTCCAGTACCTTGAGGCTTGTATACATCAATCGAAGGTTTCTCACTTCTGGAAATAGGTTGACATTAATGGCCTTCGACCGAAAGACTTTGTATGGTGTTCGAAATCAAAACATCTATTCACACCATGTAGAATGTACTATAGTATTTTGAGGATCATTATCATTATCGATGATATCTCTCGCGTCTATTAAGGGCTTACATCATTGGCTGGTAATCAGACAAGGTCTTCCCATGTTCGACTTCAAATCGCATATTCACATGGTTAGACTTGTATTTGAGAGAACGATTGAACGAGATAGAAGATCCTGGATCTATTTTCATCAATCTCGACTGCGATTTTAGGAAATGTACCAAATCATCCGTACAATGGCTTTACATTGATGGTCACTCCGATCATGGGTCTATATCTGTAGATGACTGTCTATGTACTTGTAATGAAATTTTATATGTTGAGCACGGGTATGCCTACCCTTAGTAATTCACGAGAAAAAATAAAAATATCATGATATTATGTATTGTAATTGATGTAGGTCACCATCCACTTTGGAACCTCCTCATCACATCATAAAGCATATCACTCAACATTATTATTTTCCACTTCATGCTTTCGGGGGCAATTATTACATATCCATTTGGGCACATCACTCCCATCATTGAGATCAGTGTCTTAGGGCTCATCCGACCCTAATTTCAATTTCTACATGCCTTAAACAAGTCAACCTATTGAATACCTCCTTCCCAGATAGTTTCATGGCCTGAAGACATCTTGAAATGACTCCTTGAAGGACCAGTGCAGGTAGGTCCATGGAAGGGTGCTCTGCAAATCACTTAGGCCCATGCAAGGGTGCTCTGCAGAGCACTTAGGCCCTCTTTGACCTATGCTGGGGGAGATTGAGTGAAATTTTCATAGGGTTCTTGGACTATTCCTTGGTTCTAGATCGTTCTAGAAGGTTCCCACCTCTTATACCCTCCTATGAGATCGAAATTACATAGGCTGAGGATCCATTAACATCCTATCCTCTCATCCCTTCCTCCATGGAAACTAACTCTAAGTTTGGAAGGCCATTCAATACCCTCGTTGATGAAAAAACCTCCTCCATATTCCTATAAATTGAGCACTCATATAAGTGTTTAAGGGGCTGGATTATGTTGAATTGTAAGGAGATAATGTTGTTATAAGAATTGGCTTTGAAGCAAGTATTGTAATGCTACAAGTTTTTCATGCTTTTGATGTGATGTGGATGCGATCCAAGCTGGAGGAAAGACTTTGAATTAGACACAATGGTTATAATTCCTTCTTCTATTCAATAAAGTATTTCAACATTTTTCCATATGCTTATGATGATATATGATGCTTATATGTGTGAATGTATATGATTCCATTTACTTGTAATCAATAGATCTTTTTGTTTGATTGTTTCTTTGTCTTTTGTTGATGTTTATAGGTACTTCTCAAGCATGTTGAGTATGGGAAGGAGTGAGAGGACCGATACAAAGGAGAAAAGAGGAAAGCGATATTACAAGTAGGTCCTCTCATTCTCTTTGTCTTATCTATTGTTTATATAAAAAGGTTAAAGTGCTTTAAACTATTGTTCCAGATATGGCTACTAATCTAGGGAATTAGTATTTATCCGTAGATACCAAATTCTCCCAAAAAAATGTTCCAAAAATTCCTCCATGTTCTCATCCTC
Source organism: Pinus tabuliformis (assembly GCA_031772625.1). Classification (NCBI taxonomy): domain Eukaryota; kingdom Viridiplantae; phylum Streptophyta; class Pinopsida; order Pinales; family Pinaceae; genus Pinus; species Pinus tabuliformis. The sequence continues at coordinate 584,739,809 of CM062810.1, forward strand.
TTTCTAGATAATCTTAATTATTTCTTCCTTAACATCTTGGGATTTGCAATAGTCTTCATATTTTTCAAGGAAAATTGTCTTCATATCATCTCATGTAGTAATATATCTTCCCCCTAAACTCATGAACCATCTCAAACCTATTCCCTTCAAAGTGGCGGGGAATATATTCAATTTTTGGGCATTATAAATATAGTCATACCCCCAATAGACAACATCGAATTCAAACAGGAATGTGTCTAGATCTTCAAAAGAAAGACCATGGAAGTTAGGTAATGTTGTCAAAGGAATACACTTCATAGGCGCATGACCCCTAATATATTAAACTGGGAACTTGAGCGAAGAAATTGTACGAGCCATGAATATCTTCCAATATTCACTTGGAATCTCAATAAGTTCTGGTTGTTCTATAATGTGTGGTTGAGGTTGTTTGACAGAACTTCCCCGATCAAATGGTGCAGAAAATTCCTCAAGTCTTCTTCTTCTAAATTTACAATGTTCAGTTCCTCTGATCCTCTGTTTGCTACTTCTTCTTCCCCAGAATGTGATTCTGTTATTGGGGAGGTTCTGGTTGTGAAACTAACTACCCTCCAGATCTCGTATGAGATTTCACCCTAATAGCAAGTCACAACGATGCTCCTAACTTAGCTTTTGAAACGATTTCTTTGATGTACGTAATTCTGCCTAGATTTCTTCTTACTCTTTTTGGGGGTCTTCATCTACCCCTTTTATTTGTATATATGTTCATGCAATCATAAAATAAAAGGAAAAAATTCAAGTAAATCGAAATCTCAGGAGCTGAAGTAGGGTGAAAACTTTCCTCCCCGGGATGAGAGAGTGGTCGCTAAAAAGAAAGAAAAAGAAGGAAAATAAAACAACCACAAAATCTAAGCTCAAGACCTAAAATAGGGTGAAGAAAATTCCCTTCCAAGGGGGAGAAAGAGGTTCCTATGAAATAAACAAAAAAATCTAATGCTTAGGACCTGGAGCAGGGTGAAAAAAATTCCCTCCCTGGGATGAGAGAGTGGTCGTATGGTTAATACTGGTCATACTTTCACGCCTTCGATAGCCTCCCCGGAAACGACGCCAAAATGTTGTTGTTCAACTATGAAGCATACAATTCACCCAATTCCACATTAGTTGTCAACCCAGGGCTTGACTAGTTATTTCAAGGCTATCATGCAAGGTATGTACGGGCCACAATTTCCCTACCTAGCATTGAACATTCAATCATAAACATAACAATGTGTAATAGCAAGTAATAACGGTAACATAAATCAAGGTAACAACAAGTTAAGTCTCACAACAACACACAGATAAATCATTACACAACAAGAAAATTACACAACAGAAATAAACCTATGCACACAGCTAATCCAATAGAGCTTGGCTAGGAGAGCAGGCCCAACTCCCTGATTAGGGCTACAAAAAGATCAAGAACTATGAATGCTCAAAAGATAAAAAATTTCATTAATCAAAATAACATTACAAAGGTTTGTTGTTGCAACTCAGAATTCTCATGTATATCTTAGCGATGGCTTTCCCAACCCTGTAACACTACTTATACATTTCATTTAACAACTGAAAATTCCTAATATTATGGTAGTTGTCTACCTAGAAATACATAGTGATTCTCAAGATACAATAGAATATCAATATAACAATTGTGTTGGTCGATAAGTTGAACTATGCTTCATCAATGAATAATTCATAAAGATGTGACAATAAGTATACCTTTGTTGTTTAGAATAAAAATCGACCAACAAGGACATGAAGCGAGGAAAGGGATAAAAAGGTGGGTAAAAGGTAGGAAAATTAGCAACCAACAAAAATCAACCAAACAAAGAATGGTTTTCATTCATTGTGTATGATAAAAATTTCTATGCAGACCTAATAATCCTTCATACTCTCTAAGTAATTGGACCTTTTGAAGATATCTTATGAGGGGTACTGGGGAAACCACCCGAAAGAAAAGGCAATTCTTTCCAGCATCTGAAGAATTGACCAACGTAATGGATGAGGTTTTAGTGCTTCTCACACCTCCACCTATAAGGATGGATGCCCTAGATTTTGGCCACTAAAGTACCTTCATCCCACGTGAGCATTCGATTCTTTAGCTGATTTGTAGTTAGTTACCAGTACTGAGCACTAGATGGGTCAGGTAGCCCCAAAGAGTACCGCACGGACTAGACCTAATCTGAAGTCCCTATAAATCGGGTCTCTTCCATGGTTTGGTATTATTTTCCATGGGATCATTGAGTGGTTTCAAGCTCCCTAAAAAGTAAATTTCTATGTCTCAAAGATGTAACATGACCACGACGACTTATGGGTGCCTTCCCCCAATGGTCCTAACCTGAACTATAAATTCTTTGGTGGCCCTTGTGGGGAATTTAGTTGGTTCAAGTTATGGTTTCTTTTAAGAATCTATTTTTCTTTAGTGTGTGAGATGTAAGATAAAATAAACTAAGAATCAAAAGCTCTGGAATGTCGATGCCTTATATATATGAAGCTTTTAGAATCTTAGTGTGTGAACTGTAATTATGTGAAAGTGATCAAGTGAGCATGTAAAGTGTGAGAAGATGTGGATATTCGGTGATCCGTTTCAATATAATCCTAACGACACTAGATTTTAGTTGTTCCTTGCATGAAAAAGAAAGCATATGCGGATAATGGGATGCTTACTCTTTTTCCTATTACACTATGTGAATTTCAAAACAAGGAGATGGAAATTCAAGTCCTTTAAGAAAGTTTCCATATGCAAACCTAGGGTCGTCTAATAGATGCAAGGAAAGAATATATTACTTACTTTTTGTAATAAAACTTCCTCCTAGTCCCACAAAATGAAAGAAATGAATTCTTTGGTTAGTAACAATATATGTGGATGATGGCACACTTACTCTTTTACTAGTTAAGCTAGGTGAATTGTGAACAAAAAAGTACAGATAATATAATTACTCTAATAATTGTGATTATTAAAGAAACTAAGCAATATAAAATGATTGTAAAAAAATTGCAGAGGTGAAGGAAATTCCCTAAAGGCTGTTAATCACTTGAAAAAAGTGAAATTGCAAGCCATTTTCCGCTTTTTGGAAACTGCATGGGTTTTTTCACTGTGCACATAAGAGATAACGTGTATGTTAGAAAAAAATTGTGGTTTCCGCTTTTTGGAAACTGCATGGGTTTTTTCACTGTGCACATAAGAGATAATGTGTATGTTAGAAAAAAAATTGTGGTGCACATGTCTGTCTGAGAAGAAGATGCATGGTCGACCACAAACTGTAAACAAACAAGTTTTCTTGGCCAAAAACAGGTACAAAAGGTCCTACAAAAATTCCACATAGGTATTCATTAGGGGACTTTTGAGGTCTAAAATGGGCCTCCAAAGAAAAATATACAACAAAAATAAACTTTATAAGAACCAATAAGATTCAAGATGATGATGTCAACCATGGGGGATGACTCATCATTTTTAGAGTAAAAAGGTAAAAATATTAAAAAATAAGAAAACTAGTTTTTTCAACTTGTACTTTTAACTTATCTCCATAAGGCTTTACTAAAATTTCAAGCAAGATTACTTGTTGGATGAAAAATTTAATTCTTCATCCAAAGAGTACCCATGTTGCATACTTTCAATGGACCCTTCCACATAAAAAATGATAAATACATGAAAAAGTGTGATTGCAATCACGTTCTTCATGTAGTAGCGTCCATAAAAAGTATGAAACATGGGTACGCCTTGGATGAGGAATCAAATGTTTCTTCCAACGAGTGTTTCCGCTAGAAATGTGAGTAAACCCATAAGGCGATAAGCTGAAAATAAGAGTTGAAAAAATAGTTTTTAATTTTATTTTATTATTTCCACTACTATTTTATAATTTCCTTAGGAGACCCATCTTAGACCTCAAAATTCCCCTAATGGAATGCCTTTTAAGTTGATTATGTAGAGAGAAGGTCCTGCAAACACAACTGATTAGATTAAATAAAAGACAACAATATGGTCAACATTTCTACTACAGTGTGTCTATAGCAATGGTGTACCAAAAGAAACCTCCTTAGCAGTTGGTTGTTCCCTGCAAAGGGATATAGATAGAGTTGGTGCTGCTAGTGAATAGAATGAGATAAAAAAGAAAAAAAAAACACTCCAAATAGTGAAAACAATGAATATCTAGACATAAACTAAACCAAATAGATAAGTACACAAATAATGCTTAATGAAGCAAACAAGTCAAAAAAATAATGGAAAGAGGGCTCCCTTTATTGACTGTTGGTGGTAGAAGATGAATAAAATAGATGAATAATAAATACTTGAAGAGAATTATTTGAGATATGGTGCTCAAAAATCCTTAGCAAAGAGGATCCTTTCCTTATCCCTTTGCAAGCTTCTCCTCTCTCTCAAAAGAGTATGAAGACTCTCTCAATGGTGGATTTCTTACAAGAAATATGGACAACATATTAACGCTCTTGCTTATTTTTCTTCAACAATGAAATGTAGGGTTGCTCCGATAGCAATTTGGACATCATAAAATTATCTCATGTTTTGGTTTTCCCATGACCTGTTTATATTGAATATTTGAATCCATCTTTCCTCTCTTGGTTCATGAATGATAATGACTTATGAGTAGGACAAGATGATTCCATTGAGGGCTGCATATCTTTAGGGTGACTTGAATTCGGTTTTCCTTGACTGATATGATATCATGGAATCATCTTCCAAGTGTGGGAAGTGGTCCCGAACTATTGAGTCGACCATTTTCTCGACCACGCAACTTTCTAAGGAAATACCATGCATCATGCAACTATTGAAGAAAAATCCACGTAGACTTCAATTTTTTAGTTGCATATACTTTGGACCTTAGGAAAAAATAATTTTTTTTAACTTCATAATGTCATCGGTTGGAAAATATTCACCTGTGCATTATGTTTGATGACTTTAGGTGTCTTATGGATTGTACAAATATGTGTACAATTTTTTGGTGTTAACACCCATCTTCTCTTAATATCCCCATCTTGTTTTTCAAAGCTACCATGAGGAAGTTTACATTGTGGTTGATATCTGTGACTTGTTCTTCTAGCTGCATAAACCTCACCTCGGTAGGATCATAGGTTAGTTTATAGATTTGTCGACCATGATTAGGGTTTTACAACTTTTGGCTCCACCAATCTAGATCCCTGATATCTCCATAAAACACCCAAAGAAAAATGCTCTGATACAAAATGATCTGTAAACTTCCATTGATATTTCACCGTATAGTTCGTCACAATAGATCTAAGAATAATATATTAAGATACTAAATTCTACACTATTATAGTTTTATTTAATTTCTATATTTTTATATTTTACTATAATTAGTGCATGCATGCAAATCAAAATTATGCAGAAAAGTAGAGAATGAAAAAATAAGCTCACACACAAACACAAGACACAATATATGATATGTGGGAAACCCTTTAGGGATAAAACCTAGCTCGAAGGTGAGGTCGCTTTGCTCTCTTCCTCTATTTGGAAATATGTTTGCAGGTACAAATAACTAATGCTTGTGGCCCATGGTTGCTACAGTGCATAGATACCTTGTGTATGCTCTACCTCCTATCTCTTTTTCCTATCCTTGCTCAGCTATGGAACAAAATGCTCTCAAAATAATGGAATGCCCCTTCCTCCTAGTGGCTCGGTTATAACACAACATAATAGCCTACTAGTGGTTAAGTTTGACTACATAAAATCTTAACTAGAGTTACAAAATAGACTCTTCTAGAGTCTTTTACATCAAAAACATGTGGATAACCCCTTTTCCATGAATAATGGGGGCTGACGCAAAATCCTCCCGAATTATAGGCATGAAAACAGGAACGTCAACTTCTGAGTGGCATAACCTTTTCATACGGACTTTGATTGATGTGCTTCTTATGTTGTTGGAAATATATCTATGTGTAGAATAGCATAAAATTGTGCAACGCTAATGTGACATATTTTTACCCCCAAAAAACGTCATTTGATGCCTCAAAACGCTCCCAGAAGGTTTCATAGCCTGTTTCTCCAAACTGTGTCCCACCGATAAAAATGGTCCCGTGAGTTGATTCCTCAACATTTTTCACTCCAAATGCATCATGATGGATGATAAATAATATAATGATCCAATCCAAGTCAAAAATTTTAGGTGCACCAATCATACACCAACCGATCCAGTCATGGATTCACTGTGGGAGCTTACCACCACTCACTACTCACTGCCTGTTTTGCTAGTTTTTGTAACTTATTAACCTAAAGTGGGAGGCATGAAAAGGGGTTGTTGTCCCCGTGTAATGATGTGGCTACGCACCAAGGCTAGGTGGAGGACACATAGGTGCCACATGGAACCCTTGTTCTAACATGGCTAGTGACGTAACAATGATGTGGTGATGAAATGGTAAGTTGTATTGTCCCAGTGGTTTAAACCCTAACACAAATTAGGATACAAATATTTTCAACAGGGGAGAAATAATTCTAGTTGGGCAATAATTATAGAGAGTTATATCACCTTTCTATCCATAGTTGATAGAGGGAATTGCTCCCCTAGGGCTTTTTGGGTTGAAACCCTAGCGGACTGAAAGTTATCTATTCAAAGAAACATGCATCCATACAACCAATATGCTATTGCAAGAAAATTCTATGATAAGGGTACGTACCTTTGGTCCTACGTTTGAGAAGGCCCTTAGGATCCAAACCCTTCTTGGAGTTCCCTTCTTCTCTTTTGTCCTATAAAACAACCAATTCAAAGAACACAACAGTACATGGACAAAACTTATAAAGAAACCATCTTCATGTTATAAACAAAGGTAGTTAGTTATGAAATCCAAACGACCATTTACATATGAACTCAAACATGAATATCATTAACATAAAGAAAATTCATTCCGGGAACCAAGACATGTGTTTCTTTTATTATAGACAAATAAAGTACATAAAAAGGAATATTTTCACCTGAGTCACCTTCAGCAGGCTCCAAGCAAAGCTTCCTTCTGGATCCGTTCCAGCCTCAAGCCTCTAACAAACTCCTTCCATGACTCTCTCCATGATGTCATAAATAGTGGATGAACATCAACACACAAGGAAACAAAGGTTTCCTGTACAAAATGGGGGAAGTGCAGAAGGCACAGGGGACTTCAGACCTGGTCAAGGAAAAATATCAGCATAATAACCTTTCTCTCTCTTCTCTCCTCCCTTAGGCCTTCCCTTTGAGGTATTTTTATACCATCTCCAAAGTAGTTTTTAGTTAGGAGTTGGTTGGGAATAGTTGGGCCACGGGCACTAACAGGTGATCAGCAAGTAAAACCCGCGATCTCCACCCGAAAATAAGGAGTGTTATATTTTTTTAAGTGTTTTAATACATACACGCGGGTTGGCTATACACATACCTGCGTATACACGTGTTTAACTCAGGGCAATGTCGCGTATAAGGGATAAAACACTGTTTTTAAATTTTAGGACCAGGTCTGGAAGGAGGGGTTGCCCTAGGCCATGAGTATAGCATCACAAACCATAAAAGTGAGATTTGGAGCTATAACAGATGCCCCCTAATATATGAGGTCAGAAGGGGTACATGGTGGCCGAAATATATTATGTGAGTACATGGAAAGGAAGTCTGTCAAAAACCAAGGAGGACTTCACCAGAATTCAGCCTGCCAAGCCACCAAAGGAGATCAGAAAGAAACATTGTCTGAGGCAGGCATACCCATGCTCAGAAAAAGTAAAGCATGTCCGCATATCAAGTACAAGCAGATCCACTAAGTATACTAGTATAAATGACTGAAAGATACATAATGGATCATCTGATCATAATGAACAAGTACATGTCTGAATATCACATATAAGACTGTCAATGATGCTGAAAGATGCAACGGACCACTGATATCATAGACTGATCCCCAAAAGGTACCAACTGAACATGATGGAATATGATGGTACTATACTGCAAACTCAGGCGCCAGCATATAGAATGTCACCATGACTGACTGCGACATATAAAGTGGAGTGGTATCAACTAGTAGCAACAGGAGCAACTGTCAAGTGAACCAATGAATGCTGATACAACTTGAGGTCTTCACCGACCGCCATGGTACATTTCTACAACATGGGAATAAATGATCTGAAGTCGACCATGTGAGAAATCAATTGATTACCGGTCATTGGTGTATACCGTTAACAAATGCGAGACTACTCACCGATAATGATAATGAGTGTCAAGGTACCCAGTACAATCTAACAAGTGTGAATAGATGAGCTGGAGTCGAACACCTGTAAGAATCTATCGATCAGGAGACAATGATGGTTTCCCACTGTCGATAGCAAAGGATCTACCCCTAATGAATGCAAACCCCAAGGTACTGCCAAATGAACTCTAGATCTTTGCCCCAGAGCAATGAGTTGGAGTCAATAGGGAAAGATCTGCTAGAAGGAAGGCATTAAGGCATCCTTCATCAATCTAGCGCGAGTGTAACCCATAGGCCAATAATGTGGAAGGAATCGGACTAAAAAGATGTAGTAACCCAACCAAAGTACGTTTCCGGCGTACACAAGATGTGGCTAGCGCACGACAGAAACCCTCTGAACCAACCAATAATGAAAGTTGACACAGAGGTGAGGTATCCACCAATAGGGTCAAATGGAAACCAAGGTACTGCATGAATCCCAATGTGTGATAATGTAAGCTGATGTCGAACACAAGGGAAACCACTCAGTAAAAGACCCATGATACTGATCGATGCTGAGCACAAGGTAACCTATCAATAATGAAAATAGGGCCAGGGTGTAGCTCTAGGCCTGTCCTCAGAGCAAGGTGTCGCCCTCGATAAGGACAAGACCCGCCAGCAAGAAGTCAATGGGGATCTTCTCAAACCGGCACGAGTAAGGGACCAATATTACTGATGTGACGTTAGACATGAAACTGATAACCAGGGATGGCCGACTGAAAAATGAGTCAAGAGACGCAGAGAGGCCAACTCAGGCTAACTTCCCTTGAACAAAAGCACAACTCAATGTGACTATGTGGCAGCATATGATGACTCTATATAAGTTCGCCATGCAGGAGGCACGAACGAACCCTCCATATGATTGGAAGAGATAACCAATCGGGGGAGAACTGACTCAATAACAAGGTTATGGCGTACCTAAGTCAAACTAAATCCCACCCATACAGAGGAGACTTTGTTTTGAGTGCTTTGTTCAAGTGCGACACGACTGACTCTTGCTGCCAACAATAAATGGAAATAATGTGCCGTTCCCGCTCTTTTTGGAATATTTTTTTTTTGTCTTTTTCTGTTAAGCCGGAAAAAGAATAAAAGAATGCTATGGTACAGTGGAAAGAATGAGTGTCGATGAAATAGATGATCTAGTTCCTGGGAAAGGAACGTTCCTATGCTCAATGCAGGGAGGTGAAAACTGGTCAGTGACACTCAAAGGTATGTTCCTTCCATGGGTCAAGGTGTGTCAAGCTGCAGAAGTCAAAGGTATGCAAGGTTGATTTTGCAGACGTCATGGTCAAAAGTTGGCTTAAACACGAGTCCAAGTGAAGCCGGCTCTAGGCCAAAAGGTGCAAGTGGTCAAGATGCAATGCAGTAGTACAACTCAACACAAAGGAGCCTCTAGGGTATAAGGCTAGAACAAAGCGGAGAAGCTAAGAGGAATGAGTCTTCAACGCATAAGTCATGGCGGGACTACAGAGGACTCCCGAGCCTACTCAAATCGGAGCAGCATGAGCAACAAATGTCAGTGAGGTGCTAACTAGGATGCCCATGTAAAGGATGGCTCTACCATCGTGTCATGATTTAAAGAAATGGCGAGTGAAGATGGCTTACGAACCATAACCCGATGGGATCGACCCTATGGCAGATGTATTGGTCAAATGGAGGCTAGTATGCATAATGCAACGGAAAAATGGTGCCCCTAACCTATATGCCAGTGAGAATAAGATACCTACCATGATGGGTCAGCAGTCATGGAACCGTCTCGGAACTGAAAATCATCCAAAATGTCCTGAAAAATAGACCAATCTCGACATTCCAAGCTCCCAAGTTAAAAGTCACATGAGGCCAAACAAAATAAAATTTTGAAAAAATTTTGCATTTTCAAAACTTATAAAAAGCATTTTGGACTTACCATTTTTACCATTTGAGTTTGAGAGCAAAGGATTTGGAGCAAAAGGAGAAAACTTCCCATAGCCAGATTCAACCGTTCAAATTCATCAAAAACCTCCAGGTAACTCTTATACTTAGCTTGCAATTGATTATGACTGGTTTTAAGATTTTTTATTGATGTTTCACTGTTGAACTTTTGTCCAGAATTTCTTCACGGCGTATACGTGGGTTGGTAATATTGAACCCGCGTACACGCGGGCCCTATACGCAATTGTGTGCATAGGGACCCGCGTATACGCCGCGAACCATTTTTAAACAAAAACTAACGGTCTTAAATCGATTTTTTCTCAGGATGCCTGTCACGTGGCATGAAAGAGAGCACGCAGCGGTAGATAATGAAGTTATGAATAGTCTAGAAGCATTAGATTCCCTACGGGGATGCGGTTTGCTTAAATTTTTCAAATTGCCAAATATGAAAGCGAACACGCGTCTGCTTGAGATGCTCATTGATTATTGGGATGTCGATGAGGAAGCTTTTATGATCGATCAGATGCCGCTCAGGGTAGAAGTGGAGGATATCTATTTTATCACGGGCCTTTCCCGAAGGGGAGAGGTAGTACAGTCCCGGGGCAGGACACGGAGCTAGATTTCCATCACACATGTGGCGAGTTTATCACTTAGGATAATCCTGTTTACCATGGCTCGGGTGAACGGATCATCCTCTCTGCATCAGGCGTCACGACAAAACATGAGCGTGGCAATTGACTGTCTCACTACTGTGTTCAACTGGTGTACTCCTCTTCTGGCAGAGAAAATTTTAGGGGCGAATGTTCGCCCTTTGGCGAAATTAAGGAGTTTTAAATTTTTAGTGGGCGAATATTTTGTATCATAGTAAATTTTTACAAATCACCTCAAATAGCCCACCTTATTTTAAGGGAGAGGGTAAAAAAGGTAAATTTAGCCCTTGAAATTAGGAGCTACAACCTTCCATTCGCCCATTTTCAAGAATAGGTTTTATTTAAGTGAATCCATTCACCCATTTTCAAGAATAGGTTTTATTTAAGTGAATCCTATGGGCCAAATACCATATTTATAAAAGAGGTATGGTAAATTAATAAAAATATAAATAAATGAGAAGTATGGTAAATAAATAAAACATTTTTTATATTTACTCCATAAGTCACCTTATGTACATGCAAGGGTGTAAAGAAATAAAAATATAAGTAAAGTGGAGGTATGGTAAATAAATAAAACCTCTTTTCATACTTACTCAAAAGGTATGGTAAATAAATAAAAATATAAATAAACTAGACGTATGGTAAATAAATAAAACCTATTCTTATATTTAGTCCATAACCCTCGTTCTATTTATGAAGGCTCAAGAAAGAGGTTTTATTTAAGTGAATCCTATGGGCCAAATACCATATTTGTAAAAGAGGTATGGTAAATTAATAAAAAATATAAATAAACGAGAGGTATGGTAAACAAATAAAACATTTTTTTATATTTACTCCATAAGTCACCTTATATTTACGAACACTCAAAAAATGCGTTATATTTAGGTGAAACCTATGGGCAAAATACTATGGGACAAATACCATGGACTAGATTGTTATTAATACCATGCAAAAAAACATTATTAACCCTAATATTAGTATTAATAAAAATAAAAATGGCACATGGTATTGACCCATGGTATTCACCAAAATGGCACATGGTATTGACCCATGGTATTCACCTGGAATGTAGCCTATTTAAATGGGGGAATTAAACCAGCATAGATCCATCTTTACTCTCGATCTACTAACCCCCGAGAGGTATCAAATATTGTGATATGCATACTAGCATAGAGTGAAAAAATATTTGATCCCTCTCGGGGGATCCAGAGTAAAAATGGATGTCGTAATTTAATGTATGTTAAACATTTTAGCTTGGTTAAAATAAAAAATAAAATAAAAATCAACTATTAATTTTATTAATTTTTATAAATTACTAATAGTAATTTTTAAGCTCCAGGTTTATGATAACCCATGGTAATACCAAGATCTTACAAGATTTTATGATTGAGTAAAATATTCGCCATGTCTGGTGAGAGATTCGCCAAAAAATTATATATACATATTATATTATTGATAAAATCGCCTTCCATTTTTCCTATATACCATGGAGATTCGCCCATTTATTATACTTATAAATTTAGGGGGGGTTCTTAAAATTTTCCCTGACCAACATGAAGAGCCAGCTCACTTCTATCAGGAGGGGACAGACTAAAAACTTTGGATATGGGAGCATCTTGTGTACTTTCTTTTTCAAGAAGGTTCCCGCACTCCACCCCAGGCTAGCAGTTTCCATCAGCACCCCACGTGATCCACGAATGGGCCGGTGGGCTGATCTGATGAAACGTCTGGGGGTGGGGAGGTCCCAAGGACTGCCTTTGACGATGACTTCTTCACCTGGTGGGATCAGCAGATCATCGCCGTGGATGACTACCCCTATGCTAGGCTGGATTTCCGAGGAGATCCTGATCTAGTGTTACCACCAAATGCAGCATGGGGCGAGATTGGTAAGATTTTTTGATTTTTATGATTTTTTTGGATTTTTGAAATATAATAATGAATTTTGAAAAATATTTTTTTTTGATGAGATTCAAATGACTGATATGATGATCATGTTCCAGACATTGGGCCTGTACGACCAGATGGATTCCCGCCGCATGGACGGTGTGGCCGAGGAGCCGAAGAGGCAGCTGCTGATACAGAACAAACTCTAAACAACGTCCAACGAAACTTGGCGAGATTGAGCTGTCGAGTATCGATGGCCGTCATAGAGGACCTTCCTGAGGATATGCAGCATCATGTGGTTGGCATGCCACGTGACTGGGTTAGCATTTTTCGGCGTGTGGCCAATGCTATAGTGACATACTTAGATGCTCATCCTGAGCCGAGGCATTAGATATGCCGGACATGATTATGGGCATTTGAGTCCCAATTTTGTATATTTTTTGGACACACATATGTACACTCGAGACGTTTTACGATATATATATATATATATATATATATACAGTTTGACTTTTTGATGCTTGATTTTATTATGATGAATGATTGATGTGCTAGTCTAATGCCTGATTAGCGATAGAATCAGCTAACCAGTTATGAGATCTTGGAATGTGCAAATAATTAATATAAATAAATGATCTTTGCAACAACCTCACCCTTAAATACTAGCGATATAAAGATGGATCCCGTACCCGATAAATGTTACTTAATTGAGACACTATCAATTGAGAATCAAGATATACTACCAACGAGTCAATCCCATGAGAGATTGCCTCGGATAATAAATTAATAACAGCAGTATACTCGGCCATATTGTTTGAAGCAGGACCAATGCACATGCCTCTTGATGCCATCAATTGACAAGTTGGATAATAGAGTACCCAAGCTGCGGAAGCAAGATTCCGAGTGTGCTGACTAGCACCATTAGCGAACCCAAAATAGACCGAATCATCCATCAACACCTGCCACAGCAGACCAAAAAGTGCTGATATCAGAAAACTCTCGACGAAATATGTACAAATATGCATAAAGTACAAAGAAGCCATTGCCTGGCCAAAACTAAGCAAAGTACTTCTTTAGGTAGAGCCCGTTTCGGGGCTCCGCCGGCTTGTTTCCCTCAAAGTCGATTAACTCATATGACCCTTTTTCTAACACTCGTTTAATAATGAAAGGACCGTACCACATAGGCTTAAATTTGCCTGCCCCCAAGGCATCTTTATCTTGGTCATAGACCAAGACAAGGTCACCTTCAGAAAAGACTCAAGGACGGACAGACTTATCATACTGGGGTTTAACCCTTTTCTTATGGGCCTCATTCATCGTGGCGGCATCTCAACACTGCTCATCGAGATGTTCCAAGTGAACTAGGTGCTCTTCGAGACTCGAAGTCTCAGGAAGAAGCTCAACAGCCAACTTAAGAGATGGAATTTCACATTCAACCGAAAAGATAGATTCCATCCCATAAACCAACTGAAAAGGAGTAAAACTAGTAGCCATTTTGACGGAGGTTCGGTATGCCCAAAGAGCCGAATACAACATAATGTGCCAATTGGACCGATTTTTATCGATTGTCCGTTGGAGTATCTTCTTAAGAGTTTTATTGACTGCCTCGACCTGTCCATTGGCCTGAGGATAATAAGGGGATGAATTCTCCTGGCGGAAACCTAATTTAAGAGCCAATTCAAACATCAGTTGATTCTGGAAATGACTGCCATGGTTAGTGACAATCTCTCTTGGGATACCGAATCTTGAGATAACCTGATTGAAAAGAAACAAAGCTGCCGTGTCACTATCGTTCTTATAAGTAGGCATGGTCTCAGCCCACTTCATAAAGTAGTCTACAGCCACGATAATGTACTTTTGATTCGCCGCTGAAGGCGGATTACAAGTTGTAAAATCAATACCCCACTTAGTAAAGGGACCGACGGTGACAACAGGAAAAAGAGGAGCTGGATGCGCGCGCATCTTCCGAGTAAAAATTTGACATGGGTGACAGCGTTTGACCGCTTCCACATAGTCCTTAAAGAGTGAAGGCCAAAAATAGCCGTCACGTAAGATGCGTTGGGTTGTAGCAAGCCCTGATAGATGGCCACCATAAGCTCCACTGTGGCAGTCATTGAGCACAGACTCTGCTTCCTCTAAGGTTAAACAGCGCCGAAGGATGGAATCAACCCCTCGACGGTATAATGTGTCACCAATGATAACATAGTTTTTAGCCAGGTGATGTAATTTTCGATGTTCATCCTTGGAGAAAGTAGAGGGAAACTTCGAAGTCTGGAGATAGACAATGATATCTCCATACCAAGGGTCGAGTGAAGAGATGAGGAATAAATGTTCGTCGGGAAAACTTTCCTCATAAACTATATCCTCTCCACAAGGAAGCTCAGAAATTAGCTCCGCGAAAACCATGGATTTCTTAGACTTGGCAGACAAGAACTCGAGATCAAATTCTTGCAAAATGACTATCCATCTATTATATTTGCCCCCAATCACTCGCCTACTGAGGACAAATTGAAATGGATTGACCGCCCCTAAGAAAAAAGTTTTGCGTATCAAGATATAATGACGGAGCCTCTGGACAGCGTGAATAGTTGCCAAGGCCAACTTCTCAACCGGAGAATAGTGAAGTTCAAGACCTATTAAGCCTCGGCTCAAATAATAAATCACGTGCTCGGTGAGAGCATCGTCTTCCTGAACGAGAACCATACCAATGGTTGATTCTGCTGCAGCTAGACATAAAAGGAAGTCTCTACCATAATCCGGTGGACTCAAAAGCGGGGCAGAGACTAATGCCTTTTTCAAAGCATCAAATGACCGCTGCACAATTTCATCCCACACAAATGGAACTCCTTTCCGTAGCAAACGCATAAACCCTTTAGTGATCTCGGCATAGTTTGCTATAAACCGTCTTAAGAAATTAGCCTTCCCTTGAAGACTTTGAAGTTGTCGAATTGAGGACGGGGGAGGCAACTGAACTATTTCCTCAACCTTGAAGGGATCAACCCGAATCCCTTCATTGGACACGATGAACCCTAACAACCAACTAGACGTAACCGCAAAAATGCACTTGTTGGGATTCAACCGGATTTTATAAAAACGACATCGTACAAAAACCAATCGAGGATGACTAGGATGATCAGTTCTTTTTCGAGAACGAGCAGCGAGATCATCCAAGTATGCCTCGATGACATGTTTGATGTCGTGGAAAGCATATGACATGGCCCGCTGAAAAGTGGCTCCAGCATTTTTAAGACCAAAAGGCATCTTTCTATATGCAAAGGTACCCCAGGGACATATAAAAGCTGTCTTATGTTGATCTTCAGGACGGATAGAAATTTGATTATAACCTAAAAAATCATCCATGAAGGAAAAAATTTCATTACCCGCACACTCGTCAATAATCTGATCAATGAATGGCGTGGGGTAATTATCTTTCGAACAAGCCTTGTTTAGGTCCCTAAAATCGATGCATACGCGGATTGTTCCTTGCTTTTTGTCCACAGGGACTGGATTAGAAACCCAATCAGTAAGAGGAATAGGGTATATAAAACCCGCCCTTAGCAGCTTCTCAACCTCAGCTTTGATAGCTGCTGCTTTCCTAGGGTTAACCGGTCGAAGCCTTTGACAAACTGGTTTCGCGTTTTCATACGTCTTGATCTCATGTTGAACTATAGAAGGATCAATGCCAGGCATTTCTTCATAAGGCCAAGAAAATACATCACGATATTCCTTGAAAAGGTCGGTGTAGATTTGAATTTCTTCAGGGGAACACTCAATTCCGATGAAGATATTCTTGATGACGCTAGGGTCCCTAGAGATGTTTATAGATACCGTTTTTGAAATTACCGACATATTACCTTTGGCATGAATGTGTGCTGGAGCCAAAGGGTTGGATATTGTACAGACATCACTAGTGAGGAGCTCAGAGAATCTAGATTCTACTTCTTGCAATGGAGGAAGAAAGTATGAACGATGGTGTAAGTCTTCCCAATGTCGATCTATACCCATCATTACTTCGAGGATTGCTTCTTTAGAAGGTAAAACCGAATCTAAGCAGTCCAAGGCAGAGGTAGAATCAAGGCTCCAAGCCGGGGCCACATGACCATCTAACTCCTCTTCGGAAAAAGGAGTAGAATGGTTGTCTGCAGAGTCTACGATAGACTGATATCTAAGCTTAGCTGCAGATATAGGGAATTCCATTCCATTTACTTTTCCTTCAACTAATGTGGTCGTAGGTGAAGGCAAGGTCTAAGGGTCTGAAAAATAACGAGTTCAAAAGAACTCTTCTCGAGGAGACTCCTTAGATGATGAAATAGCATTGATTTTAGCGAAAGGAGAGGGAAGATCAAATGTACCCATCAATGAGGAATACATCCCTACTCCTAAATTCTCAGTCGGCGGGTGAGGGTTATCCACTAAAGGGACAGTAGAGTCAGAGCTTGCTTGAGGATCGACTGGACAATAGTCCAATTGATCAACCTTAACGATTTTCCCCTCATGAGGAAAGCAAATGACACGAAACAGAGTCGAAACAACGACATCCATCTCGTATACCCAGTTCCTTCCTAATAGGAGATTATAGTCTAGGTTAGCGTCTATGACCTCTACTTCAATATTAACGACCTTTCCCCCAACACATATAGGAAATGTCGGGATAATCCCATGCGGCTTATGAGAATGACCATCAAATGCAGTGAAGATGGTGGGTGAAGGAACAGCCAAAGGTGATCCAATAGCCTTCCAGCATGACATCGACATGACGCATGTGGAAGCTCCTTCATCTATCACGGTGCGAAAAATATTGATTTTTCGGTATGTAGACTTTATTTGGAAAGCAATATGATGAGGGAGTCGCTTTTTGACATTTAACATGTCAAAAGTGAGCACTAAAGAGTTAGCTGGATCAATTGCTCCAATCACGGAGAGTAAAGCACTTCTCTGAGCCGGACATGGCTGGAGAACCTCTAAAGCGGACATGGCGCACGGACTCTGAGCCAGATCCTCCACAATGGAGTAATTCTGGGTGGCCCTCGCATTAGGATTAATCGTCGCGCGTTTAGCGGAACCTTTCGGTATCCGTGGTATAGTCTCGACAGGGGGTTGCTCAATATGAAGGTCAGTACTTCCGGGAACAGTCTTGTCCTTGGAAGTTTCGGCTTCACCATAATCACGTGACTGAGTAGCCACATGGAAGTTAGAACCCATCATGAAAAAATTTGACGATTTTTCCCCTTCCTGGTTGCCCCCAGTGGAGGTTCCAAGGTTTGAATTCGCGCCAGCAAAAAGTTGTTGCCCTTGGGGAAACGGGTTGGTTAACACAGCTTGAGAACTAGAAGTCCCTTGCTATCCTAACAAGCGCTGAGCGTCTTCAATCTTAGGGCAGAGATGAGTTAGATGGTCTCCACTGCACAATTTTCATGGAAACTTGACTTTCTTTCTCGACTCATTTCTACCACCACCAGCGTTGTTGCCGTATTTATTTGCATCAGGCTTCCCATCCTGGTTCTTTCTTACCTCGTCCTTTCTTTTTCCCATTGGAATTTTGATTTCCTTTGGGGTTATCAGATTGGACGGCATTTATTGAAGAAGTTTGGGAAGCGGGGGGATTAGACGATGTGACTTGGTTGTTAGAAGCAGTTTGCAAGGACAACTGCTGCAATTGATTCAACAAGTTCACGGTAGTTGTGTCTACTGACCCAGCGATACCATCTGCATGCGGACCTGGCTTCGACTTAGCTACGTCAACCTTAGATCCAGGAGCATCTGGCAAGTATTTTTGTAGGATCCCAGACTAAGAGTAGATCAATTCTAATTGTTGGGCCCTAAAAATGGCTTGCCCCTCAGAATAGACCCCAGACATGGAGACATCCTTGGAGCTCTCGGGTTGTAAAGACTTCAAAAACCACTCGAGACGGTACTTCGGAGGGATTTCGGCTTTAATGAGCCTCTTTCTCCGTCTCCATTCCTGAATATAGTCAGAAATGTGGGTTGCCTTATCCTAACGAAAGGTGGCCAGAAGTTTAGTTCCGGCATCATAGCGGACAGGCAACTGGAAATGATTTAAGAAAGTGTTGGCTAAGTCAGCGAACGATGTAAAGCTGCCCCCTGGCAACTCTATATACCATTTGGTTGCATTACCAGTCAAGGTGTGCTGAAAGAGTCTCAACCTAATCGATTCATCGATAAGGGAGTTAGATTAGCACCACAAATGGAATGTGGTTACATGGTTGCCTGGGTCCTCACCACTCTTCCCTTCGAATTTTGGAATGTCCGATGCCTAGGTCCTCACCACTCTTCCCTTCGAATTTTGGAATGTCCGAAGGGAGTTTGGTTGGGACCGGAGGCCAAGCCAGATTGTACTTGATTGGGTAATTTGTTAACTTAGTGAGATCTAGCAAGTTTAATGTTGCTAGAGACGAAAGGCTAGGAGGACCTTGGGGATTCCACCCAGACTGGGCAGAACTCCCAAATTTCTGAAAAGATTGTCCTGGAATTTGGGAGGCACTAGGCTACTCGAAGTAACCAGTAGAACCGGCTGAACCAAAAGGCAAGCCTTGTGATCCAGCAAAATTTGGAGTTTGACCAACTCCGGCCGTATAGCCTCCATAACCAGCAAAGTTTCCTCCTAAAGGATGGTAAGGAGTTGATAACCCCTGATACGAATTCCAAGCCGAAGCAAGGGGAGGAATACTTTGAAACGAACTAACCATGGAGTACGGCCTATTCCCTTGTTGGCCGATAAACGGATTCCCAGTTCCCGCGCTACTAACCCCAGGGTTATTCCAACCTTGGAAAGGATTGCTGCTTTGTCCTACAGAAGAAAAAGGCATGGATCCTATCATCAGGTTGGAATGTGGTATATGACCACTTCTGAAAGGAAAACCCTGGAATGAAGCTGATCCACCCATCATGGACGTAGCGGCACTAAACGGAACCGATGGAATACCCTATGAGTGGGTGCTAAATGGGAAGAATCCAGTACCAAAAGCATTGGTTTGGGCATTTCCACTCGTGGATGGAATGGAGGTAGACCCAACTAAAGATGTGCTAGCAAAAGATCCAAACAAGGAAGTAGAGGAGATGGAAATGGTTCCTCCCCCTTGAACCGATGTTGGGGTTTGCATAGTCGTAGCACTTGTAGACGCCATGCTTTTAGTAGTGGTCATCGATGGTAAGTGCGTAGAGTAACCTGGACTTGACGGTCTATGCGTCGGAGTCCCAACGTATTGCAGTACGTCTGGATGACAGATGGTAGTGGAGAATTTGGAGCCGCTAACGACTCTGAAAGTTCTTCTACCTCTATGTTATTCTCCACTTGAAAGAGAACTTGAGAAAGGACTGGAGTGTCCCTCTCTTGTTCAGAAGTGCCAGGCCTTACTTGGCCGCTAATGCCCCCGAGAGGAGATCAATCCCCGATGCATCAACCGGCGTGGGATGGAACCCACCGGTAGTATTGCCTCTGCGCCTTCTAGGAGAAGGCTCTAAACTTGGTGGCGAAAGACCACGAAGTCTTCGAGACCGTCTAGGAGATCGGTCAGCCACTTTAAATTTTTTGTTATGATTTAACTAAAGACTCAAAAAATTGAAAGCTAGGCCAACTAGGAGCACAGAGCACACACTATAAAGTCCCTAAAGATACAGCTAGTCAAACAACTTCTAAGTATTTCCGCTCCGGGTGATTAAGACCGGACACCAAAATACAAGAAAGTGAATTCAGGGGCCTTCCGAAGATAGTCTGGGATGGTGAGGGCCCAGTCCTATCAGCGAAGGTATCAGAGGACGTTACGCTGACCTCCTAACAACATCCTACGCCGGTGCAAGCCCCCAAGCTTCGCAAGGGTGCCCTCTAGTAGTACTATCGAGAGTGATGCAACGTCAACCTCAGGTGCCACGGGATTCCCCTCCACAGCCACCTGTGTAGTTCCCTAGGAATAGCAACTATGGATTCCAACTTGTCGCAGAAGCTAGGCGGAACAGTCGTGAGGTAAGTTCGGACAAGTCGGAGAGTGGGTATCTCTCTTCCCTGTCTTCACAGACCCTCGTGCTTAACTCCCAGATCCGGAGCTTTCCTGGTCTTCCTAATGCTATTGGATTTTCTCTCGTTATTCAGACTCCTACGTTTGATGTTTATATGGCCTTGGAGAGTTGACTCTCCACTCGCCTAATCCGAGGCCCTAAAATCCTAATCTTGTTGGTGTAACTGACTAAAACAAAAAGTTCTAGTGAATTTTAGTTACGCTTGATTTTATTAGGTTGTTCTTTAAGTCACAAGGTAACGGAAGTGAAACTAGTGGTGTTTTTTGACACAAAAGAAATTAATAAAAACTTAACTACATGCACATGCACTTTTTCGTTTTTCGATGAAGAGCAATTTCTATAGGGTTCAGAGGTACTTCTAATAAAACAAATTTTTCTTTTCTTTTCGTTAATTCACACTTCACACTCACAAAAGCTAACAAAGCTATATATGCCTAAAAAGGGGATGCAAATCTATCCTAATGCAACAACTATATGTGGATGCAAGATTTAAAACTACTCTAAAAACAAAAATGAAAGTTGCTTGCTTATCAATCTTTGTCTTGCCACTTACAATGTCTAGATGGAATATGAGATGCTACCATTCATTTCGTCTAAACACTAAAAACAAGTTCTAAGACAAACATAAAGCACTTTCACTTCATTAAAAGGAAACCAAATGAAAAACAAGTTCAAGAAAGAAAAACTAAGATTTTCAAAAGATTTTCTTCAAAGAAACAAACAAAAGAGTCTTTTCAAAAAATGCTCTCAACAACACTGAAACTTGTGATTGAAGAATAGGCAATTAAACACTTTTGCGAATCAACACCACGCAATGGATGAAAACTCAACAAAAATAAATGTGTTTGAAATCGCTCTTAACAATCAAAAGCAGCAATGAAAGCTTTGGCACCGAAAACCAAAAGATCAAAAAGACAAATTCCAAGAAAGTGTTAATCAACAACTTTCATGAAACAAAGAAGTGGATGGTCACAAAAAGCAGTTTTGTCAAGCAAACAAAAAGTCACCAAAAGCAAGATTAACACAAAGATTGAATTCAATCTTCCCACCCTGATGAAACAGAGCAGCCAAGATTCCTAGCAAGAAATCTTGCGTGCTTCAGCAAAAAATGATGACGCTTGCAATCAACAAAAAACAAGACCAATACTCCTTATAATCAGAGAGAATTCGGAACGAGATGCTCGCTGTAAAACAAATAACTGATACTGGAAAATGAATGTTTCAGACTGACTCAAACCACCAGACAAACCTTCAGAGACTAAAAAGATTTATAAACCTTGAAAATTGCAATATATACGCGACTGTATTGAAGTACAGATTGCATGTATACGCGACTGTATCTGAGGAAACCTGCATATACGCGGGTTCACTCAAGGAAACAAGCGTATATACGCCTCTGTATCTAATAAAAACAGCGTATATGAAAAGCTTCAAGAAAAATAAAAAAACAAATTGAGGAAACTGGCAAAGCTTAAAGTTCAAGAACAGACCAGACAATGATAGTAAGCAGACAAGGCATCTGAGCCCTGATTGGCTTGAAAAACACCCAAACTACGAACAACAAGAGTGTTGTCCCTAGTGGAGTCGCCAATTCTGATAGAGGGAATTTCTCCCCTAGGGTTTTTTGGGTTGAAACCCTAGCAGACTGAAAGTTATCTATTCAAAGAAACATGCATCCATACAGCCATTATGCTATTGTAAGAAAATTCTATGATAAGGGTACGTACCTTTGGTCCTACGTTTGAGTAGGCCCTTAGGATCCAACCCTTCTTGGAGTTCCCTTCTTCTCTTTTGTCCTACAAAACAACCAATTCAAAGAACACAACAGTACATGGACAAAACTTATAAAGAAACCATCTTCATGTTATAAAGAAAGGTAGTTAGTTATGAAATCCAAACGACCATTTACATATGAACTCAAACATGAATATCATTAACATAAAGAAGATTCATTTCGGGAACCAAGACATGTGTTTCTTTTATTATAGACAAATAAAGTACATAAAAAGGAATATTTTCACCTGAGTCACCTTCAGCAGGCTCCAAGCAAAGCTTCCTTCCGGATCCGTTCCAGCCTCAAGCCTCTAACAAACTCCTTCCATGACTCTCTCCATGATGTCATAAATAGTGGATGAACATCAACACACAAGGAAACAAAGGTTTCTTGTACAAAATGGGGGAAGTGTAGAAGGCACAAGGGACTTCAGACCTGGTCAAGGAAAAATCTCAGCATAATAACCTTTCTCTCTCTTCTCTCCTCCCTTAGGCCTTCCCTTTGAGGTCTTTTTATACCATCTCCAAAGTAGTATTTTAGTTAGGAGTTGGTTGGGAACAGTTGGGCCATGGGCACTAACAGGTGATCAACAGGTAAAACCCGCGTTCTCTTCCCGAAAATAAGGAGTGTTATATTTTTTTAAGTGTTTTAATACATACACACGGGTTGGCTATACACATACCCACGTATACACGTGTTTAACTCAAGGCAATGTCGCGTATAAGGGATAAAAAACTATTTTTTAATTTTAGGACCAGGTTTGGAAGGAGGGGTTGCCCTAGGCCATGAGTACAGCATCACAAACCATAAAAGTGAGATTTGGAGCTATAACAATAGTGTGGGTGTTAAGCCTCATGCATGTTAAATGGGAAAATCCCTTCCCAATCGATATCAACGGTCGATAATGATTAAGGGGATCCACCTCATAATCAATGTTTAAAAATAAGGGGGGTGTGGTTAGGAATAGAGCCAAACTAGACAACTTCAATGGACATTTGATATCAATTGCAAGGCTTCTGTCCCCAAATTGAAACTCACCATTGTGGGAGTTTCATTGATACTAGTTATTTTTTCAGAGTGGTTTTATAACCCAACATGACATTTATAGGGTAGGTGAATGGTGGATATGTGAGCAGTCAAAGTGGTGCCACATGGGCTAGTAAGGATCATATGAGTCCACATGGATAGTGATATCACCTTTCTGTCCATAATGTGGGTGTTAAACCTCATGCATGTTAAATGGGAAAATCCCTTCCCAATCAATATCAATGGTCGAGAATGATTAAGGGGATCCTCCTAATCATCAATGTTTAAAAATAAAGGGGCATGTGGTTGGGAATAGAGCCAAACTGGAAAATCTCAATGGACATTTGATATCAATTACAGGGCTTCTCTCCCCAAATTGAAACTCACCATTGTGGGGGTTTCATCAATACTAGTTATTTTTTTAGAGTGGTTTTATAACCTAACATGACATGCATAGGGTAGGTGATTGGTGGATAGGTGAGCAGTCAAAGAGGTGCCACATGGGCTAGGTAAGGGCCATATAGGTCCACATGGAGAGTGATATCACCATTCTTTCCATAGTGTGGGTGTTAAACCTCATGCATGTTAAATGGGAAAATTCCTTACCAATTGATATCAATGGTCGAGAATGATTAAGGGGATCCACCTCATCATTAATGTTTAAAAAGAAGGGGGTGTGTGGTTGGGAATAGAGCCATACTAGACAACTTCAATGGACAATTGATATCAGTTGTAGAGCTTGTATCCCCAAATTGAAACTCGCCATTGTAGGGGTCTCATCGATACTAGTTATTTTTTCTCAGTGGTTTTATAACCTAACATGACATGCATAGGGTAGGTGGCTAGTGGATAGGTGAGCAGTCAAAGTGGTGCGACATGGGCCAGGTAAGGACCATATGGTTCCACATGGAGATCCATAGATTGATGTCGACCCTTCCTATGGGTAAATTTCTAACATGAATAACTTTCAATATTGGAATCAGATTGAGATCAAATTTATATCATCAAAAAGTTCTTGATGATCTGAACTTGATGGTGGTATCAGAATTTAAACTCCTAGACTTGGAAAAAATGATTTTGTGTGATTCCACCTTCATAATAGAACTTGGAAGATGGCTCAAAACGAATAGGTAATTCCTCCCATAGCCAAGATAATCTAAGAGGGTGGGAGGGAGTGTTAGAACTTTCAAATCCAAGGAAGACAAAATGTTTGTGTACGTTCCTTCACCTACTGTACATTGTTTTTTTTTTAATTAACTCCAACCCTTATTTGGAATTTTATAGAATAAGATAGGTCAAGCTTGAAAATACTATTCTAATCAAGGGAAACATGCCTAGAACTTAGAGGGAGCATGCTCAAGGAAAGTGGGGTTCCCTCTTTTCTAGAAGATTCTAAAATGGTAGTGAGCAAAACATGGTTGGCTTATGCATAACTACCAAAAATAGGAATGGGACCTCCCAAATACTGCATTGAATCAATCACTTCATCACTCAATAGAAGACTAAGCTATTGAGAAGCCAAAGTGGTGTCAAGAGTAGAAGATCCTTTAAACATGGACCCTGCTCTTTCTAGGATATGTATGAGTAAGGCAATGTCCCTCGCAAGATTTACTTAGGAACTTAGGCTTTTATATTTCCCATATAGGGATCTTGGTAATATTAATTCCCTTAGAATGACTTGCATTGGATTTTTTCGCAATGATTTTGAAACCCTAGCATGACTGACAGTGGTTGGATCTTCAACCATCATAAGAATTGTTGTGTCTAGAAAATCATCTTCAGTATGATTTGCAGTGACCAATGGCTTATCATTTTCTCTTTTATTCTTCCTCTCTTTATTCCTTTAAGACTTCTAATTACTAGGATCTAGACTTCCACCAAAATAGAGAGCAGGAACAATTAATTTTTTACTCGTAAATAATTTTCATGAGCATTTAGAAAATTTAGGATGGAAATTGAACAAAATGGTAATCCCACAACCAATTCAATATTATCAATATTCCCATTACATGGACACCATAATTTCCATGGGAAGGAAACGTACAATATTTCCCGCACAAAGGAGTCTCTAGCTTTGCATTAACAAAACAAATTCATGGCATATGATGAGTACTACGTGCAAAGGGAGTGTTGTTTTGTTATGCCATCACTGATCAAGCCATATGAATGTCGCTGTGGACATGATTACCCCCATCGGTAATAAAAGCACTTGACAAAGTACCATACCTAGGGTTTAAATTCAAGGCATAGGGGAAACTAACATTTGGTATTCTCAAACTAACTATAGTAATTTTGGAAGCATGTGAAAACCCACTTCCCGCAATAAAAGTAGGAATTCCCCCCCCCCCCCAACGTGAAACCAATTTAGATGTGGGAACTTGTGATGATGCAATGGGAATTTTAACATTAGGTGTATTCATGGTAAAAGGTGTATCTAGTTGGATTTGCTAGATGGAATGGAATAGATTTTAGGAATGAATGGGGTTGTACCTATCCCACTAAATGGAGGCAAAGAGTTGTTCATTGTGACTCCTCATATCACAAATGAATCTATGGAGGTAGCTCCTCCCCTATTCGATGACTCGCTAATTCTAGACATCTTATGAGGATCTCAAAAGTATGAAAAATAATCATTGAATATTATATCTGCCTAATGAATAAAGGGTTTATAGGATTAGTTAAGAGGTTGTTTAGACATAGTAAAATGTATGTTTTAACCAATGAAAATAATTGTTTCATTCCACTAACTAGACGTTGACAACCATAAAGTACACCCCTAGTAAATCTTTGTTAATCAACAAGCAAACCAAAGATAAAGAGGACCTCCTAAGAACTAACCTTGAGATGATTAAATCCCAAAGTCACTCATTAGTGGAGGTATGAGAAATAGTTACATAACCTCCTAATACTATCCTTGACCAACACAAGTGGCCCCAAACGTACCATACAGATCCGACCCCCACTAGTACTAATATGGTTTTTAATGTTTTCCTTAGCTATTTTGGGGGCTTCCTACCCATTGTCACATAGGTTTTATAACCTATAGAATTGCCACTAAGGTTACCTCTTAACTTTCAAACAATTTAGGGAATGATAATGAGTCAGGACAACATGCATGGGTAGAGAAAATAATCCAAAAACTTAATGGAGAATGTTTCACATGTTGGGTTGTGTTATATTCTTTTCGCGACTAGCCCACGTAGTTAACCGGGGGGTTAGAGGGGGGACGGATCCCCCCTTCATTGTGCCGATTGTCTAGCAGGGGGGGGGGTGACAAGGGGTTTGAGGTGTACCTGTAGCCCTGAAAAATTTTGGTTTTGGACCCTATGTTAGGTTGGACAGACCCACCTATGGTTTTGTGCATGATTTTCGCACATGTTTTTTTGGATGCGATGGTTTTTCGGTCCATGGTATTGGATGCTTCAGCATGTATAAATATGTATTATAACATTGAAAGGAACATAATGAAAAATCAAGCAGGTAGTCCCGATTTTGGGATCCAGTGGGAAAATCTCTGTGTATATGTGTTTTATGTGTTATGATCTCACATTGTTTATTTTTCTGTGTTTTAGAATTTGTATGCAGGTAATTTTTGTACGGGGTTAAAACCTACATTTGGTATCAGAGTAGTTTTGGCTTCAAGGGGATGCCTTTGTTGATGCAGGGGTTTCACTTGGGCCTGTGGTAGACCCTGTTCAGTGGGAGATCTCCGAGATCGATTCTGGTGGTGAAAGAAGATGGTGAGCAATGGAAAGATAGAGATTGAGAAATTTAATGGTCAAAGTTTTGATTTGTGGAAACTCAAGATGGAGGATCTGTTGGTGGATATAGATCAATGGGTCATGGTAGATCCAGGTACTAAACCAACAGGAGTGTCCGATGAAGAATGGAAGAAGTTGGATCGGAAGGAAAAGAGCACAATATGATTGTGTGTCTCAGATTCAGTATTGTTGAATGTATCAGGGGAAGCTATGACGAAGGCTTTGTGGGACAAGTTAGGGACTTTGTACCAATCTAAGTCTCTAGTGAATAAATTGTTCCTGTAGAAAAAGTTGTATAACCTGAGGATGAAAGATGGAGACTCGGTGACAGAGCATCTAAACGCATTTAATACTGTGGTAAGTCAGTTAGCATCTGTTGATATTAAAATTTCAGATGAAGATAAGTGCATCAATTTGTTGTGTTCTCTACCAGATTCGTGGGATAGTCTAGTTATTGCAATAGGTAGCAACACAACTGCCTTGCAGTTTGATGAAATAGTCTCATCCTTGCTGACAGAGGAGATGAGATGGAAAAATATGGAGAGCCAGAATGGTGATGCCTTTTCTATACGAGGACGGTCCCAGAACAGAAACAAAAATAAGTCATCGAGTGGGAGATCTAAATCTAGAGGGAGATCTAAATCTCCAGGAAAACCTGTAAAGGTGGTGTGTTGGAAATGCATAAAGGAAGCACACTACAAAAGGGACTGTAAATCTAAAGCTCTTGATAAAGGAAAGGGATCTGATGATGCTCCTTCTGCAGAGGTAAAAACCACCTCAGATGAAGGTGGGAATGTGTACTTGGGTTCTTCAAGTACACATGTAGATCATGAGGCATGGTTGATTGACTCAAGTGCATCCTTTCACTTCACTCCCCATAGAGAGTGGTTCTGTGAGTATGAGAAATATGATGGTGGTGATGTCTTCTTAGGGAATGATAGGAAGGCTAGAATCATTGGTTGCAGAAGAGTAAAGTTGAAGTTGCAAGGTGGAAGGGTTAGAACACTTCTAGGTGTTCTGCATATTCCTGCATTGGCTAGAAATTTCATTTCTGTAAGCAAGCTAGATGATGCAAGTGTAATAACAATGTTCAAGAAGGATACCTTCCAAATGGTTCGAAGAGCATTGGTATTGATGCGGGGAGTTCGAATTGGAACTCTGTACAAGCTGCAAGGTAGCACTGTTATTGATGGCTGAAACAGTCTGTGGTTCCTGAAAGTGGAGCAGAAAATCTAGTGGTCTTTGGAGAGAAGACCATGTTGTGGCATCAAAGGCTTAGACATATTGGAGAGAAGGGCCTTCGAATACTTCATGGTAAAGGTATGGTAGAAGGTATGAGTAATAGTTCTCTGGATTTTGATTTCTATGAAAATTGTGTATATGGGAAGCAGAATCGGGTGAGTTTCCCCTCTAGTAGTAAGAGGGCGAAACAAATATTAGAACTTGTGCATAATGATGTGTTTGGACCTATGAAGGTTCCATCACTGGGTAAGTTTGTGTACTATGTATCATTTATAGATGACTTCTCAAGGAAAACATGGATATATTTCCTTAAGAAGAAATTTGAAGCCTTTGACAGGATTAAAGAATTTAAGGCTCTCGTGGAAAATTAGACAGACAGGAAGATAAAGGTGCTAAGGACAGATAATGGTGGAGAGTTTTGTAGCAAAGAATTTGAAGAATTCTATAAGAAGTTTGGTATAGTACGACAAAAGACTACTCCATATACACCTCAGCAAAATGGAGTTGCAGAAAGAATGAATAAGATGTTGATGGAAAGGGGAAGAAGCATTCTCTCTGGTGCCAGGTTAGGACAGGAATTCTGGGCAGAGGCAGTGGATACTACATGTTACTTGGTCAACAGGTCACCTTCATCAGCATTGGAGGATAAGACTCCACAAGAGGTATGGACTAGTAAGAAACCCTCTCTTTCACATCTGAGGGTATTTGGATGTGATGCATATGTACATGTTCCAAAGGAGAAATGAACCAAGTTGGATAGTAAATCTGAAAAGTGCATCTTTATTGGGTATAAGGATGGTTTAAAGGGTTATAAGCTTTGGAACCCAGTCACACGAAAGGTTGTGTACAACCAAGATGTGGTGTTCAGAGAGGTAAAATATGTTATTAAAAATGAAGTCCAACCAAAGGAACCTGAGAAGATAGAGTTTGAGCTTAATGAGGAAGAATCAGACTCTACAGCAGAGGAGGAATCAGAATATGAAGAGCCACAAACTCCGGGTGTGAGAAGATCAGTTTGAGAAAGAAGGTAGCCAGGAAGGTATAATCCATCTGCTTTCTGTTCAAATTTTTCTTTGTCTGTTATGATGATGATTCCAGAACTGTGAAGGAAGGAGTGGATTCAGAGGATGGAAAACTCTAGAAAGAGGCCATGGTTGATGAAATGGCATCTTTGAACAAAAATGAGGCTTGGGATCTGGTGGAGTTGCCGACTGGAAGGAAACCCATTGGCAGCAAATGGGTGTTCAAAAGGAAGACAAATGCAGAAGGAAAAGTGGAGAAATAAAAAGCTCGGTTGGTAGCAAAAAGTTATTCCCAGGTGTCGGGAATTGATTTTGGTGATATTTTTCTTCTGTTGCCAAGGTAACTTCTATTAGATTACTTTTATCTGTTGTTGTTGCTTTTGATTTTGAGGTAGAATAGATGGATGTGAAGACAACATTTCTTCACTGGTATCTGGAAGAGGAGATCTACATGAAGCAACCTGAAGGCTTTGCGGTGAAGGGTAAGAAAGAACTGGTGTGTAAGTTAAAGAAGTCTCTGTATGGGTTAAAACAGTCACCAAGGATGTGGTATCAGAAATTTGATACATTTATACAGGGACTTGGCTTCACCAGAAGAAAAGTAGATCATTGTGTGTATTTTAGATTAATTGTTAACCGTGTTATTTATCTAGTCTTGTATGTGGATGATATGTTGTTGACTAGAAATGACAAAGAAGTTATCCAGGATTTGAAGACCCAATTGTCCTCCAAATTCGACATGAAAGATCATGATGTTTTAAACTATATTTTGGGCATGGAAATTAAAAGAGATCGGCATAGAGGGAGATTGGTTAAACCAGAGGAAGTATGTTGATACAATATTGTAGAGGTTTAATATGCAAGATAGTAAATCGGTGAAGGTTCCTATTCCTGTAGGTGTGAGGTTATCTGTTGAACAGTGTCCCAAGACACATGATGTTGGGTCCCTATAATACTAGTGATTACCCCATTACTATTGTATTTGTATCCCTTATTAATATTGTTGTGCCCCTATTGTCTCCATATTGTTATTACTATGCCCCATAGAATCCCTATCTTGTTATTTTTGTGGCTTTATATTATTATTGTTAGGTTGGCTGGGTTATATTGTACTCCTTAGACTCCTATATATAGAAAGGAGGTTCTGTCATTTGAATCATTGAATAATTGTTCATTTATGTAATTTAAAGGAGATTTCCCCCTCGAAGAGGCTAAATTCTAAGGCGTTGATCTATCTTTTCTATCTTTTTGTTAGCTGGTTTCATAACATTTGGTATCAGAGCTTTGGATTCTAGGGTTTCTCTGCTCCAAATAGGTCATCGTGTCATTTTCGCTATAACTTTCTTTCTGTGACGTTTCAGAAGATAAAAAAAAAGAATTTGAAAAGACATCACAATCAACCTCGGGTCCGAATTTAAGAGCTTTTCATGCTATATTTGCAAAGATATGATCTAAGGAAGTTGGTCCTTTTGTAGACTCCTGAATTACATTCCAAGCAGGTGACCTGGGGAAAATCATCATAACTTTCTCTCTGAGCATCGGATTTAAATTTTGTAAGAAGGTACAGAAAGAAGACAGACTGTAGTTTCTTGAAGATATTTTTCAAAGCCAAAGGTAGAAATAGTGAATCGTGGCACGTCGTACAATTTCACTCTACTGAACTAGTCTATAATCAAGTCACTGTGGGAGATTTCACATAACTCTTCCTTGGAGAATCCAATTTGGATCAGACTGGTGGCATTGGAAATAGGACACAGAGGGCTACTGTAGGTCACAATTTTAGAACTGGATGATTGAAAAGTACAGAGATACATCAGAGGCAATATCAAGCTCCTACAGAGTGAAAAAAGGTGTGTAGATTTTTTTAAATTTTTGCTTAAGCTTGGTTTGAAAATTTATTTTGAAGGAATTCAAAGGGCATAGTAGAGCATTATTAATGGTAACTGATGCCCCGAGGAAAGAAAATGCAAACACCTAGTAAGAAACCTAAAGGCTCTAGCATGACTCATGAAGAAGAGGAAGAAATGCTACATGATATATCAAAATTACAAGACCAAGTGCAACAAATGTCACTCTCACAAAAGCTAGCAGAAGCTAAGATAAATGGTGTGGAATCTAAGATAAAGGGCATGGAAGCTAAGATGGATGATTTGAAGATATATTTGAAGATAGATTTGAAGAGAGACATGGCAGACTTGAAGACAAACATGGCAATTTGAAGACAGATTTGACAAATTTTCTACAAGAAATACTTACTAATGGTGAAAAGGTAGTAAAGGAAACTTATGATGCAAACAAAAGAAATGTTAATCATGATTTCATAGACTCTAATATGGGATCGAAGACCCACCATATTCCAAAAATCAATATGAGGAAGTTTGATGGCAAGGATCCCGCAACATGGATATTATAGATGGAGCAATTTTTCGATCTCAATAATGTGCAAAACACACAAAAGGTACGTATTGCAACTTTATATTTGGAACCAAATCAGTTTGTATGGTATCAATGGCTTTTCTCTCGTAAACAAATTATCACTTGAGCAATTTTTATGGAATAATTGACAACACATTATGCTGATACAAAAAGCAACACTTTTTTTAGCCAATTGATAAGTCTCAAACAAAAGGGTTCAATAATGCAGCACATTGAGGAGTTTCAAAAATTGAACATAAGGGTAAAAAATATTCCAAAGGAGCATAGGATTGATGTGTTCATAGGGACTTTAAAGGATAATATCCAACATGATGTTCGCCTTTGGGAACCTGATTCATTAGAGAATGCATTTAGGTTAGCAAGAACAATGGAAAGCAAAATTATGGCAACCAAGAAGCATACCACTCACAACTATAAAGATGGAATTTTTGTTTCCCCTAGTCTTCCACAACCTATAAGGTTGACACCACAACAATTGGAAGAAAAAAGAGCAAAATGGCTTTGTTACAGTTGTGATAGCAAATACACTAAAGGTCATAAGTGTGCTGAGAAGAAATTATTCTACATAGATTGTGAAGAGGAAGAGGAAAAGGAGCAAGAAAGGTCAAAAGAAGAGGATATACTCCAAGAACAAAGCCTAGATAAAAAGAAATGAATCCGACCATATCTTGTAATGCATTGGTAGGAACTACCACTCCTCAAACCATCAAGATAGAAGGACAAATCAATAAGAAAAAGGTAATAGTGTTGATTGATACAAGAAGTACCCACAATTTTATTCATTGTAAGGTAGCAAAAGAATTGAATTGCTTCTTATATCCAGCACCAGAGTGTCAAGTGAGGGTTTCAAATGGAGGAACAATAAATTTCTCTTGAAAGTTCCATAATATCAAGCTATCCATGGGAGAATATGTATTGACTAGCCCAATGCTTTCCATTCCAATGGGAGGTGCTGATGTTGTACTAGGAGTCCAATGGCTACAATCCTTGGGTACAATAGCTTTTAATTTTCAAGAAATTTTTATGAAAGTTTCTATGGAAGGAAAGGAAGTGGAATCAAGGGGTATTGCAGGGAAACCGAGAAAGATAATCAGCTCTAATGGTATGACAAAGCTTCTAAAAAAGGAACAAAGAGGTGTAATTGCACAATTATGTTTGCTAGATGTTTCCACATTAGAACCATCTATTTCTCCAGATCTCCAAAAAGTCTTGGACAATCATTCCAAGGTATTTGAGACTCCCAAAGGTCTCCCACCTATTCGTGATCATGATCATGCTATTCATCTGATTCCTGGAAGTGTTCCTCCAAACATCAGGCCGTATAGATATCCTTATGCCCGAAAGAGTGAAATTGAATGTATGGTTGCATAAATGCTAGAGGTTGGTATAATTCAACCAAGTCAAAGATCTTTCTCTACTCCAGTAGTATTGGTGCACAAGAAGGATGGATCATGGCGCATGTGTCCAGATTATAGGGAGCTCAACAAGCTCACTATTAAAGATAAGTTTCCCATTCCTGTCATTGATGAATTACTGGATGAATTGCATGGATCAATTTACTTCAACAAGTTGGATCTTCGTTCAGGATATCATCAAATCAGAATGAAGACTGAAGACATTCCAAAAAAAGCATTTAGAACTCATGAGGGTCATTATGAATTTTTGGTCCTGCCTTTTGGCCTTACTAATGCACCTTCAACATTTCAAGGTTTGATGAATTCCGTTTTCAAACCATTCCTTAGAAAATTTGTGTTAGTATTTTTTGATGATATACTAATCTACAGCAAGTCTTGGAAGGATCATGTTGAACATGTTGACAGGGTGCTACAACTATTGGAGGAGAAACAATTATATGCAAAAAGATCCAAATGTTTCTTTGGAGTACAAGAGGTGGAATATCTGGGTCATATTGTATCTCATGAAGGAGTTAAGGTAGACCCTAGCAAAATTAAAGCCATTAAGGAATGGAAAACCCCCACATCCATAAAGCATCTGCGAGGATTTCTTGGGTTGACAGGGTATTATCACAAGTTTGTTAAGAATTATGGGAGAATAGCAGCACCTCTAACAACATTATTGAAGAAAGATGCATTTTCATGGACTCCAGAAGCAACAAAGGCCTTCGAACATCTTAAAGAGGCAATGTGCCAAGCACCGGTCTTAGCTACACAAGACTTCACAAAAACCTTTATTGTGGAATGTGATGCTTCAGGAAATGGAATTGGTGTTTTTTTAATGCAAGATGAAAGACCCATTTCTTTTGAAAATCGTCCAATCAAGGGAAAGTTTTTACACAAAGCTATTTATGAGAAGGAAATGTTGGCAATACTCCATGCACTTAAGAAATGGCAACCCTACCTAATGGGAAGACACTTCAAGGTAAAAACGGATCATGATAGCCTTAAATACTTCTTAGAACAAAGATTATCCTCAGTACAGCAACAAAAGTGGGTCACAAAGATGTTGGGTTATGACTTTGAAATCATCTCCAAAAAAGGGAAACAAAATGTGGTGGCAGATGCACTCTCAAGAAAGGATGAGGATGTGGAAGCATTGTTGTGAGCCATTTCTATTATCCAACCAGATTGGATAAACGCAGCAAGGGAGGAATGGAAGAATGACGAAGAAGTGTGGGCACTTATTCAAAAGTTACCACAAGATTCCAGTACGTCTGATACATTTAGCTGGAAAAATGATTCGTTATGGTACAAAGATCGCTTATACCTCTGTAAGAATTACGAACTAAAACAAAAGATTCTTAGGGAAATGCACACTTCTCCCTTAGGAGGGCACTCAGGATTTTTAAAAACTTACCACAGGGTTAAGAAGGAATTTTTTTGGGATGGCCTTAAATCAGATATTCAAAAGTTTGTGGCAGAATGTTTGGTTTGCCAAAAAAATAAAGTTGAAACAATTAAGACATTGGGTCTATTACAACCTTTATCCATTCCAAGGTTTACCCAAGTCTGAGGGAAAGAGTGTCATCATGGTGGTAGTTGACAGACTTACCCAGTATGCACACTTTTGTGCATTATCACATCCATTTAAAGCCAGTACAGTTTCTACTGCATTTATGGAAACAATTCAAAAGCTACATGGAAACCCAAAGATTATTGTAAGTGACAGAGATCCCATTTTCACTGGAAATTTTTGGATAGAATTATTTTCTTGTCTTGGTACTTAGTTAGCTCATAGCTCAGCTTATCATCCTCAATCTGATGGGCAAACTGAGATAGTAAACAAATGTTTGGAAGGATATCTTCGTTGCTTTGTATCTGATAAACAGACACAATGGGTCAAATGGTTGCCTCTGGCTGAATGGTGGTATAACACACCCTTCCATATAGCAACAAAAATGACCCCATTTATGGAACTTTATGGATATCAGCCACCATCCATCACATCATATTTAAGAGAAAATTCTAAGGTTCAAGAAATGGAACATCACATCGAACATCAACAACAAGTCCTCCAACTCTTAAAGGATAACCTCGTGTTGGCACAGAATAGAATGAAACAAAAATAAGATCAACATCACAGTGAAAGAAGTTTTGATGTAGGTGATTGGTTATTCCTATGGCTACAACCATATAAAAAAATGTCCCTCAAGCAAGCTAAAAAGGATAATAAATTATCACCAAAGTATTATGGTCCATACAAGGTGTTGCAAAAGATTGGTACTATGGCATACAATTGGAGCTTCCTGCAGCTTCTCGATTGCACTCAGTTTTCCATGTTTCATGTTTAAAGAAGGTTATAGGTGACAAGCTCCCAGTTCAAACAATATTGCCAGAACTTGATGAGGAAGGAAAAATTATATTGGAACCAGAAGCAATCATAGAAACAAGAACTCAACAACTATGGAATCGATCAATTTCGGAGTATCTTATCAAGTGGGAACTTATCTGGTGAAGATTCCACATGGGAGGGTGAGAATTTTATACAGAAGCATCCAAAACTACTCAAGCGTTGAGGACAACACTTTTTTGAAGGAGAGGGGCATGTTGGGTCCCTATAATACTAGAGATTACCCCATTACTATTGTAGTTATATCCCTTATTAATATTGTTGTGCCCCTATTGTCCCCATATTGTTATTACTGTGCCCCATAGAATAACTATATTGTTATTTTTGTGGCTTTATATTATTATTGTTAGGTCGGCTAGGTTATATTGTACTCCTTAGACTCCTATATATAGAAAGGAGGTTTTGTCATTTGAATCATCGAAGAATTGTTCATTTATGTAATGTAAAGTAGGTTTCCCCCTCGAAGAGGTTGAATTCTAAGGCGTTTATCTATCTTTTCTATCTTTCTGTGAGCTAGTTTCATAACACAAGAAGAGGAAGAGGACATGTCCCGTGTTCCATATGCAAGTGCAGTCGATAGCCTGATGCATGTAATGGTCTGTACTAGACCAGACATTGCACATGCAGTGGGAGTATTGAGCAAGTTTATGTCAAAACCAGGGAAGGAGCACTGGATAGTAATGAAGCAAGTTTTCAAGTATTTGCGTGGCACTAGTGATTATGGTTTGTGCTACCAAGGAAGACCAGGATTGGATAGAGTGTTGGATATTCATGGCTTTGTTGATGCAGACTGGGCTAGAGATTTGGATCAAAGAAGATCTATAAGTGGGTATGTATTTAACCTATTTGGAGGTGCAATCAGTTGGATGAGTAAGAAACAATCTGTAGTGGCACTGTCAACTATAGAGGCATAATACATGGCAGCCACTCATGCAAGCAAGGAAGGAGTTTGGTTGCAGAGATTGTGTTCAAGTATGGGGTTAGTATAGGAAGCTATAAGGATAGACTATGACAGCCAAAGTGAAATTTTCTTGGCAAAGAACCCTGCATATCATTCAAAGACAAATCACATTGATGTTCAGTATCACTTTGTGAGGGATATGATAGAAGGCAAAAAGGTGTTGCTAGTAAAGGTGGACACTTTGAAGAATAATGCAGATGCATTGACAAAATCTGTGAGCTTTGAGAAGTTCTCTTGGTGTAGAGAGACAATGGGTGTTTCAGGGATGGAAAAATGACTAAGCTCTCTTGTGGCCCCCTGTGGAAAGGAAACAACAAGTTGGAGAATGTTGGGTTGTGTTATATTCTTTCCATGACTAGCCCACGCAGTTAACCAGGGGGTTAGAGGGGGGGCCGGATCCCCCCTTCATTCCACCGATTATGTATCGGGGGCAGGTCACAAGGGGTTTGAGGTGTACCCGTAACCCCACTTTATGGGGTCCAAGGCAGCGCCATGGAAAATTTTGGTTTTAGACCCTACGTTAGGTTGGGCAGACCCACCTATGGTTTTATGCATGATTTTTGTACATGTTTTTTTGGATGCGATGGTTTTTCGGTCCATGGTATTGGATGCTTTAGCATGTATAAATATGTATTATAACATTGAAAGGAACATAATGAAAAATCAAGCTGGTAGTCCCAGTTTTTGGATCCAGTGGGAAAATCTCTATGTATATGTGTTTTATGTGTTATGCTCTCGCATTGTTTATTTTTTTGTGTTTTAGAATTCGTATGGAGGTAATTTATGTACGGGGTTTAAACCTACATCACAGAGAACCATGCCCTTAACAGATCCCCATACATGTACAATCCACTCAACATTAGAAAACAAATGGACTGAGGATGTCACTCCACGATTCTCTAATGTGACCTTATGCTTAACTCATGTGCTATATGAATTTTCATATAAGTGTCTAACATGGTATTGGATATACACTCACTAGTACATCTAGTTTCAATTTGTTAGCATTCAAGAGTTGACTCTCCAATCCTATTCCAAGGCCCTGTATCTTCAACTATGTTGGTTTTCCATAAATAAAAGGGTGTAATTAATTTTAAATTAATAAAATTCATTTTAACGTTTGTTTATTACTCAAGGGTATGGAATGGACCAAGTGATGTTATGACTCTTTTCAAATGTAAAGAAATATTGAAACAAGGAAATGTGGAAATGCATTTTTTTCTCCTTGATGAAGATTATCTAAGGGAGAGAACAAGAAGTTTATTTTTCTCAATTTATAATAATAAATAATAAATTCAATTAAAATAAACTAACAATCACTCAAAATACAAATTCAAAGTCCAAAATGCACAACTAGCACTCCAATGCAACTCTTAAAAGAACCCTATAACACGAAAAAAAGGATGATCATAAAATGAAAATTTTCATTTTATTTTTTATGGAATGGAAAGAATAATTAAAATTTACATAAATTATAGATTTTTATATGGTATATTCCCATGGAAAATTATCCTTAGGGTTCATAATAAACTATCCATAGAAACATTTGTGAAAAAAACTTGTTTTATACCCTAGAGGGATTTTTTGTGCACCCTACAAGGGACGTGGCGAGTGACTAGTGACAGTAGAAGTGACCATGTAAGTAAGCCCATGAATAAATTTCCTATGAGTGCATGTTTGGTCACTTTCTGTCCCTATGAAATTTCGTTACCTTCTCGGTTTTCAAGTGGGACAGACTATGAACGTGGGGGAATCATAGAAAAATGAAAATGACTCAAAATTATCGAATTCAAAGACTCTATTCAGGTTATATCTTTCATTATAAATCATAAAAAATACCAAAATTTAATTTAGGATCAAATCTAATAATAAGCAAAGAAAATTTTCCAAAAATCTTCACCTATACGGACAATTTCTCCCTGGAAATTTAGGCACTCACGCTTTGCAAGTGTTATAGCACCAACTAGTCACTCTTAATTTAGATGAAATAATTTTTGTATTAATTATACAAAGAACGGGGTGAATTATTATAATACAATTTTACATTATTTAAAACATTCAATCACAAAATAATACACCAGTCACATAATAGCATTGAACACATGATATACATGGAAACCCACATGAGTGAAAACCACAAAACTTA
Organism: Pinus tabuliformis; assembly: GCA_031772625.1. Lineage (NCBI taxonomy): Eukaryota > Viridiplantae > Streptophyta > Pinopsida > Pinales > Pinaceae > Pinus > Pinus tabuliformis. The sequence goes on from CM062810.1 coordinate 584,778,686, forward strand.
TTTTAATTATTTGATTGAAGTAGAAAGTAACCTACCTTTACAATATATGTAGGAACCAACCTATAGGAGGCACCAATCCCCTCATCTTTGGAACCATCAAATCATACAAGACAATAATCACCTTATATTTGTAAGCACTAACTCGTTGGAGAGACCAATCCCCTCAGATTTGCAAGCACCAACTTGTAGAGACACAAATTCCCTCAGATTAATATGTAACAACTTGCAAGAGACACCAATCCCCTTTGGAAAATTTCATCCAATGTCTTTTACCTCGTATATATTTTTTTCATCATATTTTCAGACTATATCTAGAGGCACTTTCTTCAATTCTTGCATAGAAATAAATATTTAATTCATATCTCCTTCATTTCTTTCCTTTTTCAGTAGCAATGTTCTCTTGATGTTTCAATGGTAGTCTTTTATCATGTTGCAAAACAAATCTCTTTGTTTTACAAATTCTCTATTGGCCTAGGTCTCACACTTATCTTATTTACACACACTCTATTCACTAAATAGCTCTCACAAATATTACACATGCTCTGAAATCACGCCTATGTACACTCTTTGCACTCTGTGTTTCTAATATTTATAGCTTACATATATGATAGTCTTCCTCAACTCACACAAAGTTTACACACATATTACCTCACTCATTTCCTCTCATCACACATGACCATATACCTTTGTTCTTTTGGATTGGTGCAAACGCTCTGTTACTCTTAGTTCACCCACACACACTTATTTAACTCGTGATTAACATTTATAATATGGAACGAGCTTTATTCTCCTTTGGGTATGTCTCAACGCATTATCTTACCTGGGTGCTTTGTCCTTCAGCACTATGGGACCATGCCTTGTAATTGAACCCATAGTGAAACCTTGACTATTGGAATTGTGACCTTGCTTATTACTCTAGTACTCTTTTTCCTAACCATCTCAATAACAGTACTCATCAACTGATGGGATCATCACATTAGCCATGTTAGATCTCTACTTGATAGAAACTTCCCCATCAGATAGGGACTACTCACACAGGACAACTCTTACACATATATTTCAAGATCCTAATATATTGACTACTTGGTAAGGGCCATATTGGTTGTTTTCCTTCAAAGTCATTGTTTTTGGAACGAATCCTTGTTTGATAGCTATTTTTTTCAAATCAAAATAAATAGGAAACCTTCACTAATATAGTACCGTATAATAAATCCTGAGGCCTCAGCGACTTCCACGTCAATACAATATGGACCAATTCATGACCTACCACATGTTCCTCTTTTCAACCCATCTCTTCCATTTCATACCTTTCACATCAGAACATATACCAGCCTCAACTTTAATACATCAAATTGCACTCATGTGGGTAATAGATATAACTTTAACTAACAAATATCTTGGCCATCTATAATTACTGATTAATTTAGCATTAACTCGGGACTTCACACCTAAAATTGCTCTACGATCATTCCAATTTAACACTACAATGTCCTAATGGCCTATTGATTGATATGGGACACATAGTGTCAACATCATATTCCATGGCATCTTTTAATTCATCTGCTACATCTAGTTTGAGCTTGCCATGCGTTTAGATGTTTATGTCTGCCTACCACATGTCATCTACCCATTGTTTAGTTGGCTAGTAAAAAATTTCATTCTTTCCTACCATGTGTCACTCAGTGATTCTACCATGTCAACAATTCTTGCGACCTGGTGCTCGATGTCATCATTGCCACATGGCCCTTCACATCACCTCGGGATATCAGATATTAGAGGGTTTTGGTGACTCTTAAAATTTGTATCATTGATATACTTCTGGTATGTGATGAAGTTGATATGAAACAAGCCAATTGTCTCTCGGCCCTTTGGACCTAGCTTGTTAGATCTCTATGACTAGGAGAAATTTCTGGGTGGTGGCCATATCTCCTTTCTCAATCATCTCACCTTCTTATCCTTCTCACCTTCTCATCCTTCTCACCTTCTCAACCTTCTTAGCCTTTCTAGGTTTCTCTCCTTCTTGGATTTCTTACCTTCTTTTCCTTCTCAGCCTTCTTGGCTTGATGTACATGTGATTCCTAGTAAGCCTACTCTATGCTACCTTTAATTCTTGTTTGTGATATGATTCCTGCATGATTCCTCTTTAGCTTCTTTCTTGATATTTAGTTTCGTATTCTTGGAATGACTACTCTCTAGCTACCTTTGACATCAATGATAACACACACTCAAAAATATCCCACTTTTTCATTAATGGAAACCCATACCATTGGAGCATTGGAAACCCTTGGCACCCTTGTACACTTTGAGCACCACCTTTCAATATACCAATGATTTAAACTCTAAACCAAGTTTTCTCTAAACCAACTTATTTCAAAGACAATTTCTAGACTCTGCATCAATGGATAGATAGAATACTAGTAGCTTGTCTCTCCCATGACTCCAAACCAATTATTTTCATTGTTATGGTAGCCAATATTTGTTGTGGCTCTAAACCAATTATTTTCACCACACCAATAGTTTATCTCTCCTATGGCTCTTAATCAATTATATCTCCACCTAGATTGAACCAATTTCACAACCAATGTCTAAATTCTCTACATCAATATTAGACCCATACTAGTGTCTAAACTCTACTCCAATTATTTATATCCCCTTGTGTACGTCGCTCATAGATCCAATGGTCGGGAAACTTAGTTGTACCCCTTTAACATCAATGTGAAAGGATTGTGTCTGCAACTTTCAATATAAATTAATCATTGATACCAATGCCACATGTGAATTTATGATACCTATTGATCATGCATTATTGTTCATTTGAACTCTGCTTGAACTAATGCTTCTCCTTACCATCAACTCTCCCTAATCATGATCATAACAAAATTGTAGCTCCAAATTTTTATAACCCCAATGAATGGTCTAATACCAATGCCTAAGTACGTACACAATGTATTTATGTGGGTATTGATACTAATTTTTCAAGGCTTGATGCCACCAATTATGTGTGCCAAGTGAACCAATGATAATCATAAAAATTATGGAGATTCTCAAAACTTTCGCTTTCATCATTATTCTACTACACCTCACTTTCTAAAATATTGATACATGTCGAAGAGTTTCCATACCCCATACTTCATAGGCTAATGAGGTGAGAGAGAGATTACTCCCAACCTTTGTCTTAGATATTCAAATGGCTCCCTGGGAAGAGATTTGGTCAATATATCTTCAATTTGTTCTTTAATGGCAATATATTTTAACCTAACAATTTGATCAACTACTTAATCTCTAAGAAAATGATATTTAACAGGAATATGCTTTGTCTTTGAATGCATGATAGGATTCTTGTAAATGTTAATTGCAATTATATTATCACACATGATTGGAATAGGGTCGGTACATTCTACCTTGATATCTTTCAAAAGAAAAATCATCCATGGGACTTTAGCACAATAGGCCATTGTTTTTATGTACTCAGCTTCAACTATAAACAATGAGATAGAGGTATGCTTCTTACACAACCATGATGCTAAGTAGTTACCTGAAAATAAACTTGTACCACTTATTCTCTTCCTTTCATCAAAATTTCTTACTGAATTTACATGTGTATGTTTTAGATGGAATTCCTTGCTACTTGAATACCATAGGTCATAATCAGTATTTCCCTTCACATATATAAAGATTATTTTCACTACATTCACATGGCTTTCCTTCAGGGTAGACTGAAATATGGCAACCAATCCTACATATTCTTTATATCAGGCATTGAGGTTGTGATGTATAGGATATTTCCAATCATTAACCTATACAAAGTCATATTTGCATCAGGGGATTTATCATACCTTCTCAACTTGTGCTTTGTGACCATAGGTGTGCTAACAGGTGCATAATATTCCAGAGAAAATTTCTTCAATACTTCCTTTAAGTATTTGGTTTTAGAGATAAAAACACGTTGTCCAATTTAGCAACCTGTAATCTAATTAAGAATGAAAATTCTCCCAGCATGGACATCACAAGCTCCTTTTGCATGTCCATTTAAAATGGTTGACCGATTTGATCCACATATACAACAATGATTAATAAATTATCATTATCAATTATAAACCAAATATTATTGTATTTGTGCCCCTTTTGAATCCTTGATAATGTAGATATTTATCAAGCCTTGAATACTAGGCTCTTGGAGCTTGCTTTAATCCATAGAGTTATTTCTTTAGTTTACATACCTGATCTGAATATTAATATAGTTGAAAACCCTCTAGATATTCAATGTACATCTTTTCTATATCACCATTCTCAAATGCAGACTTGATATCCATTTCATACACTTTGATTTTACAAAGCATGAAAATGCTAAAAACATTCTTATTGCTTCCATTCTAGCTACAAGAGAAAATGTTTCTTCAAAATTAATTCCTTATACTCGTGCATACCCTTTATTTACTAGTCCATATTTATTCCTCTCTATTTGTCCCTCTATTTGTCCCTCTTCATTCAACTTGTTTCTAAAGACCCACTTGGTGCCAATTACATTTTTTTCTTTTGGTTTAGGAACAAGTTTCCATGTGTCATTTTCCTCTATCAAATCTTGTTCATTATTAGTAGCCTTGACCCAATGCTTATCTTCTCTAACTCAGTCAAAATATTTGGGTTCTATTTTGGAGAGTAATGATAGATTTGAATGTCTATAGGTGCTAATTAATTTCCTTCTAGATTGAACTCCTGATTCTTTGTTACCAAGTAATTGATTTTCAAGATGAAATTTTTGCATATACTTGGATAAGTTTTCAGTTGCTAAGATTCCATGTCTTCTTATTCATCATCTTCCTCCTACTTTTTATCCTTTTCTAGATCTATTCTTGTTATTTAATCTAATTCTTCATGGATTTGTGATTTTTGGAAATGTTTCATCTACCCTTACATTGATACATTCCACTATATTTCTTATTCTTTTGTTGTAGCACTTGTAGCCTTTTCTTCTATATGAGTAGCCAAGAAACACTTCTTCATAATATAGAGAGTTAAATTTTACCAGATTATATTCATTACTCTTGATTTAGACCTTTCTTCCAAAGACTCTTAGATGCTTCATTGAAGCTATCTACCTCTCCATAGCTCATAGGGGGTCTTATCTCTATTTACTATATGTTTATCTCTATTTAATATGTAAACAATTTTTTGAGTTGATTCTCCCAAAAATATGTTTGGGATCGTTTCTTCAACCAACATAGCTCTTGCCATGTCTTGTATTGATCTATTCTTCCTTTCTACTACTCCATTTCATTGAGGAGTTTTTGACTATTCAATATTTTCTTCTAATTCCATGCTCTTCACAGATTTAATCAAATTCATTTGAGGTAAACTTCCCCCACTATCAAATCTCAATAATTTGATCTTCAAACCCATATGGTTTTCAAGTTGATCTTTTAATACTTCAAGCTTACTAAGGGCTTATAACTTTTCCTTAAATGGCATAATTTGTGTTTCTCATGTATAATCATCAAAAAGAAATATGAAGTACCTTTTTCCTATTAGGTTTTAGGTTCTTATAGGGCCGCATAGAGTTATATGAACTAGCTCTAGTGGTATAGATGATGAATATTCTTTTGTCCGGAAGTGGGCCCTTATTTACATCCCAAACTAACATGGTTTGCATATGGAATCATCTAGATTTGATATCCATGGCATGCCCCTCATTGCTTTTGTCTTGTTGATTTTTACCAAGTTTTCAAAATTGATATGTCCCATTATTCTATGCCATAACCATATTTCATCCACTTTTCTCATATAGTGTTTTTCTTTGGCTCCATCAAAAACATATACATTGATAGGAGTTCTCATTACTCTGCCTATCACTTTCCCAGATTCTTCTTTCCTTATTTCACATCCCTTCAACTGAAATTTGACATCATATCCTTGGTCACAGATTCAACTTACACTTAGTAGACTATGCTTCAGACAATCATCATACAAAACATTTTGAGGCTTTTTTTTCCATTAAGGCTAGCAATCCCTTTATCTTTTACCTTGGTTGGTGCATTATTGCAAAACATGAAACTTCTTTCTTTTTCCTTCCTTAATGAAAGGAATTTACTATCCCCTATCATGTGCTTTGAGCACCATTGTCAATATACCATTTTCCTTCTTGATTGTGAGAATATCATGCAAATTTAGATTCTTCATATTTTTTTTGTTTCTTTTTGCACCACTTATTGTTCAAACATCTTGGGAAATTGTTTGTTGGGGGGTTTATGAATCTTCTTCTACATCACTTTTCTTGTGCCAAATATTATTGCAATTATAACATTCAATTTCATTTAAGAGAGGAGATAATTCATTGCTCTTTCCAATATAGGAGTTTTGAGATCTAGACATTAATAATTTACCAAATCTAACATTTTCATTTCTGGTACATATAGGCTCTACAATTTATTGCCGTATGACCAAAACTCTGACATGGGAAACAATAGCCATAAAAGATATTTGGGTGCCTAAAAGTGTATGACCTTCATGGAGGAGAGGTTCTGCTAAATCCTATATGTCTTTCTTATTAATTCTTTGATTTAGCTTTAGTATCATTTGTGGAGCTATTGGGATCATTTATTTTCTATTTCTTGCTTTTTTCAGTGCCTCAATTTACCTCACTTGACCTTCCTTTTAGCACATTTGCATAGCTAATGGGATCTCCTTTCAATATTTCATGGTGCTCCTTATAACCAAGTCGTGTTGACTGTTAGTGATCTCTAATTACTAAGGACATTATCAAGGGTTTCCAATCCTTTTAGAAGCAGTATGTTTACATCCAACTAAGCTCTAGATTTATTTAGATATTCTTAGAGAAAATACATTTTCTTCAAGCCTCTCACAATCTCTTTCCCACTATTTCATTTGATTTGAAAGGATATCTTCTCTTCTCTTTGCCTATTCAAGTTGTTCCTTCAAGAGAATTATTGCTTCTTTGTTTGAATGTGGATCTCTCTTTTCATGTGTCCTAGTGTTGATGGTGATGGAACTTTGTCAACTAAGGGGGTTTTCCCAGATGAAAAGTCCCAATTACACTTCGTACTTGGTGTGAGATCCCTTCCAAAGCTAAGGCCAGACTGCCATATATTCTTATAGATATTCCTTGGCTACAAAGTTTAGCACAAGAGAGAAATGTATAGGTACTCTCTGATTAGCAAGTGAATATGCCTTGTCGTTTTTCAGCTACGAAAGTTATCAATGTTCTTCTAACAAAGGGGGACAGAAAAGTGATCCATTTAAGGACAAGTAATAATACTTATCTATAAAATACACACAGACATGACATATAAACGAGTCATTGGAAAACTCAAAAAATATTTCACTTAGAAGCAATGATTGTTAAAACATATATAAGGCACCTTCAACAAGATAAGTACCTAAACCAATGAATTATTTCAATTTCCTTAGTATAGATGAAAACAACATACATCACAAACATTCAAACAATAGTATTAAAATATCTATGAAATGCACATGAAAGCATGTTGGCTGAATGAGATTTTCAATTAAGAAAAAGTTCCAAGATACATCAAAATAGTAAAGAGCACTAGCCCTAATAGTGTAGCGTTAGAATAAGCACTTGATCCTCTAAAAGAACCATTTTCCTCTCTAATTCCTAGTAGTGGGAGCCAAGGTGGAAAATCCTATGGATAAGCTATAAGGGTGAATATAGAACAAATGGGGTGACCATTCAACTCCCTTGTGACTCTTGGACTACCCTCATGAACATTTGACTTCTCTTTGACTCTTTGACTCCTTCATGACTTTTCACATTACATGAATGAATCTTGGACTTCCACTTTAGATTACATTTTATCCTTTTCTTTTGATATTTACATCATTACATCCACAAGATATGTTGCAAGACACATGGACACACATGACATTATGGTGATACTTGCATAAGTCACAACTTGACAATGATAATATGGACTTCGTCATAATGAAGTAGTGCCAAGTTTCTCCTCTTGTTGCTTTATATTCAATAAGAGATGTATCCAATACTTCGTATTCATGAGATATATGCGATGTTCTTCATATACACCCTCCAAAGGGTTGTGAATCTGTATGGAGTCTTCATGTGGTCCTGACCTTTGATCTTCTGTTATACTCTAGTGTTCCTTCATCTTCATACCTAGTTATCATCTTATCCCTTCAACTCCATAGGTGTCTTCCAGCATGGTCTCCTTCTTTGTTTCTTCCATCAGCATCATGTCATGATAAGATAGATTACCTATAACTGAAAACCACTCATGATAAGTTGACATCATTCTGAAAACTCCTAACCTAACATGTTTCATGAAATCATTTGTTAGGGCTAGAATAGGGTGACTGATTGAGTGATTGACTCAGGGATTGCATTATTCCAGAGTTCAAGGTTTGGTACCGAATCTTAAGGCTACGCAATGTGCCGTTCAGGATGGCGAGGGTGAAAATATTGCATAATTGTGAGGTTCAAGAACTCAAGGTTGGGGTTGAGGCTCGAGGATTCCCAATGCGTAGTTCTAGAAGGATATAATTAAGGGACTGAATAGTTGAGGGACTCGGGAGGTTAATCTTGAGGATTGGTCCTTGAAATTTTCCATTGTGTAGTTCTAAGTGACTAGGCTAGGTGACTGTGCAGTTGAGGGGCTCAAGAGCTTAAGGTTGAGGATTAAGGCTTGGAGTTTCCCATGCGCAGTTCTAAGAGGAGAAAAAGCTGGGTGATTTTACAGTTGATGGGTTCAACAGCTCAAGCTTGAGACTTGAGGCTTGAATTTTCCCAATGCATAGTTCTAAAGGGAGAAAAATCTCATGGATTACATAGTTGTGCAAATCAGGGTGTCAGGTTGGAAGCTTGAGGATCGACACTACACAGTGTGAAGTTGTGGTAGATTAGGGGGCATAAATTGCACAACTCTATAGCTCAAGGGTCAAGGTTGGGCACTATGACTGTGTAGTTTTTAGTTCCAAGTGCATAGTTCAAGAACACTAAATGAAGTCAAGTTTCCCCAAAGTGAGATTTTCTGGGTAAGGCTAAGTGTGGGATCAGTGAAGCTCAGGTGAACAAAGAGAAAACTAAATCATGATCACACACTTAAACATTCGATGAAACAACATTTATCACTCATAAAACAAGAAAAACATGATTCCCTCAAGGTGATGGTGATCCAACATACCCCTCCAAGTGTGACACAAAAGGTACACTTTGCAATGAAAGTGATGACACTTGTGCGAAAGTGCATAAATCATTAGGAATGAGTGTAAAACATCTCTACATGACTAGAAGGATTCATAAACACAAAATTTTCCCTTTGAAACAAGCGAGAACTCCACTTTACATGCTAAGAAACACTTCCCATGCCAAAAGATGACATTTTCTATATGAAAAGAAAAGTGTGAACGAAACTGCCGATATGTGAACGACAGTGAAAGAAACACATGCCAGCAAAAGCATAACATGAAATAGATGCTAATTAAGGTGAAAGAAATCGATAGACATAGTAAAAAACATGAAAGTAACACTCGTGAGAGTGAAGGTGCACAAAATAAATAGTTTGAAAAAATCAATGAAATAGAAGTACAATTGCAATCAAAAGTGAGAGATTGTTAATGAAAGTGCACATTGAATATTGACATAGGTTGATCATCACATAGGATCTGTCTTCATGGACTGTGCTATTGTTTTTAAATTTTACGTAAATTAATTCTCTCATGAACTTGTTGCGAACTGAGCATGTGTGAGCAAGTGACTTTGACACTTACAATTCAAGAAGAGAGCTCAAAGAATTAAGAAAGCATTAACCAGCCTAGAAGTGAGTATGGAAAATTTGATTGCAAGATCCACAGTAGGATCCAAAATTCAAGTGTAGGAAACATTTTGGATGGTGTTGTCACATTAATAACACTTTGCGACACACTAGTAGAACTCCAGCTTCACTGCCTTGGTTAATTATTTTGTGCAGGGTCTAGTTTCTTTGGAAGTATTGATTCATTATTCAAATTATTTTGGTTTCCCCACTAACCCCGTGTATAAAGATAGTCCCCTTCATCGTTTCTTGGTTGAACACAATCATAAAGATATCTATATCGCAATGTTTTGAATCGGGAGGAGGGTAATTTTATTAGTGAGATTTATATTTTTAGAGTATAGTTTTTCATCTCTGGTGTTGCTATGTTTCCAACAGGTCTGAACAATACCCTGGAAAAGTTACTTCAAGAACATAAACATTGCCCTGCTGCTAGTGATCCTAGAAAGTACCCCGGCGGAGTCGCTTGCTTCATCTCCCTGTGCAAGAATTCTTTCTCTTCTTTGACCTTTTATTTATCTATTTATATAGGATTGTACACCGATGCTTATTCATTTCATGGGACGGAAGAGGGATCCCAACTTATTGAGAGAAGAAGATTTTGTTCCTTCAGAGAAGCATATATAAAACCTTTGATATTGGTTTGCTCGTTTAAATTCTCCCCGTTTTCTTCTCTACTTGATTGGATCAGCATGGAAAACACCAAAAAATAAATAACTAAGCATAGAAACAAGGATCTTAAAATAGATGTGGTTATCATGGTTTCACACAAAGCTCTCCTTATGCAAAGATCATAAATTCCATCAAAACATCATCAACCAAAACGTATGTACCAATATGAAGAATAAGGACTAAAGGTTAGCCAAATTTCGCAGTGTCACAAGACCCTCTTCTATTTTTCCACATTGTCTTTCGAGTCGAAGGGAACATCCTTCTTGTGAATTCTTATTAAACAAAATGAAAGAAGAGATAAGACACAAAAGGAAAACAAAATCAAAAGAACAAAGAAAATGGAGGTTGAATCGAAAATGGGATGCAAGAGAAAATTAAGGAAAAACAAAGAGTGAGTGTAGGATGAGTTTTCAAAGAGAGACTATTATGAATCTAGACATACTCATAACCTAACAAGCTAGAAGGTCAAGGCCAAGTGTAATTAAATTTCCAATGTAGTCACTGTAACTTCTCGTGACCTACATACATAAAGATAAAAGTGATTAAAATATATATTGGACAATGTGCAATAGGAAATACGAGCACTTGAATATCTTGCACAACAAATTAAAGGTCTTTCTTGTCAGAAAAAATATACGTCATAGCCACTACTTTTAACCATCTCTCATTCTTACATTTTCGATGAAAACCATAATTAAACAAACCTCGTAAGCCTTTTTTGAATGCATCTTCATCTATACTTCTCACCTTAGCAAGAATGACAAAAGATCGAAACTTGTTATTAGTGAAGGAGCTTTTCAAGTAATATTACTCCAACCATTTAGTGATTGGATCGTGAAATTTAAGACAATCCTCTTGAGAATTCTGAGATCCTTGAAGAGATGAATTTTTATTTAAAAGCCCAGGATCAAGATGATAATATTGCAAGGTAAAATGAGTTTGACCATATTTAGAATGTTTTTTAAGATAGTGAGGGCTTGACATCACCATCAACAAAGGCTAAAGTTTCTCAACTACTTGAAAAGTATCCGAATACGAAGATAAATGATACAGATTAATCAATGTGAAGCAACTATAATAGGATATACATGTGGGATAATGGTAAATCAAATGACAATTAATATTATGGTTAGATGGACCGTTCCTGGCATGAGATTCTCGGTTAATAGAAAAAAAAAATATAGATTAGTTTGAGCATCTTCACAAATTATTTTAATGATAGAATCATCTTCCCTGCATGTTGAATGTAATAAACCATTTTCCTAATCGTAGAGGGTGACTCCCAGATTCTCATCAACATGGCCATTCGCATTCAGAATGGATCACAGGCAAGGAAAGTATCTCCCAGTTGGAGGCTAGAAGCAAGGTTAAGTGACATAGCACAAAAGCTCAGCAATTTTAGAGCCATCTCCTTCGCGCACACAAAAAGGGAAGGCAACAAAATCGCGGACCTCCTAGCCAACATTGGAGCTGAGACTGATCCCCCCCTTCAATTTGGAGGCACAGACATCATTCCTAACAGACAACAGCTCCAGGAATGTCTAAGCCTAATCCAAGAAGAGGCAGTAGTCCCGGATGCGGGTGTCATTAAAAAGGCTGATGGCAAGCCACATGCCCAGCACGGGCTGCCACGTGAAGAGCTGGCGCCTTCAATGACCCTCGCCGCCGAGACTGCAAGACGGGGGAGGCATAAGGGATGCCTTAATGGGGAAGCTGATGGCGATGGTAATACAGTCGAGCGCATTCAATGCGGGCAAGTTACGAGGGAATGACAGTGAGGTTAAGTATGTGGGAATGTTGGGGAGCGAAGTTCAGTATGTCGAGGAAGAATCTCAGAACGCAGAGTGTAGGTGCTGTGACTTGGTGGATAAGAGCTCGGACGAGGTCTGCACCTTGCATGTTTTTTCTGGTTTTGGTCTTGGCCCAATTGAGCTCAGGTTCGATTCAATTGGGGGTCGGCAAGCTCCAGGGAGGGAGCGCAACAACAGCTCGCCCACCTTTGCTTTGGAACAGAGAGAGGAATTTGAGGATCCCATGGCGCGGCTGCGAGAGAGAATGCCCTGTAGAAGAGGTTCGGGGCGTAGGGAATCCTCTCGTCCCCCTGCAGCGGATGCCCACCATCACTGCTGCTGATGCTACTGTTACAGGAGGGCAGGAGCCACCCCAATTCCTTCAAGTCAGTTTATGGAAGCTGGTGGCTCTAATGAGGGAGCACCCATGCTCCCAGCGTTTGGTTCAGTTATTTTCACATTGGGTAGCTCCAGGGACAATGCAGGAATCAATGCACATATTTCAGTGCTCTTCACCAAAATTCCTGAGGAGAATGAGGACGAACCGCCACAGGCACCTGCTGAGATTCGCTCCGAGATCAACAAGGGGAAGCGCCCAATGGGGGAACCTTCGAATTCAGAGAACGTCCCAGAAAGGGCGCCTCAGCCAGGCCCCTCCCGCGCGTGTGAAGATGAGAAGCTAGCCCCCTCACAGAACCCCATGGCGATGTGGGAGGGAGTCTCAGAGGGACAAGGATGGTGCAACATTCCGGAAGAAGAACCAGAGGACTAGTGCACAGTGTTTCTCCTCCGCTTGGGACTCCTTCGCACAAACCGGGTACGAGGCCTTGATGGATTTTTGGTTCTTGTCTCACATTTTGGTTTGGTTCCTACTTGTTCTGGGTAGTGGTATTGGTCACTACAGTCTTCTTGGGATGGCGTTATATGGCTGGTATCTGCCTGAAGATTATGCATGTTTTTTGTCTATTCTGTGTAATGCTCTTGGAGTCTAAAGTCTTTCTGGGTAGTTTGTCTTTTAAGGTTTGCCCCTGCATGGGCAATTTTGTTGCATCTCTGAATCATCATGGAGTTTTGAAAGCTGATCTAGCCTGGATATGTCGCCCTGCGAGGCAAATGTTTGAAAAGGATGGAGTCACCCATGGAGCCACTGTTGGCCCTGGGCAGATAGACTTTTTGGATGTAAAGTTTACCTGTACATATTAATATAAATTAGTTAGTATTGCTGAGAAAAAAAAAATAAACCATTTTCCTAAAACTGGTTACACACTGCACTAGAATCATAATCATTGAAATAAGTGAAAACAAATGGAAGTATAGAAAACACATGAAACAAGTCAAGATACGATTAGTGAATAAGAATTTGAGTCACTAGATAAATCATGCATTCATTAGCACTCAAGAGAATTTTAAGTGCGATGAAGAAAAAGATTAATAGTATAACATTCACAAGAAAAACCAAGAGCTAACTATTCTGAATTGAATCTCATAGACATGATTCCTTCATCCAAAGATAGTCTTTGCAATGATCAACTTTGCAGTTCCATGTTTCCATGCTAGATACACACTCTGAAGCCGAGTTCAGTACAATAGCCTTCCACGGGGATGAACCAACTAAAATATAATCTCGAATTTGATCATAAAGAAAATACTAAAAGTTCAAAAGACTATATCCACAGTACCAAATATCTTTCAAGAAGGAATTTATATAGAGAGAAAACATGCAAAGAGAAAAAAATTGTGAAGTAAATGAGATCTAACTCAGTTTAGGGATCTTACCAGAGTCGTGAGATCCATACATAACCATCAGTAGAACTTGAAGTGCCTCAAATTCCTGACAAGTCTCGAAACTTCCAAGGGTTGTAGAATCGTATTTTGGAGATTGAATCGGATCATGCATGTTGTGAGGATATCTAATTCCGATGACTTCAATAAGACCACTACTAACCAGATGGGAAACCATCTTTTTGATGATTTGATCAAATTTTACAACTTCAATAGTTATATTACTCAAGTCAAAATTTTCTTCTAATTGCACATCTAGAGATATATAAATCGGAAAAATTTCATGAGCAATTTGATTTGAAGAGTTGTCTTCATGCAAAAAAAGAGATGATGAGGGATGGAAAGAATACTAAATGATTTGATTTTTTTCTTTTTCATCATGGATAACCTTACTACCTTGTGTCAATTGAGAAGATAACTCATCCAATGAAGAACTTGAAAAGCATGGGGTATCTTCATCGCAGGTAGATGTCTCGCATATGGTAGAACACAAGGGATAGTGAGATGAAGTAGAAGTTTCGATAACAACATCTTATTTGGATGGATTAGATTATGGGTGAGACACTAAAATATCAATTAGTGTTCTTGGGCATTCATAATCACATACATCAATAGAATCATCATTGTTAGGATCATTATTTTTCAAGATTTCAAATTGATTAAGCAAACAGATTTCATTTGATTCAGTACCGATATTAGTAGATTAAAAATTAGCCAAGAATGGAAGAGTATCATCTTGACATGGGGGAATTTGAAATAGAGAATAAATATCAAGAGTCTCTTCATTTTCTTGCTCCTCTACCTGTGTAATGTGACTACCTTATGCCTAATCACAATTTGAACCGACAACCTAAAAATCAAGAGTGTGAAGAACTAGTTGGTGGAGAAGATTGATCAAGCATGTCGTGGTACAAAGATTCATGGCATCTAGATGCTAGAGGATAATAGATGTTCTTTGAAGAAGTAACAATTTCAATGGAACAATATTCATGATTGAGGTTAGGAGTGCTAATATCAACTTGAGGAATGAAAGAATTAGTCTTAACCCTAGGCTCCCTAAACCATTCTTAGGTTTCCTCCATCAGATCTGGATCATCAAAAGTGGATGAAGGTTGAAGAGAGATATCAAGCATTTTATTTTCAAATTCTGAAACATTGGCATCATCTCAAGAAGGCACCCACATCGGAACTAAAAAAGGAGGAGGACAAGGAACAAAAGGAATAGTAGGTTCCTGCTATAAAATTAGAGGTGTCTCATGATTTACAAACGTTGGGGAAGCATAAATATCATGGGTTTTATATTCATGATGTAAAGAGATATGAACCAAACACTCAAACTTTTATTTCAAGAAATCGTGATATGTATATTACTCAGGAAATTCATAACAAAGGTGAAGGAATCAATCAGAGAAATCCTCAATTGATTCATTAGGCTTCATTCTTAGTTTATTAATTCTTTTAAGAACATCTCAATAATCATAGCTATCAAATGTTAAATGAAGCTCCTTGATGAGGTGTTAAAAATAATGAATGGAAGCAGGTGGTAGGGTATGACACCATTGGCTAACTTGACCTTCAAGTGTGAGGTAGAAAAGAACACAACCCACATCTTCACAATTAATTTCATAGTATTCACAAAACTCAAGAAAAATAAATGCATGCTCATTAATGGATATACCACCCTCACTATCAAACTTAAATTGCAACATGTCATAAATTTGTTCTATAGAGATGAAAATTTTACCAAAGGATAGGTTAGCGAAATATTTTATGATTATGATTTGGTGATGAGCCATTTAAGATAAGAGATTCAAAACAAACTCAGCATGCAAAACTTGTCATCTCGCTATCCTTCTAGCACCATTTTTTGATGGTGTTGGAAATCCTTCAACCAAGGGGGTCTCCCCAATGAAAATTCCCAATTAGACTTCCCACCATTTGGTTTGGGAGCCCTTCGTAAACTAAGGCCTGACTGCCATATATTATTATAGATTTTCCTTGCCTACAAATTTCAGCACAAGAGAGCAATGTGCAGGTGCTTTTAGATTAGCAATTGAATATGCCTTTTCGTTGTTGAAATGCGGAATGTATTAAGGTTCTTATATTCAAGAGGAAGAGAAAGTGATCCTTTTAAAGACGAGTCATAGTACTGATATAGAAAAGACACAAGATAATGACATATAAATGAATCAATGGACAACTAGTGAAATAGTTCACTTGGAAGCAACGATTGTTAAAACAAATACAACACACATTCAACATGATAAGTGCCAAAGCCTTTGAAATAGTTCAATTTCCTTAGTATAGATGAAAACAACATACATCACAAACATTCAAATAATAGTCTTACAATATTTCTGGCATAGGCATGAAAGTGTGTTGGCTCAACGAGCTTTTGGAGTAAGGAAAATTTCCAGGTTACATCAAGAGCGTGAACACCACTGGCCCCAATAATGGAGTGTTAGAGAAACCACTTGCTCCTCCAAAAGAAATATTTTCCTCTCTAATGCCTGGTAGGAGGAGCCAAAGTGAAAATTCCTTTGCATGAGCTATGAGGGTGTATATATAACAAATTGGGTGCCATTCACCTCCCTTTTGACTCTTTGACTACCCTCATGACCGTTTGACTTTTCTATGACTCTTTGACTCCTTCATAACTTTTCACATTTTATGGATGAATATTGGACTTCCACTTTGCATTACATTTTGTCCTTTTCTTTTGATATTCCCATCATTAAATCCACAAGAGATGTGGAAAGACACATGAACACACATGACATTGTGGTGACACTTGCATAAGTCACAACTTGACAATGATAATATGGACTTCATGATAAGGTAGTAGTGCCAAATTGTTCCTCTTATTGATTTGTCTTCAATAAGAGATGTATCCATTACTTCATCTACATGAGAGATATGCTTTGTTCTTCATATCCACCCTCCAAAGGGTTGTGAATCAGTATGGAGTCTTCATGTAGTCCTAAACTTTGGCCTTCTATTGTACTCTAGTGTCCCTTCATCTTCTCGCATGATGATCATGTTATCTCTTCAGCTCCATAAGTGTCTTCTAGCATGGTATCCTTCTCCTTTTATTCCATAATAATCATGTCATGATAAGATAGAGTACCTATAGCTAAAAACCACTCATGACAAGCCAAGATCAGTCGGAAAACTCCTAATATAACATGTTTCATGAAATCATTTGTTTGGTCTAGAATAGGGTGGTTGATTGAGTGCTTGACTTAGGGATTTCATAGTTCCAGAGGTCAAGGTCTAGGACTAAGGCTTGAGACTACATAATGTGTAGTTCAAGAAGGCCAAGGTTAAAGGATTGCACAATTGAGGGGTTAAAAAACTCAAGACTGGGGCTTGAGACTTGAGGTTGCCTAATGTGTAGTTCTGGAAGGAAAAACTTAAGGGACTATGCAATTGATGGACTTAGAAGGAAAATCTTGAGGCTTGAGCCTTGAAGTTTTCTAATGTACAATTCTGAAAGTAAAAACTTAAGGGATTGCACAATTGAGGGACTTAGGAGGTCAATGTTGAGGCTTGAGCCTTGAAGTTTCCCAATTTGTAGTTCTGAGAGGCTAAGTTAGGTTATTGCACAGATGAGGGGATCAAGAGCTCAACGTTGAGGCTTCAAGCTTAGAGTTTCCCAATGCACAGTTTTGGCAGGAGGACAAGCTAGGAGATTGTGCAGTGTAGGGGTTCAGAGGCTCAAGCTTCAAGCTTAAGGCTTGAATTTTCCTATTGTACATTTCTAGAGGTAGAACAGTATCATGAATTGCACAGTTGTGCAACTCAAGGTGTTAGGCTAGAAGCTTAACGCTCAACACTACAAAGTGTGCAGTTGTGGCTGATTAGGAGGGAGAAATTGGACAATTATGGAGCTCAAGGATCAAGGTTGGGCTTTCTGGTTGTACAGTCTGTAGTTCCAAGAGGCAAGGTTAGGGCTTGAGGGTTGAGACTATGCAGTGCACATTTTGGGAAGGTTGAGTGAAGTCAAGTTGCTCAGGAGTGAATTTTTTCGTATAAGGCTAAGTGTGGGATCAGTGAAGCTCAGGAAAACAAAGAAAAAACTAGATCATGATCACACACTTAAACAGTTGAAGACATTACATTTATCACTCATAAAACAAGAACAACATGAACACCTGAATGTGACAGTGATACAATATACCCCTCCAAGTGCAACACAAAAGGTACACTTTGCGACGAAAGTGACGACACTTATGCGACAGTGCATAAATCTTTGGGAATGAGTGTAAAACATATCTACATGACTAGAAGGACTCATCAACACTAAATTACCCTTTCAAGAAAGCCAAAACTCGTCATTACATGATAAGAAACACTTTCGATGCCAAAAGACGACACTTACTATATGAAAATAAAAGTGTGAGCAACACTTGTGATATTCAAATGATGGTGAAAGAGACACATTCCAAAGAAAAGATAAGATGAAAATGACACTAATTATGGTGAAAGTAAGTTAAAGAGACAGTCGAAAACATGGAAGTGATACTCGCGATAGAAAAGGTGCACAAACGCGATAGTTTGAAAAACTTACCGAAATAGAATTACAATCGTAGTAAAAAGTGAGAAATTGTTAATGAAAGCATGCACTGACTATTTACATAGGTTGATCATCAAACATAAACTGTCTTGATGGATTGTGTCATGATTTTTCAAACTTGCATAAAATATTATGCTCATGAACTTGTTAAGCACTGAGCATGTGTGAGCAGGTGACTTCGACACTTACAATTCAAGAAGAGAGCTCAAAGACTGAACAAAGCATCAACCAAGAAATAAGTGACTATGGAACGACCAATTGCAAGATCCAAGGTAGGCTCCAAAATTCAAGTGTAGGAAAAATTTTCGGGGTGTTTTCATAACAACAACACTTAGATAAGTCCTTTCTCAAATATGCATTATCATCCTCAAATTTTCAGGGTGCTACCGTAACAACAACACTTAGATAAGTCCTTTCTCAAATATGCATTATCATCTTCTAATATTTCACAAGTATTTTGCATGTCCCTTAGCCGATTTATTGGGTTTTATTTAGTTTTTTTTCTTCTTCTAATTAAACCTTTTGGATATTAATTGATTCTTCATTAGAACAATTATTCTCTTTTTCTGCTTTTGAGATTTTTTCCTTTGACCTTCTGTTATTTCTTCTATCCTTCCTCAGTTCGCCTAGAGCACAAGTCAACTTTCCTTCAAGATCATCTTAGCCTTAAACTTCTTCAATGAGATTTGAGTTATATTTAGTTTCTATGGACATTATTAGGCATTTTTCTAGCTCTTCATCATATGTCTATCCATTGCTCTCTTCTAATGAGGACTCATCTTCTTTGGAGTAGAAGAATTTATCATTATGAGACTTTCCCTTATTATATTTATTAATTATAATTCTATTCTTATACTCTCTTTCATGTTCATGAGCTTTTACTTTAGGATGGGACACTAAGAAGAAAAATGGCCAATTATACCACTATCAAAAAATTTAGGAGGTAACATACCTTTATACTTTCTAGATCTGCTTTTTAGCTTCCTCACGAATTGAGCTACCTTTGGATCTGACTAATGGTTGCAGAAATATTTTATTATTTTATTTGAGACTTTGAAGGAAGCTCCTTTGGTCCTGACCTCTCTTTTTCCAATCCTCATTTCATATGTTGTGAGAAATCCATGGAGTTCTTCCATATTTAAGGTGTCTAGTTCCTTCATCTCCTCAATGGCTAAGAACTTGTCATTGAATCTCATGAAAAGAGATCTTAACACTTTATCAACAAAAACTACTTCATAAACTTTTAATTAAGACCTTTATGTTGGCATTATGGCACAGGTGTGACGCTATGGTATAGGTGTTGTCCTTGATGGCAACTCTCTTTGATGACAGATCTCAGTTCAGACTACAAGAATGAAGAGAAAATTCATATACGCAGGTTCATTAAGATCAAGTCGCGTATACACGCATGTTGGACTTTATAAAAGTGCGTATGCGTATACACGCACTTTCATGCAAAGAAAAGCGCGTATATGTTGGAAAACTTACCTTTGGTCCATGGCAGTTAGTCCTTGGAATTTGAACCTATGGTTTTGGACCATGGTATCTCGACAGACGTGTTGATCCCTAGTATTGAGTTGATGGTATTGTGTTACTATGGTTTTGGACCGTGGTATTGTGAAGGGCCTAAGGCTATAAAAGGAGAAGAAGATCATTAGGCAAGTGTATTGAAAAAGTCTTGAATATCTGATGAAGAAAGAGATCTAGTATGCAGGTTCTGGGTTGATGATGCATTGCTTGATCTGAGCTAAGAAGGGATCTCACCGGTTGATGGAAGACAAGATCTAAGGATAGATCGGGATCAAATGGTTTGAAATGAACTATCTTTATATGGTTGATTATGCTTATTCTAGATCTGCATACTGACGCATGTTATGTTCTGAGTATGAATGATGTCCGATACAGCTGCAAAGTTATAAGAAAATATTTTTAGATCTGTACGCAGGTTGGCCTTTGAAAAAGTGCGTATGTACGCGGGTTTGATTCATTGTAGTAGCGTATACCTTTTGAAGTTTGATTTTTGAAGTTGCAGTTGGGTCTGATTGTTATTGCAGAGTTCTGTTGTCTGCTCTGTGTTCTGGTGACTGAGTTGTTGACTGGGTTTCAGTGTTTCAGTGATTCAAAGATTGATGATTGTTTTTGTGCTTCAATGATCTTTATGGGTCCAGTATGAAAATTGGATGAATCGTGGTCTTCAAATTGTAGTGTTGTGCTTCAGGAGTATCCAGTCTGAAAATGTATGAAACGCGGTACCTGGAGGAGAAAAGATTGCAGGCCAACGCCTACGTACTAGTATCTTAGCTAGTACAAGAGCAAAGGGGGTTGGAGCTCCCTTCCAGGAGAGTCTGGAAAACGAGAGAAGGTTGTAGCCTTCTGCAGGTTGTAGCTTGCGTACTGGTATAAGGTTGTACCAGTACAAAAGATTGTAAACTGAAGTTTCTTATTAAGGAAAGATAGAGACGACTTGCAGCAGGTGGTTTTCACCCACATTGGGTTTCCACCTTATATCATGGTGTTCATGTGTGCTTCTTGTGTGTGATGATCTATTCTATTTACTGCACTTGCTTACTGTTCATATGGTTAATGAAGATCTGATGCCTAACTAAAAACTCACATTTAATGGATTAACTGAATCATAAATATTCTGGATATACGCTAGTTGCTTTAGACACAGTAGCGTATACACACGGGTTCACTTAATTGAAGTAGCGTATATGTATCTAAGTATGGAAATGAAAAGTTTTATTGATTAGATAATACTGATTCACCCCCCCTCTTAGTATTATTTCCAACAATTCGTATCAGAGCAGGTCCTTCAGAGAAGCTTGATCGCTTGAAGGAAGATCGTTCATCATGAGCAACTATGAGAGGGAAGCATCAATCCGGCCACCGATTTTTGATGGGACAAACTTCAATTATTGGAAGGTAAGAGTTACTGCCTATCTTCAATCACTTGGTACAGAAGTTTGGGATATCATAGAGACAGGCTACACTTTTCCTTCAGCTACTCCTATAGATTTAGCCGAGAAGAAGAAATATGAAACAAATGCTAAAGCAGTCAATACTCTGTTGGGATGCTTATCCCAATCAGAATTCGTGAAGGTTATGCAATATAAATCCGTAAAAGAAATATGGGACAAGATTGTCTTAAGCTATGAAGGAGATGAACAGGTAAAGCGTGCTAAACTTCAAACTCTCAAGATTCGGTATGAGAATCTCAGAATGTATAATGATGAAAGTGTGGCTAAATATTTCCTTAGGGTAGATGAGATTGTTAATTGCATGAAAAACTTGGGTGAAGAAATAAAAGAGACTATTGTGGTTGAAAAAGTCCTAAGATCCTTGTCCCCCATGTTTGAATCTAAAGTGTCCGCTATAGAAGACAAGGAGAATCTACGAACTCTCACCATGTCTCAACTACATGGAATTTTAACTGCTTATGAAATGAGAAAAGGAGGTCCATCAGACAGGAGAGAAGCTGCCTTCAAAGGAGAATACTATGAATCAGGGCACGAAGAAGAAGAAGAATCAAATTTTGTCAAAAATCTTCAACGAGGTACTGGAAGATTCAGAGGTAAGTTAACTTTCAAATGTTTTGCTTGTGGAAGAGTAGGTCACTATGCTGCCAAATTTCCTCATAAGGATAAGATTGACAAGGGAAAGGAACCTGTTAGATGGAACAAGAAATAGAATGCAAACAAGAAAAGCTATTACACTCATGAAGATAGTGATGGTCTTTCAAATAGTGACGAAGGTGAACGAGGTAATGAATATAAACTTTTAATGGCTTTTGAAGATGATGACTACATGAATGTTATAGATGTAGAAGGTTTTTGTGAAGAGATGACTAATCTCAAAGTGTGCTTAGAAGAGAAAAGTGCAATTATTGATTCTCTACAATGCCAACTGGCTGAAAGGGAAAAACATGAAAAATTGGAATGTGAAATTGTTTGTCTTAGAAAGGAGATTGAGAAAACAAAAGCTATTAATCTTAAATTTGTTAAAGGATCTGAAACCTTGGATGAGATTATCAATGTGCAACGTTCTCCACTGATCAAGACAGGTCTGGGATATAATGGAGAAACATCTCAAGCTTCTACCTCCAAAAGTTATCTTGATGCAGCAAGGAGGAGCGAGCAAAGGCCTAATAGAAGTCATCAGGTGAATCAGGGACAGTTTACCTCAAGAATGAATAAATACTATCAAGAAAATCGAGGACAAGCTACCTTAAGGACAAACAAAAGCTACAATCAGCCACAGGTAAAATCTTCCCAATTTACCTCAAGAATGGATGTCAATAGAAACTACAATCGGTTGGATGATAGATTTGATAATCACAGGAGTTTCTTCAATGGCAAATGTTTCTCTTGCCATAAATTTGGTCACAAAGCAGCTCAATGTGTTGCCTATAAGACAATCATGACTAGAGAAGCTCAAAAACAAAGGAATATGACTGGGACCACGAAAAGGACTTATAACAACTTTTCGGTCCTTGAAAATGAAGTTGAATGTTCTATTTGTAATAACTTTGGTCATGAAGACTCTGAATGCAGGAGCAGGTTTTGGAAGACAACACAGAAGGAACAAACCTCAAGTGCCAGAACATGGAGAATGAAGGAACCGCAACCAGAAAGATGTGGGATAGCTTTTTATGCAGAAGGACAGGAAAGTCTATGGTACATCGACAGCGGATGTTCGAAGCATATGACAAGGGACAAAGAAAAACTTGAATCATATACTGCATTAGAAAAGGGAAAGAAGGTTTCTTTTGGAAACGATATCTCTGCAGCTATAAAAGGAAAAGGCGTTGCTCAGTTGAAAGAAAAGGTCAAAGCTGGAAATGTTTTGTATGTTGATGGTTTGAAGCATAATCTTCTGAGTGTCAGTCAGATGTGCGATCAAGGAACCGAGGTAATATTTAGATCAAATGAATTTCGCGTTCGTGATCTTGATACAGGTGAAACAGTGATCAAAGGTAGAAGGACTCCAAATAATCTATACATATTTGAAGAAGGACAACAACAATGCTATTTGAGCAAGAATGAGGAACACTGGTTATGGCACCGGAGGTTGGGACATCTAAGTTTTTCATAAATAAGGAAAGCTTGCAAATACTAGGCAGTTCGTGGTCTTCCAGATATCAAAATTCCATACAACACCATATGCAAATCATGTCAGTTTGTAAAGCAAACCAGAACTAACTTTCCGGAGAAGGAAGGATTGGCTAGCATGCCTCTTGAGCTAGTCCATACAGATGTATGTGGTCCATTTAGGAAAAGGACACCTCGAGGAGAAGAATACTTGATATTATTCATTGACGATTTGTCCAGGTTTGTTTGGTTGGGACTTATGAAGCACAAAGACGAAGCATTCGAAAAATTCAAATCCTTCAAAGCCTTGGTTGAAAATGAGTCAGGTTACAAAATTAAGTGCCTCAGGTCCGACAGAGGTGGGGAGTTTACCTCAAATGAATTTTTCGATTTCTGTGAAGAACATGGGATAAGAAGAGAATTCTCTACAGCTAGAACTCCTCAGCAAAATGGAGTGGTGGAAAGGATGAACAGAACAGTCCAACAAATGGCTCGTGCTATGCTTGATGAGTCTGAAACTCCCGCAACTTTCTGGGGTGAAGCTGCATATGTTGTGGTTGTTATTCTCAATGAAACAAATGTCCGAGTGAATAGCACTCAAACTCCTCATGAGCTCTGGTATGGTGGGACTCCTTCGGTAAAGCATTTCAAAATTTTTGGGAGCAAATGCTATATTAAGAATACTGATGAACAACTTGGCAAACTTGAACCCAGAGCAGATGAAGGCATTCTC
Organism: Pinus tabuliformis; assembly: GCA_031772625.1. Classification (NCBI taxonomy): domain Eukaryota; kingdom Viridiplantae; phylum Streptophyta; class Pinopsida; order Pinales; family Pinaceae; genus Pinus; species Pinus tabuliformis. Next base: position 584,803,135 of record CM062810.1, read on the forward strand.
CTTGGTTACTCTCCTTACAGCAAAGCATATAAGTGTTACAATAAAAGACTTGGAAGAATAGTTGACAGCATTGATGTAGTGATTGATGAAAAAGGATACATTCCTAGGCAAGTAAATCATGAAGATATCGAAGAAGATGAAGACTACCCTCCAAATTAGACTGATGATGAAGAAGAAGAACCTCAAGAGGCACTAGAGGAATAGATAAGGATAGAAGAGAAGTCTCCATCCAGGTATGTTCAAAAGAATCATCCAGAATCTCAGATTTTGGGACAGAAAGAGGCAGGTGTACAAACAAGAAGAACAATAGCATAAGCCTCAAGCTATTTGGCATTGCTCTCCTCCACTGAACCACAAAATGTAAAAGAAGCATGCAAAGATGAATGTTGGGTCAAGGCTATGGATGAAGAACTTGAGCAGATCGAAAAGAACAACACTTGGGAGTTGGTTCCTAGACCAAAAGATAAGAATGTCATAGGGACAAAATGGATCTTCAAAAATAAATTAAATGAAAATGGAGAAGTAGTTAGAAACAAGGCAAGACTGGTTTGTAAGGGATATGCTCAACAAGAAGGAATAGACTTTGAAGAAACTTTCGCTCCGATTGCTAGACTTGAGGCCATCCGAATGTTCCTTGCCCTCTCTAGCTTTCAAAAATTCAAAGTATTTCAAATGGACGTGAAGTCAGCCTTTTTGAATGGAGACTTAGAAGAAGTGTACATTGAACAACCAGATGGCTTTATCCTTGGAAATGATCCAAATCTTGTCTGTAGACTTAAAAAGGCTCTCTATGGGCTTAAACAAGCTCCAAGGGCTTGGTACTATCGGTTGGATAAATACCTTCATCAACAAGGTTTTTCAAAAGGATCAGCAGATAGCAATCTCTATATAAAAATTGAAAATAACAAATTGCTAATACTTGTTGTGTATGTAGATGATATTATCTTTGGCAGCAATGAAGAGGCTATGAGTCAAAGCTTTGCCTTGGTGATGCAGAAATAATTCGAAATGTCATTACTTGGAGAATTGACATACTTTCTTGGATTGCAAATCCAACAAAATGAAGGAGGTATTTTCTTGTCTCAAACCAAGTACCTCAAGCAGATCTTGAAGAAGTATGGCATGGAAGATTCGAAACCAGTATGTACCCCCATGGTTACAGGATGCAGCCTCAGTGCAAATGATGAATCAGCAGCAGTGCATCAACCAACCTATAGATCCATGATTGGGAGTTTGCTTTATTTGACAGGTACCCGACCAGGTATTATGCATGCAGTGGGAATAGTTGGAAGGTTTCAAGCCAAACCAAAGGAAACTCATCTTCAGGCAGTCAAAAGAATCTTCAAGTATCTTCAAGCGACTCAAAACTATGGCTTATGGAGAGATACAGATCTCACTCTTCATGCTTACACAGATGCAGATTGGGCTGAAAGCGTGGATGACAGGAAGAGCACAAGTGGCGGTGCATTCTTCATGGGTTCCAGATTAGTATCTTGGTTCAGCAAGAAGAAGAGTTTGATTTCTTTATCTACAGCTGAAGCAGAATATGTGGCTGCGGCATCTTGTTGCACACAACTTCTTTGGATGATGAAAACCTTGCAGGATTTTCAAATCACTTTCACTCCACCTATCTCTATCTTATGTGATAATACACGTGCAATTAGCATTTCAAAGAATCCAGTCATGCATTCAAAGACCAATCAAGTATCACTTTCTCCGGGAACAAGTGCTTGAACAAAAGGCCAAGTTGGAGTATGTTCCTTCTAAGGAACAAGTTGCTGATATTCTCACCAAACCACTGCCCAGGGAGACTTTTGAATATCTCAGACAAAAGCTGGGAGTCATTGATGCTTCATCCTGTTGTTGAAGCTTGTCTGTTCTAAAGAAAAGTTGGTGTATGCAAGTTGGATAAGGGATATCTGCGTACATACACCAATTTATGCAGGTGCAGTAGCGTATATGGAGCAAGGGCAGACTCTGGTTGGAGAGAATCTGAGATGGGTCTGTCAGAGACCATCAGGCACAGCTTCAGGGGGAGCAGATGAACTTCTAATAATGCATTGTTGGCATTACCTTAGAAGCTTTTGGTTCTAGTTCACAACTGTTGTTGGTTTCAGGTAGAGCAGAGGCAGAAGGAGCACAGAAGGAAATCTTGGTTGCTGATCTAAATGGTGATTAACAGATGCTGCTAATGACTTTCATAAGTCTTGGTCTAGATATTTCGTCTCTATGTCATGTATCTCTTTTGTGGTGTCCCTTTTATTGTGTCAAGGTCATGTAACGGCCTATTTTGGTTTCCCCACTATGCCTGGGATGATTGATGTAATGTAATTGGTTGTCATATGTAAATTTCTGATGTATCCCCACTTAGTTGGGTGGATGATCCCCACTTGAGTGGGCAATGGATGTATGTATTGAGTCTTTTGGTGATAGGAAAGTCTTTTATAATGTATAAGCCATGGTTCTTTTGAAGAACATCTTTTTGCAGATCTTGCCTACAATCAGGGGGAGCATGTTCAGCTCAGCAGAGTAGAGATATCACCATGTACTCAGGGGGAGCACAGCCCTTTGCCCTTGATGACAAAGGGGGAGAATGACTTTGAGGATCTTGGGGTTGCCATCAAGTCCAAAGGGGGAGATTATTGGAATTATGGCACAAGTGTGACGCCATGGTACAGGTGTTGTCCTTGATGGCAACTCTTTTTGATGACAAATCTCAGTTCAGACTACAAGAATGAAGAGAAAATTCATATACGCAGGTTCATTAAGATCAAGTCGCATATAAAAGCATGTTGGACTTTATAAAAGTGCGTATGCGTATACATGCACTTTCATGCAAAGAAAAGCGCGTATATGTTGGAAAACTTACCTTTGGTCCATGGCAATTAGTCCTTGGAATTTGAACCTATGGTTTTGGACCATGGTATCTCGACAGACGTGTTGATCCCTAGTATTGAGTTGGTGGTATTGTGTTACTATGGTTTTGGACTGTGGTATTGTGAAGGGCCTAAGGCTATAAAAGGAGAAGAAGATCATTAGGCAAGTGTATTGAAAAAATCCTGAATATCTGATAAAGAAAGAGATCTAGTATGCAGGTTCTGGGTTGATGATGCATTGCTTGATCTGAGCTAAGAAGGGATCTCACCGGTTGATGGAAGACAAGATCTAAGGATAGATCGGGATCAAATGGTTTGAAATGAACTATCTTTATATGGTTGATTATGCTTATTCTAGATCTGCATACTGACGCATGTTATGTTCTGAGTATGAATGATGTCTGATACAGCTGCAAAGTTATAAGAAAATATTTTTAGATCTGTACGCAGGTTGGCCTTTGAAAAAGTGTGTATGTACGCGGGTTTGATTCATTGTAGTAGCGTATACCTTTTGAAGTTTGATTTTTGAAGTTGCAGTTGGGTCTGATTGTTATTGCAGAGTTCTGTTGTCTGCTCTGTGTTCTGGTGACTGAGTTGTTGACTGGGTTTCAGTGTTTCAGTGATTCAAAGATTGATGATTGTTTTTGTGCTTCAATGATCTTTATGGGTCCAGTATGAAAATTGGACGAATTGTGGTCTTCAGATTGTAGTGTTGTGCTTCAGGAGTATCCAGTCTGAAAATGTATGAAACGCGGTACCTGGAGGAGAAAAGATTACAGGCCGGCGCCTACGTACTAGTATCTTAGCTAGTACAAGAGAAAAGGGGGTTGGAGCTCCCTTCCAGGAGAGTCTGGAAAATGAGAGAAGGTTGTAGCCTTCTGCAGGTTGTAGCCTACATACTGGTATAAGGCTGCACCAGTACAAAAGATTGTAAACTGAAGTTTCTTATTAAGGAAAGATAGAGACGACTTGCAGCAGGTGGTTTTCACCCACATTGGGTTTCCACCTTATATCATGGTGTTCATGTGTGCTTCTTGTGTGTGATGATCTATTCTATTTACTGCACTTGCTTACTGTTCATATGGTTAATGAAGATCTGATGCCTAACTAAAAACTCACATTTAATGGATTAACTGAATCATAAATATTCTGGATATACGCTAGTTGCTTTAGACACAGTAACGTATACAAGCGGGTTCACTTAATTGAAGTAGCGTATATGTATCTAAGTATGGAAATGAAAAGTTTTATTGATTATATAATACTTATTCACCCCCCCTCTCAGTATTATTTCCAACACTTTAATGGTGTTTACAACTTCATCAACTCTAAGAAAGAATCCTACAATAATTTCATCTTCGTTCATCTTTAGGCTTTCAAACTTCATGTTGTCTATTTGAAGTTTAGATTTCTTTACCTTATCATCTACTTCGTAGTTTCTCTAGATCTTATCCCACATATCCTTGGTATATTTATAATATATTAGCCTAATGAATTTATATGAAACAAGGCCACATAGAATTGCATTTTTTTCCTTTGATTTTTTTGTAAAGGCCCTTCTTCCATCTGGAACTACTAGAAGAGTTGTTGGAGTTTTGTATCCGTATTCAAAAAACACCCAAATGTCAAGACCAAGATACATTAAATAGGAGCTCATTATTACCTTCAAAAATTTCTAATTGGTCCCATCAAATGTATGAGATCTATTTTCAAATGATCCATTAACTTGTCATTAATTCCCTCAAGATCTACCTTGCAAAAGTTAAACTTTTCCTAAAGGAATGCACTCTCATACTAATTGTTGGATTAACAATTCTACATAGGATGGGGGTCTACCAATATGTTACACTTTTACACTATTTAAAAAATTCAATCACAAAATAATAATAACATTCACGTAAGAGCATTGAACATAGGATATGTGCGGAAACCATTCGAGAGAAAACAATAGAGCTACATTTAATTATTTAACGGAAGTAGGAACCAACATAATGTTAAAATATTTGTAGGAACCAACCTATAGGAGATACCAATCCCCTTGGCTTTGCAAGCACAAACTTTAGACACTAATCCCCTCATTTTTGTAAGAAACAACTTAAAGGAGACAAAAATCCCCCCAAATTTGCAAGCACGTCCTTGTACGAGACACCAATGCCCTTCAAATATATTGACCCAATGTATTTTACCTCAAATATCTCTATTTCATCACATTTTTAGACTGGAACTAGAATTAATTTCTTCAATTATTACGCATACGACAACCATGAATTAAGATGTCCTTCCTTTATTTTCTTTCTTAGCAACAATTGTCTCTTTCTAGTTCAATGGTATTGTTCTATCATGTTTCACAACATAGCTCTCTATTTTGCACCAGTATTTTCTAGCCCAAATATTACACTCATCTTCTCTACACACATTCCATTCACTAAAGTTCTCTTATAGATATTGCATGTGCTCCCAAATCATAGCTATACACACTCTCTATGCATTTTTTTCCAACTTTTTTTTGCTCATACCTGCAATAGTTCTCCTTAGCTTACACATAGTATATACATACATTACCTCACACATGTCCTATCATCACACATGAGGATACACCATTGTTCTTTGGAATTGGTGAAAATTCTTTATTACTATTAGTTCACCCACAGACACTTCTTTAACTCCCCATTCATATTTATAATTTTGACTGAGCTCTTATTCTTCTTTGGGTCTTTCTTGGTGTTATTTCTTACATAGCTTTTTAATCCCTTAATTCTACAGGGCCATGCCTTATGACTGATTCACTGGAAGAGCCTTGATTATTGGACCCATGACCTTGCTTACTACTCTAGCACTATTTTTCCTAACCATCTTGGTATTCGTACTTGTCAATTTATGGGATCTTCACATTAGTTGTGCCAGATATCTGCTTGACAACAACTTCAGTATCACACCGGGACTGCTTGAATGGGACAACTCTGATTGCATGTCTATTTTGATAGACTAATGCTATGCTAGCCCAGTAACAGCCCCATTTGGGGTGGTCCTTTGGAGCAACTATGTTTGGTGCAAATCATTGTTCGATAACTATTTTAGCCAATCCAAACTAGACAGGAAACCTTAACCAAAACACTACGCTCACGAAAATACCAAGATCTCAGAGAATACCACATCAATACACCATGGACCAATCATGACTTTCCATGTCTTCCTCTTTCAAATTTATGACTACCTCATCATACCTACCACATCACATTAGATATAAACCTCGAAATTCATACATAAAATTGCACTTTGGTGCTCGGTAGATAGAACATCAACTAATGACAATCATAGCCATCTACAACTCATGAAAAATTATTGTTACTTTGGGACTTCACACCTTGGGTCAATCTACTACCATTCCACTTCAAAACTATGAGGTATAAATATATTATGGTCTAATATGGGATCCATTACATTGTCCATGTCATTTTCTATGTCGTCTCTTCGATCATCTACTATAACAATTCTAAGCATGCCATGTGTATGCATGTTGACTTGTCCCTGCCGCGTGTAACCTGCCAATCGTTTAGTTGGCTAGCCCAAAATGACATTTTTACCTACCTTGTGTCACTCACTCCTATTTCCATCTTAGTAATTCATGCCACCTAGTACTACACATCATCAATGCCACTTGGCCTACCATGTCACCTTAGGATATCAAACATCAAGAGTTTTACTAATTGTTAAAGTTTTTAGCATTGATATAATTATAAGTCATGTTGAATCCAATATCTCACAGGATAATAGGATCTTAGCCCTTGGGAGCTATATTTTTGGCTTGATGTGACTGGAAACAATGTTTGAGCGTTAACCACATTAAACTTCTTAGCCTTCTTAATTCTCAACCTTCTTTGCTTCATGGCCTTCTTTGACTTCTTAAGTTCTTGGCATTATTTTCTTTCGTTCCTTCTTGGACTTCTCAACCTTGTTGCATTATTTACCTTCTAATTATGCTAATGGAAAATATATCCTACAAATAGAGAAGGACTCCCATGACTCATGGTAGGAAGACGTAAAACAACTATGTGGGAAACGATAAACATAGAGAATCATCAGTCAATTAATGACTCAAAAGGATTTCAAGGATATAGGATCATGTTGTTGTGCATTGTGTTGTAATTAATGATAAAAGGAATCACTGATGTCAAAGGGGTACTTGAGGAAGTAGTGGTATCGCTATATGTTGAAGGAGTACCTAAGGAAACAACATGACCCTCTATGAATCTATATGGAAAATGGGCCTCCTACAAGTGAAGTTAAAGATAATTTGAGTTTTTGATATAGTTATGACACCCTAATAAGCTTATGGACAAAATGATTAGATATGCCTTGTTAAAACCTTACCAATGGTATATCATATTAAAAAAAATACCCCATGGACAAAAAGTTACGGATTCTTGAAAACCAACAACAATAAAGGACCCAAATATGGGAGGAAAAACTAAGTCACTAGATTTATTAAAAGCCATGCATAGTCATGGTATTTTGGAACTATCACATGGATTATAAAAAAGAATGCATGATCATGGTATTGTGGAACCACCACATGGATTATTAAAAACCACGCATGGTCATGGATTGATGGAGGCACCGCATGGCACGAGCTTTAATAGTTTAATCACAAAAAATCCATTAACCCTTGGTAGGCTCTCATGAGCGATGGATCCACATGACCATCTATACATACAAGACTTTGAAACTCAAAAATGATCATTAATTGAAAACATATATAAACATAGCTATTTTGAGAATGTGTGACTGTGGACTTCTGAGATTGAGACTAGTTTGCTTGTTTGGGTTTGTCGATTGTTATGCTAACCTGACTGATACTCATTTTCATTCTAGTTCACATGGAATATTGACTAACCATTATAGTTAGAAATGTATGGGTCCAGTTCTTGCAGAAATAGTAACCACCATTGCTTACCAATAGGACACCAAAATGCCATGGTTTCGATCCACAAAAGGAGTAACACAGTGATTGATCTTGAGCTGAGTCACTAAGGATATGTAAGTCTTTTTATTGATAATCATAGAGCATAGTGGTACCAAATCCACAAAGAGCTCGAGAGTCAAAGTTGTTTCATAGCTATAAGAGCCCGAGAGTCACAATGGTCACCTAGCTATGAGAGCCGAAATCATAGTGGTTGCATAGTCACAAAGCACATTGGTCGTAGAGCTCCAAAGAGCTCAAGAGTCATATTGATCACATAGCCATGAGAGCCTGAGTAATAATGGTCACTTAGTCACACAGCACAATGGTCGTAGAACCACGAGATCCGAAGGACACATTGGTTGCATAGTCATGAGAGCCCAAGAAAACCATAGTCATGAGAGACTAAGGAGCATAGTGGGCGCACTGGCTTCATTCATGGGCCATTTAGTTGGGATAATGGTCACATTGGTTCGATATGTGATTGGTTACATCGATTTGAAACTTGAGTCATGACGAGGAGTGTCAACCATGGATGTCCACATATTCAACCTTTGTTGTATTAACCATATTACAAAACAAATGAGTGAAGATGATATAACAAGCAACACTAATCAACGAAATTGGTAAGGCACTTCGGTGATCTATCCTTGGTCCCGGGTTTGTTTCGCGTGGTTTAGTTGGTTAAAAAAATATATTTCATATATATATGGTTCATTTTGTCAAACGTTTAGAAAAACACTAATGGTTGTTGCCAAAATACATCACTTGTAGAATATTTGAATAGTTGTATAGTCATATATGGTTCTTTTGAGTTTTTGGGCTCAATATTAGTCCAAATTTGATTCTGAAAGAAGGTGTATGATTAAGGATCAGAGACGGATGTAACCAGATATGTGTGATTCTCTTATGACACCTATTTTATGGCCATAATATCTTTAGTATTTCTTCAAGAGTCTGCAAGCAAGGTTTAGTTGTTTTGGGTACATGGTAAAAAAAAGTTCTGAAAATAAGTTTCGGTGACAAGATTGATGAACTTGTTGGACCAGAGCATGGGTAGCAATTCTTTTAGGTTTTAGTGAGAGCATTTGTGGTAATGACAATATTCATAGTTGAAGTGATTGTGATTATGACAGTAACAATATTTTCATGTTGTAATGGTAGTGATAGACATGACAGTATGTGCAAATTGATATCATGGTATAGTTTATGATGATGACAATAGAGATTTCAAGATTCAAATTGTGATACTACTTATGATTCATTGGTATATGATGATAGTGGATCCAATTTGAAAATTATATGAAAAATAGGTCCCCAAGGTGTTGAAGAAGGAAGCTAGTACCTCCACTAAGGTTGAAGCCTAAAGCAGGTTGGAGCCTGGTCATCATAGAGGTTAGAGCCTAGAGTAGGTTGGTGCCTCAAACAAGTTGTATCCTACAGTGACTAGTTTCTTACATCTTTCATACTTGGTGTCTCAAACAGGTTTTAGTCTACCACAAGTGGCATCCTGCATTTCTTGGGGGTAGTTGCCTCTAGTAGGTCATAGCCTACAAATCCCCATGAGAGTATTGTTTCTCTTTGTGATGTGATGGATCCTTGATATGTTATTGATATGATAATGAATTGTTATATTTGATTATATAATTCTTGTGGTTCATTGCTATATGGTTGTATGATTATGAAAAATGTGACTTTTTAAAATTGGTCTCACACTGATTCACCCCCCCCCCCCCCTGAGTGTGAGCTTTGGGCCAACAAGTGGTATCAGAGAAGGTTACTTTCAAGAATAGCTAACTACAAGAAGGTTGAAGATTAAGGAAGATGGCCATGACTAGAGGAATGGGCAAGGCCACTATGTTTGATGGAACTAACTATGAATTTAGGAAGATAAGGATGGAGACACATCTCATCTCCTTGGGATTATAAGTTTTCAAAATTTTGGAGACCTATTTTATAAACATCCTAATGTTAGTCCAATATATATAACAGAGAAGGAAGTTTACACATATTGTGCAAAAGCTAAACATACTACCTTTAGTGGCTTGGAAAAGTAAAAAAATTTCAAAGTAATATAGTGTAAGTTAGCTAATGATGAATGGAACAAACTCAAAGCCTATTATGAAGGGGATGAGAAATTCAAAGAAGATAGGTTGCAAGCCCTAAGGGGCGAATTTGAAAGTGAAAAAAAATGAAGAAATTACTTCATAATTTATTGGATTATACGATATAGTCAACTCTATTGTAGGTCTCAATGAGGTATTCTTTTATAGCTATGTAGTTCAAAAAGCATTGAGACCACTTCCATCAACATTCATTCCCAATGTAGTATCCTTTTAGGAAGTATCTAAAGTAGACTAGATGTTTGTGGATAAACCTCATGGAACTCTCTCCATTTATGACTTAAGAATCAATGAAGACAAATCAAGAGTCAGGGAAGTAGCTTTCAATGTAGAAAAAGAAAGTAAGAAGAAAAATGATAAAAAATACTCTAACTCTAATGAAGAAAAAGCGAAATTTATCCGTAAATTGAAGAGAGGAACTGAAAAATTCAAATGTAATCTTAATTTCAAATGTTTTTTATGGGTCCCATTAGTAGGTATATTATAAGGAAAATTTTCTATCCTATTGCCTATAAATTATTCTTTTCTCACATTAATTAACATCTCTTTGGCTCTAATGTGTTTAGTAGGAAGACTAAAGGGTGTTTGTTATACCTCATGGCCTAATGTGGTTAATGTGTAGGAAAAAAATGTTTTTTTAGTGCATTTAGAGGCACATTGGAGGAATCTAGAGAAGATGTAGGAGGATTTTCCCTTGCATTTACTCTCCTTCAACTCGCCTTGAAGCCTAGAATCACTCATGAACAAATTGAGGTCTACTGGAAGCCAATGAAATCAAGTAATTTCAAGGATATAAGGGATCTAGATCCAATTTTTTCAATAATTTGGAGGGAAGAAATCCTCTTTCCAAGGAGGTTTCCACTCATACATCTTTGTATAAATCAACAAGCCCGAGGGCTCACTAGGATTCGAACGTTTAGAGCAAGAAAAGCTACTAGGAGCCAATTGCTTGAGATTTTCATTTGCATGATGTATTTGAACTCCATTTTATGCTAATGAAAGGTATACTATTATTTTAGATATGAGTTTGTTTCAGAGGGCTTGCTCCTTTGGGTTAGTGCCCAACCTGGAGGCTCCATTCTCTCTTTAGGTATCTTATTTATGCAATATTTTAGTAGCATCATTTCCTTCTTTGTTTTAATATAAGTTTACTTTCCAGAAAAATTGTGGTTGCGGACTTGATTACCACCTCTCTTGTCGGAGGCATGCTTGAGGATTCTAAAACAACAAGCCAAAAATATGTGGTGTTCTTCCTTTGTAGATTCCTAGGCTTTAACTCATGTCTCTCTTGCATACTCTGTTTCTACAATATAGGAGTTAAAATCATCTCTCTCTCTCAAGATTCCATGTATGTAGGTTAGATAAATGTTTTAAAGTATATTAGTTCTTAATGAAATAAAATTCAACTCAACCTTCTTTGTTTTATTTCATCCTTTCTTGCCTAGTTCATTTTGTTGCAATTTGATCATTGGTTTGGCATTATTTTCAAGAAAAAGAAGGGATTGATGTTGGTCTATAGGTGCTACTAGTGGCTTTCATGGTTGGCACACTCATCCTAGATATCATTTTTCATCATAAACCTCTTCCTTGACATCTCACATTTCCCTCAAAATTTTCCAATGAGACCACATTTCTAGGTCATTGAAGGACGTCGTGAGCATTTTATTTTGTGAAAGATGGGCCTCTAAGGGGTGCTAAGAATGGAAAAGGCCTAACATAGCCTTAATGCACATTCATCTACCTTTATCCACCTTCAAAACACTTTTTATACCCTCAGGATGCTCATGGATCCAGACCCGTAGCAAAATAGGGCAATCCTAAAACATCCTATAGCAATCATGTAGCAGCCATGTAGCATCTTGTATCATTGTCCAAACTTAACCAGATTTGCTCTAGGAGCTTGATTTTTACCTCTTTGGATTGAATAATTACCCCTAGGCGCTAAATCCATTATTATGGAGGATTAAACACCACTCTAGACCCACCTTTCCTCCACTGGAAGTACAAACCTACAATTAGAATTAGAAGATAGATTTCCACATTTGAATAACAATTATTTTTTTCTTATGAAATATACATGGATTATGTTAGTAAATCTAAGTTTCCTTTAACATAGTGATAAAAAGGGTGATTCATCATTGCAAAGTAGATTAGCCCTGATTCTTGAATTCATGCCTTCTTAGGATTTTAGTGACACATATTGTTGTTGAAAATATCAAATTCCCCTTTCCAAAGCAACTTTACACATTTTACAAGTAAAGTATTGATTTTCATTCTGTAAGTAGACTAGCACTTTTCATTTCTTCAATTATCACAGTCTTTACATTTGGATGAACAACACTTTTCATTAGAATAGTCTTTACATTCCTTCAACTAGAGTTAGACTTTACATTTGGATGAATAGAACTTTCATTTCTGCAATTATAATAATGTTTTCATTCCTACAAATAGAGTAAAAATCTCCCTTTTCATGCAATTTCTTTCTTTAAGCTAGTTGAAGGAGGGGTATTTGCATGCCTTGATATGATCCATTGCTTGAAGTTCGCATGAGTATAAATTGACCTATTGTGCATATAACATTGTCACCTCTAAGTTTGCATGAATCACTGGTTGATAAATAAATTTGGTAGCCTTAGGAGTCTCAATATTATTTTTGAAATATTGAGGCTCATCACTTTTTGGTGTTTTAGTCAGGGAGGCATCCAAGCAGGTTTTGTTTCTACTTAGAATTTTCCTTTCTTTTTCATCTTTTATTTTGCATCAGTACCTTTGATTTGGGAAATTTCAAAAAAAAAGGGAAAATCCAAAAAGAGAAAACAAAAATAGTTCTTTGATGCCTCATAGTAGTAGGGATAATGACGGGAAATTCCTACCAAAAAACCCCACCCATTCAAGCAATCATCAATCATTCTTCTTTGGTGATTGTCATATTACCTCTCTAACCACAGGGGAGTTAGAAAATCCTCTAGGTGAGAAACTTGAAATTTTGGAAGAACCCATAGGGGAGGAAGAGTCCATATCACATATCCAAAACATGGTTTAAAACAATAAGAATGAGTTCTTTTCCATCTGAGAAACCAATGGGGAGGTCGGGATGAATAATATCATCCCCACTTCCCTTCCACACATCCGTGGATTAGCCTTTGAGGACCCTTACACATTTATGTTTGAGTTTGTTGTAGTTTGTAGGACCAATGACTATACCTCTGATGACCAAAATTTTAAGTTGTTTCCTTCCACCTTCAAATATGCAGCCTTGCACTAGGGCCAGATGAATCCTTGGAATACTATGAGGAAATGTTCCAACTTAATTACAGGAGGCCTAATTGCACCATTGATCCTGAATCACTCAAGCTTGTACTTCTCTGAGGGATCATGGAAAATGTAATGGAGCACTCAATCTGTTGGCTGGAGGAGATATTTACTATATGACCTATTATGACATCTAGAAAATATTCAAGAACCATTCAAGAGTTGTTAAGAAAAAGGGAAGGTCTAATGAAGGTTTGGTTAACTATTCTCTCTCCACCTCAAACATCAAACATGATATAGGGAGTATGTTGGAAGATTTCAAGAGTGAAATGTTTCATATGTTTTCCTTGCAGATGGACACTATGAAAATTAAAAGGAAGAAAGAGAAGGTAGAAAGGGCACTAGTTATTGTTTTCTCTCAATGCACTAACAGCCATCCCAAAAATGTGTGCACAATGAACACCATAGAGGTTTTCTCTCTCTATGAAGAAAAAAATGCAACAAATAAATGTCCCTCTTTTCCATGCCTAAAGGTTGTATACAAGGGAGAAGAGATTGTCTTTGAACAACTCTGCTTCATCAACCAGAGGAGGCCCCAAGGCCCTCGACCATATCAACAAGGCATGCAAGGTGCACAATATCCTCCTTACAATTCAAATCAAGATGAACCTTTCTGTCCTTGGTACCCTCCTACTCATCCATCATTTTCCATGCCCTCTCCTTGGTCCTATGCTCCTCAATATCCCCTTCATCTTGTCAAACCATCATTCTAGCCATATCAACCTTATTCTCCTCAATGTTGCAACCATTCACAAGAATGGAGGCCTCAGACAACCCAACCTCATCCCTTAATGCCTCCTCCTCAACCTCTACCTCAAATACCTCACAAAAACCCACTTAAGCAACCTCAAATGCCTTCCCAACCCAATTTGAGCCCAAACAATAAGTAGGAAAAACAAGTTTACAGTGGGGGAACATCCTATCCTTCTTATGTTGTGGAGATCCAAGGGATCAAACGTTGGTCTGGGAAGGTACTCCCATATTCTCACTCACCTTTTGCACCTAAAGATATTGAAGAAGATAATAAATATGGTACCCTCAATCCAATGAACCTCCCTATCCTAAAATGTTGGTACAACCTAAACAACACACCCCAAAAGAGGTTGAACTTTTGTGAGAATTGAAGTACTTGTGTGTTAGAATAACCCTTCTCCAGGCCATGAAAGATGTCCTCATTTACAAAAATATTATCAAGGAATAATGTTTCAAGGGGCCTTGGAGAAGAAAAAGAGATGACCCCACTATCAATGTTGTTGGGCAGTTGTCTGATCTAATGCTTGGGAGGGTGATATTCCCAAAGTACATGGATCCTGGTAGCCCAATAGTGGATTTTTGTATTAATAACATTGTGGTGTCTAATACCTTGATTGAACTTCAGTTGCAGTCAACGTTATGACCAAGAAAATTATTCTAAAGCTCAACCTCCACGGTGCCTTAAGGAAGACCACCATAATACTACATCTTGCAGATATAGCCACGTTGTCCTCTGGATGAGTTATTGAGGATGTGATGGTCTCTATAGACTCTTGGGAGTATCCCACAGATTTCCTTTCCCTCTAGCCTAAGACAAAGTTTAATTGTTACCCTCTCATCCTAGGGAGACCTTGGTTGGACATTGTTGATCCTTACATTAGTTGAAGTGCCAGGAACATCAGCATAAAGAATGAGCATATCTCAGAGTATCTTGTATTATATCCCCCTTCTCAACCTTCTATTGAGCATGACTTACCCTTGTGGATAGAGAATAAGGAAGAAGAAGACCTTTATCAGTCATCCCACTACTCAGTTTGTACAATAAACACTACTTTGGGAAGTAGGGAGCTAGATGAAGATGACCTTATTGACCACTTCTTACTGAATCAAGCTCCCACTTCCATGCTAATTGATGATCTGGTGGAGGAATCCTTAGATAAACTTGATAAGAATCCATGGACCAATATATGCTCTACCAATTCTGACATAGATCATGCCAAGATCGTGGAAATAAACCCATCTACGACTCTAAAAATCAACCCTTCCCTCTTAGCCGACCAAGAAGAGAATTTATGTATTGTGATGAGGAAATACCTTGATGCCTTTGCATGGAACATTAAGGAAATGAAAGGGATGCATCCCTCATTTTGTACTCATCATATTTACATCAAGGATGGATGCAAACCTATGTGCCACCCCTAGAGTAGGATGAATCCTTCCCTTAAGGATATTATAAAAGAAGAATTGAACTATTTTTTGGATGCAGGGTTCATATACCCCATTTCAGATGGTGAATGGATGTCCCCTCTTGTCATCTCACCCAAGAATAATGGGAAGTGGAGAATTTTTGTTGATTATAGAGAACTTAACATGGCTACAAAGAAGGATTGTTTCCCACTGCCTTTCATTGATTAGGTCCTTCTTAGGTGGATTTAGTGGGAATAACCATATTCAAATCAGCCCTGAGGACCAAGAGAAGACCACATTCAAGTGTCCGTGGGGGACCTTTTCTTATAAGTTCCTTCCATTTGGTTTGTGTAATTCTCTTGCTACTTTCCTGAGGGAAGTATTGAGTATTTTATTGACCTCGTTCATGACATTGTTGGGATATAAATGGATGGTTTCACCTCTTATGGGAGTGATTTTATAGAAGACCTTTCTAATCTATGTAAATTCTTGAGGAAATGTATTTATATGAATCTTTCATTGAGTCATGAGAAATGTGAATTTTTTACGAATGCAGGGATTGTCCTAGGCCATTCCATATCCTAGGAAGGGATACAGGTTGACCCCAACAAAGTTATCATCATTAGAAAGGTCCCTACCCCTCAAAAATAAAGGGATATCAGAAGCTTCCTTGGATTGGTTGAATATTACAAAATATTAATCAAGGACTTCAATAAGTTGGCCTCACCCCTATTTAGATTGTTGGATAAAGATTCAGACTTTTGTTGGACAGATAAGTGCCAAGAGGCATTTGAAAAGCTAAAAGATAAAATGACTACTGCACCCATCCTCAGAGGCCCCAATTTGGCATTTCCTTTTCACATCCACACAAATGCATAACATAAATTTGTAGGATTAGACTTAGGACAAGTGGAAAACAAATTTACTTATCCAATATAATTCATTAGTAAGAACCTTTCTAAAGTTGAACTCAACTATACATTCACTGAAAAGGAACTCCTATCTGTGGTGCATTCTTTGAATAATTTAGGCACTATATCACTGGATATCAAGTATTTATTCATACGGATCATGTAGCCATTAAATACTTTGTGAATAAGCCCAATGTCAATGCTAGAATCATTAAATGGTTATTATTATTACAACAATTTTATCTAACTCTTGTTGATAAGCTAGGAAAGGAAAACATGGTTGCATATTTTTTGTCAAGACTAACCTTGCGTGCAGGAAACGAGTAGATGGTATATGATCAAATTCTAGATGAAAAACTATTTTCCATGTCGGTGCTATATCCTTGGTTTTTTGATATAGAAAATTACTTGGTTACTGGGAGGTTCCCTCTTAATCTATCATGCATGGAAAAGAGAAATATTGTTAGGAAGAGTGCCCCTTTCACCTTGATTGGGGGATCTCTTTAAGTTGGGGCCAAATCACATTTTGAGAATATGTGTGAGAGAGGAGGATGTATTTGACATCCTCTCAGCGTGCCATGATGGACCTTCTAGGGGCCATTTTTCTACTGAAAGGACAACATTCAAAGTTCTACAAGTTGACTACTACTGGCCTGCTCTAAATCAAGATGCAAGGAGGTACACTGCTAGGTGTGATGAGTTCCAAAGGATGTGAAAGCCTACACCCAATGATGAGATGCCCCTAAAACCTTAAGTGACTCTAGAGCCATTTGAGAAGTTGTGCATGGATTTAATTAGGCCCACTGATCCCCCATCTAGGAAAAAGAGGTATATCATTGTGTACACCAATTATTTGAACAAGTGGGTTGAAGCAAAGGAGATAAATGTAGCAACCAAGTAGGAAGTGGTTCAATTCCTAAAAGGGAAAACATCTTTTACAATTTTAGTTTTGTTATCACTCAGGTTGTTCCCTTTGACTCCCAAGGGAATACGGCCGAGGTAACCACTAACCAATATTTGGGTCACAGGTTCTAGCCTACCTATGACTAGAGAGGGCTCTCTCTTTATGATTTAACTTTGTTTGTATAATATTTTAGGCTAGTTATGATGCTCAAGGTTTTGTTTTGAAATTTGCTGGATGATGACTTCAGTCAAGATATATATATGTTTACCAGGGTGCTCTAGGCCATTGGGCATGGAGTCAGTGATGCTTAATTGGCTTGATATGTCTGTGTTGATACAACAGTGATGCTGCAGAGCCAGATAAGTGTCTAAGAAACAATTCTTTAGATCAGTGATTGGGTGTGATGTAATCAGGGCATGAAAGGCAATTAAGGATCTTTCAACGATCTGATATGGAGAACAGTGGGAATATTATTTAGAAGCACTGAAGAATTCCTATATAACATTCATATTTATAGAATTAATGTAAACATGAGCAGCTAAGAATTCATGTTCATTATTAATTCTGAAGAAAACATTTTCAGCAACAGAGATTGAGCGCAAGGTGTAATCAAACATTTCCTGTACTATTCCTTTTCTCTACTGTTAGATTGGTGAAACATGTGTATGATTCAAACAAACATAAGAAGACAAAACATAGAATGAGAAAACTTATTGTTCCATTAGACAGCACAAGAATTCTGCAACAGCACGCAGAGCATCATCAAGACATCAAACATCCAAGAAATCACTGAGCTTTTCCAGCCTCTTGCATTAGATTATCTGAAAATATACAATACATTTGCCTCAGAATGAAAATCACCAACCCCTCATACGTTGCCAGGGGAGGTATATATACATAATTTACATCAGAAAATATCTAGCTGATGAGTAAATGGTTCATTAATATCGTGCCAACTCCTGGAGCATTGTAGCTGAGAAAGTAAATGCTGTAGTAACTCCTAAGTGCATTAGCTGTCCAAAATGGTCAGAGAATGTTGACTTTGTGACCGTTGGAGTCGGCTGAAGATGTGCTACCCAAAATTTGCGCATTTGCTATCATTTGGCTTGCTGTCGTTGTCTTTTGCTGAGTCACCCTTTCGGCTGCCCTATATGCTGTTCAAATTTTGCTTTTTGCTTTTGGCTGAGTGGAAGCTGACTAGGACAAAACAGCTGAGATTTATTGAGGTAAGAGTTGTAGCATTGCCTGCCACCAATCCTCTTTGGGCAGCTGGTGCCTTCGAATTTTCACCAATGTTTCATCTGCCTCTGTATATCTATAAAAATTAGGAGGAACCTCAAAAAGGTGATTGACTTCATGTTCTATGAAAAACAGATTTTCAAGTTTATCATATAGGCTCTGCCCTGTTGGTGGCCCCATTTCCTCAGAAGTGCTGGCAGATGCAGTGATTTGATTTTCAATAAAAGTTGACATTCTGGTGGCATATTGCTCACGAGGGAGCAATCTTCCTGTGCTGGTTAGTAGGCTGGGCAATCCCTTTGCTTGCAGTGCTCCCATTTTGAGCTTGTATTCATCTACCTCAGCTTGTATTTCATGCCATTTTCTCTCTACAGTCTGCACTAAATTCCTGAGAGTCAGCACCTTTTTAGCTGTAAGGACAGCATCTGTTCTATTAACAATATTGATGGCTGCTAGTTCCTCCTTAGTCTGATTGTTCAGAAAATTTATCATTCTATTAGCCTGCTCAGGCCTGTTTCCCAGCACTATTCTGGCCTTCTGCATCTCAATTTGTGCTTGGCCAATTAATTCCATTTGTTCATGCACAGTCTTAATTGACTTCCATTGTCTAGTAATGGATTGGTCAATTCGGGCCCACAAAATTCTCTTTATTTCTGCCAGAGCACTTTCTAGCTTGAGCTCCTTTTCTAAGGCCTTTATTTTGTCTTTGAGGGCCTTAATTTCTCTAGACTGCTCTGCTACAGTCATCTTTGACTTGTCATATTTGGCCTCTAGTTCTGCCAATTTTTCCTTGGCCTGCTTGATCTCAGTAGCCTGGAGCTCCATCTCTTTGATAGCCTTTGTCAAATCTTCCATGTTTAAGCTGGACTCTGGAGCTGTTGTTGTTGCTGCTGCTTCTGTTGTTGTTGTAGTTGTTACAGGGGCTAATGCTGCCTCTGTAGTTGTGGCAGTGGTTGAGGTAGTTGGAGGAGCTTGGGATGTGGATTCTCCCTGCTTGTCTTGCAGTGCCCCTTCTAGTTCCTTTTCCAAATCAAGGACCTTTTGATTGAGCTGCATTATTAGATCAAGTTGCTCATCAGCCTCCTTTTCCTTCTGCAATTCTGCTGTTTGGGGGTGCTCGGTGGGCAGCAGTTTCAGCCTTTTCTTCAATGCATTAAGATCATCTTCCTTCTTCTTCATGAGGGCCCTCACGCCCTTTGGGTCCTTAGGATCATGTCCTAGGTCTATGATGATGTCCTCTAGTGATTTAATCCTGTTGTCCTTGGCCATGGAGGACATTCTCTCAAAATCCAACTGAATGTTGGTATTCTTCAATGATTCTTTCAATTCATGGGCCATTGTGGCCCTGTCTACCAAGGTGGCATAGACCATTTCTCCCGTTTGTTTGTGCAGTTCAATCTGGTCCATGGGGTGAATGTCCTTTGCCATGACTTCCACCCTTGTTCTTACAAAATCTGCAGCTGATTGAGGCTGCGGCACCTTAGGTTTGAAGTGGCTGAGGATCATTTTCTCCTCTTGTATGTCATATACAGACATCAACCTTTCTTGCTTGGCTGGGGTTGCTTTGAGGAACTGTTTGTATACTTCTATTCTCAGCAAATCATTCTGTGCCTTTATTTGTTTGAAGGAAGCCTTGGTGCTTGAAGGCTTCTTGCTCTGCTGGGTGGAGGAGGACACCTCCAAGCCAAGCTGTAATCCCTGCTCCTGCTGAAAGGAGCTTGTACCCGTTTGCTGGCTGTCTCCCCCTTCTTTCCTTGGACTGTCAAGGACTTCTTCACTTATTTCTTCTATAACTGGGGAGTCAACCTTTTGCCTCTTGGCCTCAGGTTGCTGGGAGGATCCACTAGCAGGAGTGGACTCTTCTCTGTCTCTTTTCTTGCCCCTCTCCTCATGTGCAGGAGTCTGCAAAATAGGTGTTGTTGGTGGTTCTGTTTGCGGTGGAGGGGTCTGCTCTTGTTGCTGCCCAATTGAGGAGGCAGGCTGTTCTTTTACTGTTTCTTCTTCAGCACCCATTATTCCTTTACCTTTATCTGTGCCTGATGCTACTGTAGAGGGCGCCTGGGTGGATGGTGCAGTTGTTGTAGCTGAAGTCCCTTCTCCCACTGGATGTGGTTGTTTGAAGATTACCTGCTGCACAGAATCTAAGTCAAGAGTTTTTTCCAAATCCTTGACATTCTTTTGCATTATTTCTTCTTCAGTTAGTTTCTCAATTAATGTATCTTGCAGCCATTCTTGCTGATTGGCATACTGCTCAATATGTGGATATTTACAATGCTCATAGCCTAGCAGCCTGTACTTGACCCTTCTAGCACAGATGAAGCCTTCAGGGTCATAAGGGACCCACCGGAAGCTTTTTGATAGCTTGTACTTGTCTTTGAGGATTTGCTCAGCATCTTGCCATCCCTCTTTTTTGTTCATAATGAAGGGGCCCAGGTGGTGCTTAAACTTGAGGTGGGCTTTCTTTTTAGCACTATGAAAGTGGGTGAGGTCAGAGTGAATGAGCTGCCTATAGTACTCCAAGGCAAACAGTCTCATTGGTACATATTTTGGGAGCCTGTATGGACAGAGCTCACAGCCATAAATTCTGATGACTGTATGATCTTGATATAGGTACCAATCACCTATTTTATAGTTTTTTGACAGCTGCAGAGTTTTCTGGATTTCAAATGAGACTCTAGGAGGAGGGGACCTCATCAATAAGCAAGAGACTGGGTATACAAATTGATCAATAAATTCACAGTATGAGTATGGTGAATCTTGGACTTGGTGAAAAACAGATGTCCAGAAGATAACAGATCTTCTTTCTCCTCTAGAATCCAGCTTCTTAATATGGCATTGAAAAGCCTCGGGCTGGTAGTACATGAACAAGTGGTAGATGTAAGATGAATATTTGAATATGCCCTCCCTGTCTACTTTGAAAAGCTGGTCATGTATCTTGTTGGCTATGAATTTAGCAAAATTATATTTGTAGGCAGGAGGTTGGCCTGGGCTATAAGCAGCTAATAATACCAGCACTGTCTCATCAACAAACTCACTGGTTTTAGAGCCCAACACATAAGCAATCATGTCCAGCAGAAGTTTGCCTACATCAGTAAAATGGACATACAAGAAGGGAGGTGGCCCTGTGGGCTGGCGGTCAGCTCTCATAAATGTCTGGGTGATCTTCTGAATGTCAGCAGTGGAAAGCTTGGCACCTGTATCCAGTAGATAGTTCATGGAGAAGGGAAACAACAGCTGAGTTTGTTTGAAGTTGAGCATCTGGTTGATGGACTCAGCATTAATGTGGAAGAGGATGCTCCCAGATGGAGACTTGACAGCTCTGTGATTTGGATCATAATTCTCAGCACATAGGCGGATAATCTCTGGAAAAATGTTGACAGATGGGAGGAAGTAATAAGGCAGATTGGATTCCCATATCCCATATGTATCTTTGTTGTTCAAGTAGTTATCCCTCAATTCCCTGAAGGTCTGCAAATGGTTCCTATCACCCACAAAGTCTTGGATGAGGAAATCTCTGTCAGCAAGAGGCAGGGACTCAAGCTCTTTATTTGGTGGATTCATGGGGGCAACACTGAGAGCTGTGGGTGCAGGAGCAGCCATTGTGTAATTTCTGGGTGCTAATTTTTTTTAAAATGCAGTTTCTGAATGTAACAAGGTAAGTGCAATAGCTTGCAAGGCTTTTCTAGAAGTCAATTGGCAGATTGAATGCAGGTGCTAGATATGTTCTTCAAAGAGGAATAGGCAGGTTAGGCAGGCTTGCCTCTGCTCTGCTTTGGTAAATTCACAGGGATTGTGAATAATGAAGATGAATTGCAGAGGAGGGGGTATAATTATAATTTGGTAAAATTTGGTCCTTCAAGTATGTACCTGGCAAAAGGGAACAATGCCGGGCGATTGGGGGTCAATTTGCAAATTTAAGACCGCGAATTATTGTTGTAACATCGAATTTTGGAGCAGGGGGCAATGCAGGTTGTTTTAGTCCAGAATTGACTAAGAGACAATCTTTAATTTGGGAATAACCAGGTGTTTAATGGACAATATTGCAGAGAAATGGCATAAACACGGGTAAAACAGGTGAATTCTGGCAAATACCTGGATAAACGATGTAGAGAGCCTCCGGGTTGAACAGTGGATGAATAGTGCAGCTAAATTGGTGAGTTGCGGCGTCTGTAGCTTTAAATTTCGCGGCTTGGAGGCAATTTTCGCAATGAACAAATAAAACGGCGACTGTGTCTTTTTCGAGTGAAAATGACATAAAACGGCTCTTTTGCGCGTTTTTAACGACAATTTTGGAAAATGTGGGTTATTGGCGCTTTTCCGCCGATGACGTCAGCATGATGTCATGGCGGGCCCGGGTACGGAAGGTGACGTGGGTGCTGAGCTGGAGGCCAGCATGGCGGGACACGGTGGCGAGATGTGTGGGGTGGCAAGATGATGTGGAGGGCCACGAGGCGCGGTGGCGGGGGCCGGTGATATGACGTCATGATGATGTAGGGGTGACGTGACAAGGGAGGCGGTAAGAGGGAAGGCGGTAAGCGGTCTCCCCGCACCGCTTTTGGGAGAAGGCGGTATAGGGGAGGGGGGCTCCGAACACCTCCGCCGGCTGCCACGCGTCCAGCGTACGGGAGCAAAATCACCCGCTCCCCGGACGCTAAACCGCGGCAGGTTTAAAACTGAAATCGCCCGCCCATCGTTGGATTTAGGGAGGCGGGAGATCGAGGGCTGGCGGGCGCCCCGACCCATCGTGCAAGTTTGGGTGGGGACCCGCCAGCGAATAAAATATTCGTTAAAATATTTCGGGTTTAGAACTTTAGGTTAGGGGGTTTTTCGTGGGTTTTGGTGTATGCAGGTTAATCTGATGGGTTTAGAAAAACCTTTGAATGCTAGGTTTGAGAGGGGGGGAAGGGGTTTTTCATGAATTTTTTTCGAAAAAAGGGTAAATGAGGGTTTAGTGTAGGTTATTACTCTAACCAGAGGTTAGAGTAATCCCAAAGCAAGGGTTGACTATAGTCCCTGGTGGACTAATGTCTCCCTTAGAAGTGTTATTTAGCTATAATGCTAAAGGGGGGATATTTATACATTGTTTGGGGTTTTATACACCATGGTGTTATAGTAATAGGGAAAGGGGAACATAGGGGATTTAGTGTAGATAGAGTTAGTAGTTAGTATTGGAGGGGAATGTGAATGGGAAGTGATAGATACTAAGCTTTTTAGGAAATAAACTTAGTTAGGGAGTAGATCAAAATGAAAAGAATTTTTACACAGGAAATGTGGTTGTTTTTCAAAGAGAGAAGTCACTTCTGACATGAAATTTTTACAAATGAGGAGTATAAGGAGGACTGATCAGGCAGATCCTGCAGTGCTCATGGGGAGGTTAGTAAGAAACTTTTGAAGGGGATGAGGGAAGTTAGTGATGGTTTAGTAGTTTGCCAAATAGGCCATTGCTCTTGCCTTTCTCCTGCTGGTGACATCATTGTGATTTTTCCCAAGTGATATGCTTAGATCTTGCTTTCTGCAACCTTCAACTGCCTACCCTGCCTAATATGCCTAACATTTTTTCTTCCTTTGGATGGGTGCACTTAGCCTTGCAAACCCTGATAATTCTCTTTTCTTTTTGCTGCCCTCCTATCTAAGTCTACCCTTATGACTTCCAAGGGCCCAGATTAAGCAGTTGGGCTCCTTTCTTTCTCTATCCACCTAGTCATCTGTCAAGCTTGAACTGTTTGAACAGGTACTTCCTCTCTAGTCTACAACATGCAATTTAAAACATGGTGAGGCCCAGCTTGAGCTGTTGGACCACCCATCAAAGTAGTAGTGGCAATTTGGACTAGCCACTTTCATGGTCTTTGTTTGGGGTTCATTTCTTTTATTTTTTCTTTGACCAATTCATTTTCTTGCCCTTTGATTTTTCTTTTAAGGCATACCCTCTTTACATTTTTTAACTGTCTGCTTCCTTCACCAAAATGGAACCTTAGTAGCATGGAAGGTGAACATTTTTGGCACTTCCACTGTCAATCATGAGAGATGAAAACCTATTGGTATAGGAGGCTAACAGTGGCTCCACTTGGGGATGGCTTTTCCAGGTAAAAAGCCAAGAACAGCAGGTCAGATTGCCTGAGTTTCTGCTTTCTTGCTGCAGGCTGAATTTCTCTGTTTGTTGGAGACCATTGGCTAGGATCCTAGATAGTTGCAGGCAGCACCCAGTGAGCTGATTTGCTGTGAATTTGCAGATCTGTTTTACCTGTTTCTCAAACTTTCTCCTCATGACTTGATAGTTACCCTGTGTTTTTCTTTGCTTTCCAAATGCCAGGATCAACATTTTCCAAAAAGAACATAGTGTAGCATCCTGGTCTCCTCAAAATATGCTGCACTTGGTGCTTTATTTATCTGCTATACTGAAAATACTGGAAATACAAATATTTATGTACAATATATGCCTGTTCAGTGTTTGATCAAAGGGAGTCAAAATAATGCTTGAGCATTCTCCCATTAACTGGGCCTTCCTCAGTGTTTGAGCCATCCAAACTTCTTAGAAAATAGGTGTTGTTTCCTTGTATAGCATAGATGACATAGGGTCCCTTCCATAAAAAATCAAACTTACCATGTTTGCCTTTGTCCTCCCTTCTGGAATCCCATCTTAACACTTTGTTTCCTATAAAGAAATCTTCAGCTTTGGTTCTTTTGTCAAATATTCTTTTGAGCTTTTCTTGTAGAACTTGGGTTCTTTGATAGACTTCTTCTCTTGTTTGCTGTAAATGAATTGTTTGATTAATTCTTCTTTGAATGTCATTTGGCTCAGCTTGTATTTCTTGCAGCAACTTGATCACAGGAATCCCTAGAGATGTAGGGAACTTTGCTTCTAGCCCATAGACCAGTTCATATGGACTCATGCCAATTGATCTCTTGGTGGTCAGTCTATCTGCCCACAGTGCATTTACCAACTTTTTATGCCAATTCTTTTTGTTTTCTTCCAAAACTTTTTTAATGATGTTGATGAGACTTTTATTGGAAGATTCAGCTAGGCCATTACCTTGAGGATAATAGGCAGTGGAATGACCTAGGGTCATGTGATACTTGTGACAAAAGTTGATCATTTTCTTGGACTTGAAAGCCGCAGCATTGTCTGTAATGATTTTGTCTGGACAGCCAAACCTGGACAAGATATTGGTTTCTAGGAATTGTATAATAATGGAGTCATTGGCCTGCCTACAAGGGATGGCTTCTATCCATTTGGTAAAATAGTCTGTGGCAGTGAGAATCCACCTATGCTGGCCAGAGGATGGAGGGTGAATTTCACCAATGAAGTCTAAACCCCATTGCTGGAATGGTTTTTCAGTTGAAACTGGTTTGAGTGGTAAAGGTAACAGTTTCCTCTTGCCCTCAAAAATTTGGCATTTGTGACAGGACATCACAAATTTCTTTACATCAGCAAACAAGGAGGGCCAATAAAATCCAGCCCTTAGGATTTTATCAGCTGTGGATTTCCAGTATAAGTGTCCTCCACAGTCACCTGCATGAAATTCTTTGAGGACATTGTCAGTTTCTTCTATTGTTAAGCAATTGAGTAAGACCCCTTCATGATTCCTCCAAAATAAAACATTGTCAATAATACAAAACTTTGATGCTTTCATTTTCAAGAATCTTTTCTTGGTTCTGGACAACCCTGGAGGAGCTTGCAGGTTTAATAATACAAAACATATATCAGTATACCAGGGAGATTGCATAAAGGCTTGGTTGATCTGTGGAGTCGCCATCTCCTGTTCGTCGTCCAGTTCATTAATGTCAAGGGCTTGAAAATTGGTTTCAGTCATTAGTTTGGCTAAGCCTTGTCCTTTTATCAGTTTGGTAGGTTTGATCTCAATGTCATATTCTAAGATATTGGCAATCCATTTGCCCCTCTTGCCTTCAATTCCTTCTTGGGTTAGAATGTCTTTGACCACTGCATTAGGAACATAGGCAATTATGTGAGAGTAAAGGATATAGATTCTGAATTCCTTGATGGCTTTTACCAATGCATAGGCTTGTTTTTCCATGATCTGATATTTCAAAGGAGCATCTCTAAGGGCTCTGCTAAAAAATGCAATGGGTTTTTCACAGCCTTGGTCATCTTTTTGTAGCAGAACAGCAGCAATTGTATGCTTAGAAGCAAAAGAAAAAATAAGGAAATCTTGATCAAATCTGGGGCTTGTTAGGACTGGTGTGTTTGTCAATGCTCTTTTGATATCCTCAAAGGCTTGTCTAGCTTCCATGGTCCATTTGACCTTGGAATCTTTTTTCAGCATATTATTTAACAGTCTAATGAGTTCAGCCAGATTGGGAATGAATCTCCTCAAGAAGTTGATCTTTCCTAGAAAGCTTTGTAGTTCTTTGATGTTTCTTGGATGTGGTACTTGTAGGATAGCTTGAATTCTATCCGGGTCAATCCTAATTCCATCTTTTGAAATTATATGCCCCAGGAGTTTACCTTCTTCCAGCCCAAATAGTGACTTCTTTGGGTTCAATGATATGCCATACTTTCTACAAATTGTGAAAACCTGCCTCAAGTGTTCTAAGTGTTCTTGATCAGATTTTGAAAAGGCAGTGAGGTCATCGAGATAAACAACTAGGAAGTCATGAATTTCCTTGGCGAAGGCAATATCCATTGCTCTCTGGAATGTGGCCCCTGCATTTTTAAGCCCAAAAGGCATTTTGACATATTTGAATGTTCCCCATGGTGTTGTGAAGGCAGTTTTGTCTTGATCATCCGGGTGTACTAGAATCTGATTGAATCCTGAGAAACCATCTAGTAAAGAGATCCTAGCAGCCCCCACTACCCTTTGCAAGATATGATCCATTTTAGGTAAGGGATAATGGTCTTTGAGAGATACTTTGTTCAGATTCCTTAGGTCAACACACAGTCTGATTTCCCCTGTCTTTTTCCTAGTAGGCACAAGGTTCGAAATCCACTCGGAGAATCTAATTGGGGCAATGATCCCAGCTTCATACATACGTTTAACCTCTTTTTCAATAAGGGGGAGGAGGACTGGATTGACTCTCCTAAGCTTCTGTTTGAAAGGCTTTTGATTTTCTTTTAGAGGTATAGTGTGCTGGATAACTGATGTGTCATAAGATTTAAGGTCCTCATAGCTCCAGGCAAAGACATCTTGAAACTCTTTGAATAACTCAATGTATTTTAGTTTCTGCTCAGGTGGTAATGCTTTGGATAGCTTAACCATTTTGGGATTTTCAGGGGTCCCAATGTTACAATCTTCTATTTCAGCATTCAGTGGTTGCAACTTTGGTTTTCTTGAGATATCATTTGAATCAAACAGATCCTCCAAAGGGGTTAGACCTATGGGCAGGAAATTATCCTTTAGCTCAATTACCTCATCTTCTGTTTCAGCCATTTCCTCTTCATCTGATTGTTTCAACTCCCTTATAGTTTCTTTGTCAAAGGTGGTAGGATGCAAAACTAGATCAGCTGTCTCAGCTGATATTTTCTGTGTAATGGTGCATACTTGTGGTTGATCATCTTTAGTGCTAGTGTCAATGTTCATGCCAGAAAATTCTTCTTTTAAAGTGAGAAAGTTATTTATCTGTGTATTATTCTCGAAGACTTGCCAATTCTTGATGTTATCTGGAACTGAAGGTCTGTGTTTGATTTCAGCAGTAAATGTATGATTGGTTTTGAAAGGCAACTTACAAGTGCTGGCAAAGGTTGCTAAGCTGTGAGCATGTAGATTGAGTTCTCTGGAAATTTTAGTCAACTGTGAATGTGAGAAGCTCTCAAGTACTTGAATAGCTGCTCCCTTGTATGCTCTCAACCTCAGATCATTTGTGGTAAAATTTCCCTTCATCTGTTGTATGACCAGGTCTGAATCTCCTAGGATTGAGATTTTGGTTGCACCTAGATTTTTTATGAGTTTCAGACCTAGCAGGAGGGCTTCATATTCAGCCATGTTGTTTGTGCATCGAAAGTTCAGTCTGTATGCATGGCCCTCAGCTTGGTCATTGTGCATATTATGGATCCAGACTCCTGCCCCAGCTCCTAGCTTGTTTACAGAGCCATCAAATTCTAAATACCATAAGGTTTCATGATCAAGATCTGAATTGAAATTGTTAGTGAGTTGGATCATGGGCAGATTTGTTTCTTGCAAGTTATTTGGTGCATCCTGTTCCTTAGTATTCTTATCAGCTATACCCATGGTCCCTTGCTCTTTGAAAGCACTTTGCTCATCTAACTCCTCGGTCTCTACTGTCATTAATGGTTCAGAATAAGCTTTGTGACAGATGTCAGCATTGTAGAGAATAAATGAATCCATGTCTGAGTGTATCGAATAGATTGGAAAGTTTTGGGGCTTGTCTTGACTGCTTACCACATATTTCATCAGAGTTTCACGGTATAATCTCTTGGGCTGCCCAAAGACTGAGATAGTTGCATAGGACATATCTAGTTGCAGAGATCCTTGAAGTTTGGCCCCCCAGGATCTGGACAAGAGCATGCCATACTTAGGGGTTATGTCAGCTACCACTACATCCATCAAGATAGTTTTGGTTGGGTATTGAACCAGAGAAACACATAAATCTTTGATCAGGCCCAAGCACCTGACTTGGCTTGAATCAAATGAGAATAGATCTTTGTAAGGTCTTGTGATGTCCAAGTCAAGTTTTTCCATTACAGATTTGGGCATTAAGTTGTGTGAAGCCCCAGAATCGAACATTGCATTATGTAGAACCTTGTCATGAATGTTTAGACTGACATAAAAGGGTGGTACTCCTCCATTTTCTGTTTTTCCATTAACCTCAGGTCCGAACAGCAACTCTGGTTGGTCATCTAGGACATTAACCGCATCTTTGTTGTCTGATACTTGGAGTGACTTATTGATCTGTTGTCTGTATATGTCATGTTTGGCCAATTCCGAAAGAGGAACTGATATCTTTAGCTTACTTATTTCTGTTTCCAAGTTAAAAGGTTTTTCCACTTGAATTTTGGCATTTAGTGCAACAGATTTTTCCTTTTCAGCTGAGTTATCAAGTGTCTTTTGCTCATAGTTGGGTCCATTTTGGGTAAAACTGGTGCCATGTTTGTTTCCTGGGGGATTATCTGCCTTTGTCTTTAATGGATGGGGTGGACCTGGCTGATTTTGAGAGGACTGTTGCTCTGAAATGTCCTCCACAGTCACTTCTGTGGCAGGTGGGTTTGAGCTGCCAGCTGATTGGGGAAGGGTAGTATTTTCATTGATCTTTTTTGGCTGTTTATTGTCCTTTGGTTTGAGGGGTGTAGGTACATCTATTGTTCTACTCCTTAGTTTGTACTGTTTGTGCACCTCATACACAGCTGCATCATATCCTTCTTTAAAATCGAATGATTCTCCTGACTTAGTGTGGAATTGATTGTCATTGTAAACCTCTTGGTCTTCTTGTGTCAAAAAGACTTGATTTTCACTGTCCAAACCCATTAGGTTGATGTGAGGGTCCTCACTAGGTTCACTAGATGTCGAGGCCTCAGCATAATTCTCTTGGAAAGGGGGTCTGACATGCTGGTCAGGATCAGTCCTTCCAACATTGGGATTTTGATTCTTTCTGAAGTTTGGGTTTCTAATATTGCTTGTTTGACCTTCCCATGATGATTTTCTTTCTATGGTTTCCACCTTGTCTCCAAGTCTATCCATCCCTTTGATGATTGCATCTAGCTTTTGCTCAAATGATGAGGGTTCTTCTTTGAAAGTAGTTCTCCTTTCAGTTCTCGCCCGGTTTCTCTTGGCAATTAGATTCGCCTCTACACTGACAGCTATGTTTTGCATGTCTGCTAGAGTTGCAGGGGCTCTTTCTCTTAGTTGATATGCCATATCAGCATCAAATCCATCAGGGAATTTAATCAATGCTAAATCAGGTGGAGGTCTAAGATTTTGAGGAATGGCATTATAAATAGTGTTGAATCTAGTGCAATAGTCCAGGACAGTTTCTTGTGGGCCTCTTCTTATGGTGTCATATTCAGATAAAATGTGTAGAGGGTCCTTTTTCTTTTCCCATCTATTTAGGAAGGACTGATAAAGGGCACCCGAATCAGCTATAGAATTTGCAGCCAGTGCCCTGAACCAGGTTCTTACTTCACCTGTTAAACTTTGGACAAAGATTTTCATCCTTACATCATCATCATCTATCTCATAGTTCTCAAAATAATCTTGCATTTTCTTAGTATGCTGTAAGGCAGTGTATGTACTGGTTCCATCAAAATAAGTAATCTTGCCTTGGTAGTCCTGAGGCATGGCCCCAGGATTGCCCGGTAACTGAAGGGGTGCATAACGATTAGCCATATTTGGGGGATAAGTGGGACAACTGGTAGAAAGGGAACAACTGGGACAACAGGGACAGCAACAGCAGTTTGTATGTTGGATGTAGACAATATGTTTTGTGAAGTGGATGAAGAAGAGGGGGAAGAATGAATTGTATGAAGGTGAACAGATGGCTTAGAAGGGGTTGGAATAAAACTTTGCTGAACTGCCTCAGGGCTAGATTCAGGAGATTGTTCGGGTTCCTTCTGGTTCCTAAGAGTTTTATGGATCAAATTTGGATTTTCGAAAACAGGTGGGGGATTTGGGTCAGGGTTTGACCTGGTGTGCCTAGTTCTCTTTTTCGGAGCCAGCTTCTGAACTTGTTTTTGGTATTTTGAGGATATTTTTAGAACTTACTTTAAGGGACTGCTCAGGCTTTTGGAACCATTGTCTAAAAACAGACAGCAGCTGAAAAATACGCTCTGTCCCCAGTGGAGTCGCCAATTATGTTATCACTCAGGTTGTTCCCTTTGACTCCCAAGGGAATACGGCCGAGGTAACCACTAACCAATCTTTGGGTCACAGGTTCTAGCCTACCTATGACCAGAGAGGGCTCTCTCTTTATGATTTAACTTTGTTTGTATAATATTTTAGGCTAGTTATGATGCTCAAGGTTTTGTTTTGAAATTTGCTGGATGATGACTTCAGTCAAGATATATATATGTTTACCAGGGTGCTCTAGGCCATTGGGCATGGAGTCAGCGATGCTTAATTTGCTTGATATGTCTGTGTTGATACAACAGTGATGCTGCAGAGCCAGATAAGTGTCTAAGAAACAATTCTTTAAATCTGTGATTGGGTGTGATGTAATCAGGGCATGAAAGGCAATTAAGGATCTTTCAACAATCTGATATGGAGAACAGTGGGAATATTATTTAGAAGCACTGAAGAATTCCTATATAACATTCATATTTATAGAATTAATGTAAACATGAGCATCTAAGAATTCATGTTCATTATTAATTCTGAAGAAAACATTTTCAGCAACAGAGATTGAGCACAAGGTGTAATCAAACATTTCCTGTACTATTCCTTTTCTCTATTGTTAGATTGGTGAAACATGTGTATGATTCAAACAAACATAAGAAGACAAAACATAGAATGAGAAAACTTATTGTTCCATTAGACAGCACAGGAATTCTGCAACAGCACGCAGAGCATCATCAAGACATCAAACATCCAAGAAATCACTGAGCTTTTCCAGCCTCTTGCATTAGATTATCTGAAAATATACAATACATTTGCCTCAGAATGAAAATCACCAACCCCTCATACGTTGCCAGGGGAGGTATATATACATAATTTACATCAGAAAATATCTAGCTGATGAGTAAATGGTTCATTAATATCGTGCCAACTCCTGGAGCATTGTAGCTGAGAAAGTAAATGTTGTAGTAACTCCTAAGTGCATTAGCTGTCCAAAATGGTCAGAGAATGTTGACTTTGTGACCGTTGGAGTCGGCTGAAGATGTGCTGCCCAAAATTTGCGCATTTCCTATCTTTTGGCTTGCTGTCGCTGTCTTTTGCTGAGTCACCCTTTCGGCTGCCCTGTATGCTGTTCAAATTTTGCTTTTTGCTTTTGGCTGAGTGGAAGCTGACTAGGACAAAACAGCTGAGATTATTGAGGTAAGAGTTGTAGCATTGCCTGCCACCAATCCTCTTTGGGCAGCTGGTGCCTTCGAATTTTCACCAATGTTTCATCTGCCTCTGTATATCTATAAAAATTAGGAGGAACCTCAAAAAGGTGATTGACTTCATGTTCTATGAAAAACAGATTTTCAAGTTTATCATATAGGCTCTGCCCTGTTGGTGGCCCCATTTCCTCAGAAGTGCTGGCAGATGCAGTGATTTGATTTTCAATAAAAGTTGACATTCTGGTGGCATATTGCTCACGAGGGAGCAATCTTCCTGTGCTGGTTAGTAGGCTGGGCAATCCCTTTGCTTGCAGTGCTCCCATTTTGAGCTTGTATTCATCTACCTCAGCCTGTATTTCATGGCATTTTCTCTCTACAGTCTGCACAAAATTCCTGAGAGTCAGCACCTTTTTAGCTGTAAGGACAGCATCTGTTCTGTTAACAATATTGATGGCTGCTAGTTCCTCCTTAGTCTGATTGTTCAGAAAATTTATCATTCTATTAGCCTGCTCAGGCCTGTTTCCCAGCACTGTTCTGGCCTTCTGAATCTCAATTTGTGCTTGGCCAATTAATTCCATTTGTTCATGCACAGTCTTAATTGACTTCCATTGTCTAGTAATGGATTGGTCAATTCGGGCCCACAAAATTCTCTTTATTTCTGCCAGAGCACTTTCTAGCTTGAGCTCCTTTTCTAAGGCCTTTATTTTGTCTTTGAGGGCCTTAATTTCTCTAGACTGCTCTGCTACAGTCATCTTTGACTTGTCATATTTGGCCTCTAGTTCTGCCAATTTTTCCTTGGCCTGCTTGATCTCAGTAGCCTGGAGCTCCATCTCTTTGATAGCCTTTGTCAAATCTTCCATGTTTAAGCTGGACTCTGGAGCTGTTGTTGTTGCTGCTGCTTCTGTTGTTGCTGTAGTTGTTACAGGGGCTACTGCTGCCTCTGTAGTTGTGGCAGTGGTTGAGGTAGTTGGAGGAGCTTGGGATGTGGATTCTCCCTGCTTGTCTTGCAGTGCCCCTTCTAGTTCCTTTTCCAAATCAAGGACCTTTTGATTGAGCTGCATTATTAGATCAAGTTGCTCATCAGCCTCCTTTTCCTTCTGCAATTCTGTTGTTTGGGGGTGCTCGGTGGGCAGCAGTTTCAGCCTTTTCTTCAATGCATTAAGATCATCTTCCTTCTTCTTCATGAGGGCCCTCACGCCCTTTGGGTCCTTAGGATCATGTCCTAGGTCTATGATGATGTCCTCTAGTGATTTAATCCTGTTGTCCTTGGCCATGGAGGACATTCTCTCAAAATCCAACTGAATGTTGGTATTCTTCAATGATTCTTTCAATTCATGGGCCATTGTGGCCCTGTCTACCAAGGTGGCATAGACCATTTCTCCCGTTTGTTTGTGCAGTTCAATCTGGTCCATGGGGTGAATGTCCTTTGCCATGACTTCCACCCTTGTTCTTACAAAATCTGCAGCTGATTGAGGCTGCGACACCTTAGGTTTGAAGTGGCTGAGGATCATTTTCTCCTCTTGTATGTCATATACAGACATCAACCTTTCTTGCTTGGCTGGTGTTGCTTTGAGGAACTGTTTGTATACTTCTATTCTCAGCAAATCATTCTGTGCCTTTATTTGTTTGAAGGAAGCCTTGGTGCTTGAAGGCTTCTTGCTCTGCTGAGTGGAGGAGGACACCTCCAAGCCAAGCTGTAATCCCTGCTCCTGCTGAAAGGAGCTTGTGCCCATTTGCTGGCTGTCTCCCCCTTCTTTCCTTGGACTGTCAAGGACTTCTTCACTTATTTCTTCTATAACTGGGGAGTCAACCTTTTGCCTCTTGGCCTCAGGTTGCTGGGAGGATCCACTAGCAGGAGTGGACTCTTCTCTGTCTCTTTTCTTGCCCCTCTCCTCATGTGCAGGAGTCTGCAAAATAGGTGTTGTTGGTGGTTCTGTTTGCGGTGGAGGGGTCTGCTCTTGTTGCTGCCCAATTGAGGAGGCAGGCTGTTCTTTTACTGTTTCTTCTTCAGCACCCATTATTCCTTTACCTTTATCTGTGCCTGATGCTGCTGTAGAGGGCGCCTGGGTGGCTGGTGCAGTTGTTGTAGCTGAAGTCCCTTCTCCCACTGGATGTGGTTGCTTGAAGATTACCTGCTGCACAGAATCTAAGTCAAGAGTTTTTTCCAAATCCTTGACATTCTTTTGCATTATTTCTTCTTCAGTTAGTTTCTCAATTAATGTATCTTGCAACCATTCTTGCTGATTGGCATACTGCTCAATATGTGGATATTTACAATGCTCATAGCCTAGCAGCCTGTACTTGACCCTCCTAGCACAGATGAAGCCTTCAGGGTCATAAGGGACCCACCGGAAGCTTTTTGATAGCTTGTACTTGTCTTTGAGGATTTGCTCAGCATCTTGCCATCCCTCTTTTTTGTTCATAATGAAGGGGCCCAGGTGGTGCTTAAACTTGAGGTGGGCTTTCTTTTTAGCACTATGAAAGTGGGTGAGGTCAGAGTGAATGAGCTGCCTATAGTACTCCAAGGCAAACAGTCTCATTGGTACATATTTTGGGAGCCTGTATGGACAGAGCTCACAGCCATAAATTCTGATGACTGTATGATCTTGATATAGGTACCAATCACCTATTTTATAGTTTTTTGACAGCTGCAGAGTTTTCTGGATTTCAAATGAGACTCTAGGAGGAGGGGACCTCATCAATAAGCAAGAGACTGGGTATACAAATTGATCAATAAATTCACAGTATGAGTATGGTGAATCTTGGACTTGGTGAAAAACAGATGTCCAGAAGATAACAGATCTTCTTTCTCCTCTAGAATCCAGCTTCTTAATATGGCATTGAAAAGCCTCGGACTGGTAGTACATGAACAAGTGGTAGATGTAAGATGAATATTTGAATATGCCCTCCCTGTCTACTTTGAAAAGCTGGTCATGTATCTTGTTGGCTATGAATTTAGCAAAATTATATTTGTAGGCAGGAGGTTGGCCTGGGCTATAAGCAGCTAATAATACCAGCACTGTCTCATCAACAAACTCACTGGTTTTAGAGCCCAACACATAAGCAATCATGTCCAGCAGAAGTTTGCCTACATCAGTAAAATGGACATACAAGAAGGGAGGTGGCCCTGTGGGCTGGCGGTCAGCTCTCATAAATGTCTGGGTGATCTTCTGAATGTCAGCAGTGGAAAGCTTGGCACCTGTATCCAGCAGATAGTTCATGGAGAAGGGAAACAGCAGCTGAGTTTGTTTGAAGTTGAGCATCTGGTTGATGGACTCAGCATTAATGTGGAAGAGGATGCTCCCAGATGGAGACTTGACAGCTTTGTGATTTGGATCATAATTCTCAGCACATAGGCGGATAATCTCTGGAAAAATGTTGACAGATGGGAGGAAGTAATAAGGCAGATTGGATTCCCATATCCCATATGTATCTTTGTTGTTCAAGTAGTTATCCCTCAATTCCCTGAAGGTCTGCAAATGGTTCCTATCACCCACAAAGTCTTGGATGAGGAAATCTCTGTCAGCAAGAGGCAGGGACTCAAGCTCTTTATTTGGTGGATTCATGGGGGCAACACTGAGAGCTGTGGGTGCAGGAGCAGCCATTGTGTAATTTCTGGGTGCTGATTTTTTTTAAAATGCAGTTTCTGAATGTAACAAGGTAAGTGCAATAGCTTGCAAGGCTTTTCTAGAAGTCAAGTGGCAGATTGAATGCAGGTGCTAGATATGTTCTTCAAAGAGGAGTAGGCAGGTTAGGCAGGCTTGCCTCTGCTCTGCTTTGGTAAATTCACAAGGATTGTGAATAATGAAGATGAATTGCAGAGGAGGGGGTATAATTATAATTTGGTAAAATTTGGTCCTTCAAGTATGTACCTGGCAAAAGGGAACAATGCCGGGCGATTGGGGGGTCAATTTGCAAATTTAAGACCGCGAATTATTGTTGTAACATCGAATTTTGGAGCAGGGGGCAATGCAGGTTGTTTTAGTCCAGAATTGACTAAGAGACAATCTTTAATTTGGGAATAACCAGGTGTTTAATGGACAATATTGCAGAGAAATGGCATAAACATGGGTAAAACAGGTGAATTCTGGCAAATACCTGGATAAACGATGCCGAGAGCCTCCGGGTTGAACAGTGGATGAATAATGCAGCTAAATTGGTGAGTTGCGGCGTCTCTAGCTTTAAATTTCGCGGCTTGGAAGCAATTTTCGCAATGAACAAATAAAACGGCGACTGTGTCTTTTTCGAGTGAAAATGACATAAAACGGCTCTTTTGTGCGTTTTTAACGACAATTTTGGAAAATGTGGGTTATTGGCGCTTTTCCGCCGATGACGTCAGCATGACGTCATGGCGGGCCCGGGTACGGAAGGTGACGTGGGTGCTGAGCTGGAGGCCAGCATGGCAGGACACGGTGGCAGATGTGTGGGGTGGCAAGATGATGTGGAGGGCCACGAGGCGCGGTGGCGGGGGCCGGTGATATGACGTCACGATGATGTGGGGGTGACGTGACAGGGGAGGCGGTAAGAGGGAAGGCGGTAAGCGGTCTCCCCGCACCGCTTTTGGGAGAAGGCGGTATCGGGGAGGGGGGCTCCGAACACCTCCGCCGGCTGCCACGCGTCCAGCGTACGGGAGCAAAACCACCCGCTCCCCGGACGCTAAACCGCGGCAGGTTTAAAACTGAAATCGCCCGCCCATCGTTGGATTGAGGGAGGCGGGAGATCGAGGGCTGGCGGGCGCCCCGACCCATCGTGCAAGTTTGGGTGGGGACCCGCCAGCGAATAAAATATTCGTTAAAATATTTCGGGTTTAGAACTTTAGGTTAGGGGGTTTTTCGTGGGTTTTGGCATATGCGGGTTAATCTGTTGGGTTTAGAAAAACCTTTGAATGCTAGGTTTGAGAGGGGGGGAAGGGGTTTTTCATGAATTTTTTTCGAAAAAAGGGTAAATGAGGGTTTAGTGTAGGTTATTACTCTAACCAGAGGTTAGAGTAATCCCAAAGCAAGGGTTGACTATAGTCCCTGGTGGACTAATGTCTCCCTTAGAAGTGTTATTTAGCTATAATGCTAAAGGGGGGATATTTATACATTGTTTGGGGTTTTATACACCATGGTGTTATAGTAATAGGGAAAGGGGAACATAGGGGATTTAGTGTAGATAGAGTTAGTAGTTAGTATTGGAGGGGAATGTGAATGGGAAGTGATAGATACTAAGCTTTTTAGGAAATAAACTTAGTTAGGGAGTAGATCAAAATGAAAAGAATTTTTACACAAGAAATGTGGCTGCTTTTCAAAGAGAGAAGTCACTTCTGACATGAAATTTTTACAAATGAGGAGTATAAGGAG
Source organism: Pinus tabuliformis (assembly GCA_031772625.1). Classification (NCBI taxonomy): domain Eukaryota; kingdom Viridiplantae; phylum Streptophyta; class Pinopsida; order Pinales; family Pinaceae; genus Pinus; species Pinus tabuliformis. Next base: position 584,840,910 of record CM062810.1, read on the forward strand.
GACTGATCAGGCAGATCCTGCAGTGCTCATGGGGAGGTTAGTAAGAAACTTTTGAAGGGGATGAGGGAAGTTAGTGATGGTTTAGTAGTTTGCCAAATAGGCCATTGCTCTTGCCTTTCTCCTACTGGTGACATCATTGTGATTTTTCCCAAGTGATATGCTTAGATCTTGCTTTCTGCAACCTTCAACTGCCTACCCTGCCTAATATGCCTAACATTTTTTCTTCCTTTGGATGGGTGCACTTAGCCTTGCAAACCCTGATAATTCTCTTTTCTTTTTGCTGCCCTCCTATCTAAGTCTACCCTTATGACTTCCAAGGGCCCAGATTAAGCAGTTGGGCTCCTTTCTTTCTCTATCCACCTAGTCATCTGTCAAGCTTGAACTGTTTGAACAGGTACTTCCTCTCTAGTCTACAACATGCAATTTAAAACATGGTGAGGCCCAGCTTGAGCTGTTGGACCACCCATCAAAGTAGTAGTGGCAATTTGGACTAGCCACTTTCATGGTCTTTGTTTGGGGTTCATTTCTTTTATTTTTTCTTTGACCAATTCATTTTCTTGCCCTTTGATTTTTCTTTTAAGGCATACCCTCTTTACATTTTTTAACTGTCTGCTTCCTTCACCAAAATGGAACCTTAGTAGCATGGAAGGTGAACATTTTTGGCACTTCCACTGTCAATCATGAGAGATGAAAACCTATTGGTATAGGAGGCTAACAAGTTTTATGAGGGATTTGGTCAATAATCAAGGGACACAATTGATCTCGAATTTGATTGAAGACGTCATGGAGAAGCACCACATAAAGAACATGAAATTCACTACCTATCACCCTTGGGAAAATGGGAAAATGGAGGTCACAAACAGAGCCTTGGAGAACATTTTGACCAAGGTTGTTCACAGTAGAAGAAGGGATTGGGCATACCGATTTGTAAAGGCCACTTGGTCCTACAATACTAATTAGAAGACCACCACTATATTTACCCCATTTGAATTGGTTTATGGAAGGAAAGACATGTTGTCCATTGAATTTGAATACAATACCTTAAGGATGGAAACATAGTTGGATTTAAACCTCAGTGCAGAACAACAATAAAGGTTGTTGTAGCTCAATGGTTTGGATGGGTTCATATTATAGGCTCTCATGCATACTGAGGTAGTCCAACTATAGAGGAAGGTTTAGCATGAATTTTGTTTTAAGGAGAGAGCCTTTGAAGAAGGTCATTGGGACCTTCTGTATGATTCAAAATTCAAGGATTTCAAATGGAAATTGATGACAAGGTGGTTGGGCCCCTATCTAGTGGAAAATTGTTATGACAATCGGTTTGTCCAAATCAGAACAATTGATGAGGAAGGTATTCCATTTCTTGTTAATGGTTATTGGTTGAAGTTGTATAAAAAGCCTATGTCAAAAGAGTGTTTCACAAGTTCAATAAGTAAGGAGATGAATGTAATTGGGTGCCTCACAACCCTTAGCTCATCCAACCTCTGATCAACAAATGAAGGAAAAGAGAAAAACAAGAAAAAAAAGAGAAAAAATAAAGAATAAAATTCCTAGGTGAAAACCAACATGACACACCTATGGTTAACTCTAGGGTTGAAAATGTCCCAAATGCAACATAAGAGAAATATAAAAAAAAGGAAAAAAATAAAAAATATCCCCAGGTGAAAACCTCCTTTGAGGCACCTAGGGAAAGCCTGTGGATTGAAAACCTCTTTAGAGGCAACCTGTAGATATCAAAAAAAAAGAGGGAGAGAAAAGAGAAGGAGAATACAACATAGAGCTAAAGGATCCCTTACACTCATTCTGCTAACAAATTTTTGCAAGGTGCCAACCACGGTAAAAAAATAATAGCAAAGGGAAGCAACGGGTCCACATTGCATTTTTCCACCTCCCAAGCTAGCCTCCTACATGTCCTTCATCACTCTATCCATCTCCCCACATTCCTCCATTACTAGGCACCCCATCTCACTCAAATTTTCCTCAATCGTGCAAGTGTTACATGATTTTCCTAAACTGCTACAAGATTGGCCAAAATTGTTATAATATTGAGATCAACATAAGAAAAGGGGTCATATATCATGTTTTCCTTCGGGAAATGAAGGGATAGGTTCACCACACCTCCATCAGCTTCTAGCCACATCACTTAGCCATTTTTCCATCCAAAAATTCACCCATGTTCATGAAAAAAATGTTATTTCTGCCACTTCTTCATGAGTTCTCACCACCATTAGAATTTCTAGTCCCTGTAAATAGGCTCACCATGTATTATAAAAGCCTATGATTGTATTTCACAAAGGAGATTGTGATTTTGGAAGGGCCTATGTGACTGCTACAGTAAAAATACAATCCCATAGTAGACTATATAAATCCTATAAAACCACAAGCATAGACACCTGATAGCTCTAGAATGAAAACATGGCAATCCAGAAGCATTGAGAGATCATCCTTAAGATCCTAGGAAGACACAACACTCTTTAGGAGAAGCTACAAGGGCATTGATCACCTTTAGCAGCAACATATTGATCCCTGAAAAACATGTATCAGAAGACTTCACTTAATCAAACACACATCAGAGAATATCTATAAAAAAATTATATGTTTTGTGTAGAAAAGGACCAATATGAGAGATAAGACCTACATAAGCCAATACATCAATCACTAAGAAAAATTAAGGCATCAACACCAAATCGACATCACCGGGTAGGCTCAGGCATGGCCCTTCTTGCCTCTTCCTTTAAGCACATAATGGTTCAAAAGTATTTTTAATGGATGAGGGACGAATATTATAGGTTGGAGGTGGCCAGTAAACTTGGCCACCCTTGGGCAGTTAAAGTGCAGTTCACTTACCTTTCATGCAACATAGAAAATTAAAACAAAGGAACGGTGATGATTACGAGGAGTGGGGGACCAACGATCCAAAAATAGGAAATAGATATATGAAAGGTAGGGGCCAGCTCAGAAAGTGCACTGAACCCACTACCATAAAAGGAAATAAAAAGGATAGACATGAATTCAGTTGTACTAAGGATATCATTCCCAAAACAGTTGGAGATTCCCACTAAGGCATCAAGAGGTGATCTAGACACGACCAAGGGATCCCTAGGGTGGTACAAAGAAGTTATGAGGTCAGCTAACAAGTGCTATAGGGTCGGAAGCAAGTGTTATAGGATCAGAGGGTCCAAATCGACAAAATGCTTCCTCCAAATACCCACAATCATGAAGAAATCACCTGGGGAAGGGTAAGTAGTGTTTTTAATTCCACCTTTCATGATCAAAAAATGAAGAGGATTTAATTGAAATTTTTCCTGTGTAGACATCCTATAGCAAATCCCTATAGAATTGAATTTCTCTTAAAAAAAATAATTTTATATGTGGGAGGCAAGGTGGCAGTAGAGATACTACACTTGAAGTTTGGCCTATAATTATCCTCCCTCTGACCAGAAGAAAAGTGTGAACCCTCTCACCCATGCCTTCAAATCCTATGCTGCTCAAAACACAACCTCCACATAAACGTCTTTTAGAAATTTGAGGAAACAATTGTAGTAAATATGGGAGGGGGTGTCAATAGAAGGGACCCCACAAACACTCACATAATCCATCATCATACTCCTATCATAGATATCTTTGTAAGCCACCAGTGGATTGGTTTTTTTGAAAAACTGAAAGGGTGTGATGGTGATATAAACCATGAATTTTCCATAGCCCTTCACTCTAAAGGGGAAGACAGTGCCACCTCTATTGTTAGGGGACCTTCCATCCATGTGAATGCAGATCTCATTAGATGAGGAAAAAGTGCTACAAAAAGTGACAACAACACCCCAAGAAGAGGGAGAAGGTCCACAAGGACTCCAAGAGCCTTATCCACAACCTGATCTTGGGTCCTATTACAAGTTTGTTGAAGCAAGAATAATTATACCTAAAAGTTTTACAATTCCCCTCCTATTTGAGTTATAAAAAGAGAAGAAGAAGTCACCGGTGGATGTAGATTGAAAAATCCAAGTAGAGGATGTGGGTGTCATGGAGGAGAACATTCAACAAATGGTTAAGGAAATGGTTCACTTGAGGCTAAAGGAATCGATCAATAGGGAGCAAATACAGTTAGAAAAAATATGTTGGCAAAGTGACTATAGGAAAGGGAGGCACAAGATGCCACCATGGAAAGCTTGTCCATGGAGGCCATCAAATGCAGGTAGCCATTCAAATCATATGCCATTATCCTCAAAGAAAAATGGTTTTAATTCCAAATCAACACATCGGCACAATATGGCTCTTTACGAGTTTAGGATTATAGGAGGTTCATTGACTTCCACTAGCACATAAACATTGAGGATAGAGCCAAATTGGATGAATTTTATATGTAAAACATGATTCTTGCAAACATGAACTTTTGGGACCCCAATTCAAGATTGGGGGATGCAAAACTGATGGAATTGGCCTCTTGGTTGGCCCATGAAGAACAAAGGGTTGAGGAAGTAAATAAGGTTATGGCAAAAGAAGCAAGTGAGACCCTATACATTAGAGAAGATTTAATAAGCCCCAAGTTTGTCATAAGTAACCATAAAATTATCTCCGCCAATCCCAATTTCGCCCCTTTCTACCTAGAAAAATACGAACAAGCCATCCTCTATTTCGAAGATACCTTTAGGCTATTGGGGACTAAGAGTTTGTAGGATTCCAAAAGAAGATTGCATGCTCTACCCCATGGTCTAAAAATAAGGAAATATTACTCCCTTGAAAGGATTACAAATTCCCTAGTGAGGACCCCATTCTATAAACAAATTATTCAAAAGTTGAAAATCAATTGGATAGGGCTAAAACTGAGTCCTCCCTTGCCATTGACCCTACAAGAGAGAATATATAAAGAAGAGAAAGAAAGGGAGTGGGCAGCCATATAGGCAAGTGCAGGATTTCATGCACAAGAAGGTACACCATCTAAGATGCCTTGGGATGTTAGAGTGGCCACCAGGGTGATGCATGAACTACAAATCACTGAGTAAGTTTCTTAGAGGGTGAGCAATAGTTTCAGTAGGGGGGTGATGATGGGCCCCATCAATAGGTATCTTATAAGGCCATTTTGTTATCACTGGCCTATATAATCTTCTTTTCTCACATTAATTAACATATCCTTGGCTGTGATGTGCTTAGCAGGAAGAATAAAGGGTATTTTTCATACTTCATGGCATAATGTGGTTAATGTACAGGAAAAAGAGAATTTTTTGAGTGCATTACTATGCAAAGTCACACTAGAGGCATATATGGAAGATGTATGAGGTTTGTCCCATGCATTTACTCTCCTTCAACTTGACTTGATCCCTAGAATCACTCATAAACAACCTGAGGTCTACTATCAGATAATGAACTCAAGTAATTACAAGGATCTAAGGGAGGTAGATCCATTTTTTTATAATATGGATTGAATCAGTCCTTTTTCCAAGGAGGCTTCCCCTCAGTCATCTTTGTATAAATCAACAAGCTTGAGGACTCACTAGTATTTGAACTTTTGGAGCAAGGAGAGCTATTAAGATTCATTTGGTTGAGGCTATCGTTTTCATTTTCATTTGCATGATGTATTTGAACTCCATTTTATGTTAATGAAAGGTCTATTGTTGTTTCACATCTAAGTTTCTTTTAGATGGTTGAGTCCCCTTGGGTTAGGTCCCATCCCAAAGGATCCAGTCTCTCTTTATGTATCTTATTTATGTATTATTTGAGTAGCAACATTTCCTTCTTTGTTTTAGTAAAACCTTACTTTCCGGAAAAATTGCGGTTGTAGAACTGATTACCACCTCTATTGTGGGAAGCGTGGTTGAGGAGTCTATGATAGCAAGCCAAAAATATGTTTTTCTCTTTCTTGATATATTTCTAGGCTTTATCTCGTTTTTCTCTTGCATACTTTGTTTATGCAATCTAGGAGTTAAAATCATCTCTCTCTCAAGATTTCATGTATGTAGGTTAGATGCATGTTGTAAGGTAGATTAGTTCTTAATGAAATAAAATTCAACTCATCCTTCTCTATTTGATTTCATAAAATTTGACTCATCCTTTCTTGCCTAGTTTGTTTTGCTACAATTTGATCATTGGTTTGGCATTCTTTTCAAGAACAAGAAGGGATTGATTGTTGGTTTGCAGTTACAACCAATGCCTTGCAGGGTTGGCATACTCATACTAAATCTATTCTTTCATCATCAAAATATTCCTTAAAACCTCACATTTCCCTCATAGCTCTACCACTGATACCACATTTCTGGGTCATTGGAGGACACCTTAAGCATTTTCTTTTGGGCAAGATGGGCCTCTGAGGGGTAATAATATTGAAAAAGAACTCACATATCCTACATACACCTTCATCTACCTTTATCCACCTTAGTAATACTTTTTCTACCCTTAGGATGCTCACATATCCAATCCTGTAGAAAAATTGGGCAATCATGTAGCATCTTGTAGCAAAATGTGGCCATCTTGTAACATTCTGTAGTATTGTCCAAACTTGACCAAATTTTCTCTGGGAGCTTTTTTGTTCCACTTGGGATTGAATCATGACCCTTAGGCTCTAAATCCATGATTGGGGAGGATCAAAGACCACTCTAGACCCAACTTTCCTTCACTGGAAAGTACAAATATGTAATTATAATTAGAAGATAAATTTCCACATTTGAATTGAAATGATTGTTTTCTTATGAAAGATACATGGATTTTGTTACTAAAGCTAAGTTTCCTTGAAAAAAGTGATAAAAATGGTGGTTCATCAATGCAAATTCTATTATACCTAATTCTTGAATTCATGTTGTTGGGTTATGGGGGCCTGACCTAGTTTCAGAGTTATTTAGCCAAATAAATCCCTACACTGTTGGCCCTTTCAGTGTCAACGTGCAGAGCGTGGACTGAAGTCTCACCTAAAGGAGTATGGTGGGATGTTGGAACTAAGTTTCCACACCCTTGAGATGTCTATGATGTCGGTTTAGTCCTACAAGACCTGTCTTCACACAAGTCACTTCGCGCTCTATTCTAACCTTAAATACCTTCACGATCTATTACAATTAGCTTTCATGTAGCCCTAACCAAGGGTTGAGATGCTTTCGCGCTGCTATGGCAGATAACTGTACTATTCCCCAAACTACACCAAGTATCCTACTTATCTTTTTATCAAATCTTAGTCATCTTCGCGTAAACAGGTATTCTAACTTGCATTCACCTAATCAATACAGTTATACACATTCATGCATCATATAATTATTAAAACTGAAATTCATACCCAATATCCCAGATGCATAAAACAGGAAATAAAGACGCATAATTGATAGAAAATTCTCTTTATTAATTCTTCTAGATAAGTACAGGCTCAACTCGCCCTACACACTCAGCTGTGGGGGTCTGGGCACTCAGCTGCAGAGCCTCTTCCTATGCTACAACCCAAAACTAGACTTTACACTTCAAAACTATCTTGCATACATCATTCTTCCTTAGCCATTTTCTTATCCCTTGACTACTTAGAGCTTCACTCTATTTATACAATCCCATGGTCCACGGACCATGGGTAGATCTTCTACAGCTGACATTACATCAACAAAATAAGGGCGAACAACCCTATGACTCTTTAACAAACTACACACTCCACGCCCACAAAATGTAGAGTCTTTACATCAGAATTATAAAATTGAACAACATCTGGGGTCTAAGCCTCAAAACTTCCCTTGGGGGATCCCGTGCCCAACAGGCTCCCAGCACAAACATCGTGACTCGCCCTCGAGTCACTCTGTAGGTGCGGAGATCTTTGCATTAAAACCTACCAACTCTGATTGGATCACTGCAAGTTCAACAATGCACTGAGCGGCTGCTTGCTAGATCTCCTCTACGTACTATTCGATGACCAATATCATTGAACTACTACCCTAAATCCTCTCCTAAGTTGCTTGCAGATACACGAGTTTTGATTCAGTGGAGGCTGTAATGGTATCAGCCTCATCGATCCACGACTATAGGCACACTTTCAAAATTGCCTTTTTATGTCAAGTGGCATCCACCTGCTCCTTGAGCGCCTTTGCCTGCTGCATCCTTGTAAGCCTCTATGTAAGGGAAACCATCTCTGCAATCCCTTTTACCTCACCGTACCTCTATTGTAGCTCGCGCGCCTCTGTCTCTAGGCACTCTATGTTCTAGTCCTCCTGTAGGGTGGTGAGGACCTTAAATAATTGCTCAAACAGCTTCATGCAGTCTGTCACTGCACTGTTAATCACCGCCGTTGCTGTTGTGATCGCGGTGGTGCGTTTTTCCTTAACCTTCAGTGCATTTGAAGGTTGCGCCTTCAACTGCAGTTCTACAATCTAAAGGTTCAACTCCAACTGAACCCTAGCCATTTCAACTTTGGCGTCATGGACCCCTGCTGCTAGCTTTCGGATGCACGCCTCCACCGGTTCCTCTGCTTGGATGGCCAATTTTGGGACCATCTAGCAGGCTTCCTCCACCACCTGCACTATCTGTCTGTTATGCACCACTACCTCGTTGCGTTGTAGGCTCAACTACTCAATGTTGATGTGATGCTTTCTCATTACCTGTAGCGCGTGACTCTCCTTGGCCTGTAGTTTTGCAGTGACTCCATCCTGCAAAAGATAGAGCATCTCCAGCAAGAGCCGAGCTAGGTTTAACCCAATAACTTTAAAGCTGTTGACCATGGGCCTGTCGGCCTCATTCTCTGTAATGAGTGCTCCATCTGGCAACAATATTGTGTTGGTCATCTTGGCATGCATCATTTCCTGGGTGGCCTCTGAAGCGCCGACTGTGAGGTTGGTTGACACTGTGCCATCCATGATCCAGTGGAGTGTGCACCTGAAACTCCTGTATTTGTGTTGGGAGAGCCCCCAATACCAACTAGTGTTTCTCCTCAAACTACTAGAGGGCCTCCACAGTGACGTCCCTCACCATTTTGTCGATATCGTGTAGATCACCTTCAGTAAGGGTGATTCGATCGAATGATGTCTTTGAGGCCTTTGTCTTATTTCGCGGCGCTACCTGCTCACGTGGTCATAGACGCTTTAGCTGGGTGGACGCTTTCTGTAGGTCCATGCCACCTTTTTCTGTATCGGTCTCTGGCTAGCGCAAAGGTGACTTATATCCTTCGCGCTCTTCTTATGCTGTCTTTTTCTGCTCCTTGGCCAACTTTGCAGCGTCGCGCGCCATCTGGGCCTTATCCGTTGCTTCTTCCTTCTTATGCTTTTCCGTCAGCTATGCCATCCGTAGTTTCGTCTCTTCCTTCTTCCGCTGTGTGGCGAACTTCTCTGCTTCCACCATGGCGCCAGCTGGAGCACACCACTCCAGCGGCCAAGACTCAAGTACCATGAAAATTACATCATCAGTCACCAAATAGGGTAACTCATGCCACGTCTTCATGGGGTCTTTCCGTGCCCTGATGAAGACATGGTGGAAGTTTGCTTTGAACTCCATGAAGCTCTGCAAACTGTTGTAGACCATGGGCGATAACTGCGGCTTGCGATTAACTTCCATCCTGATGTTCATCTCCATGAGCACCCAAAAGATCTTGCTCTCCCTTATCCTTTGTGTGTCCCTGGTTGCCCATAGCGAAGCATACATCGCTGCTTCTGGAAGGTCCTACGTGATTGTCGGGAATTGGCTATCTTCAGGCAATTCCATGCCACCAGTCCTATTGACAACAAAATCCATGCATAATGAAATGTTTTATCCTGCTCCTGTGCCTCACGGTAGTTCTCAAGGAACTCACTGCATAGATATTTTTTCCAGTTGAACTTGACCCCTTCTGTGCATTGCACTACTAGTGCAACCACTGGCACAGGCACCTCATCCGCGTGGTACTTCTGCATCACCTTTCCTGCCAATATCTGAGTCGTGACCTTAACTACAGGGTTGTTGATGCTGGAGATGGCATACCCTCACTTATTCTTTTCCAACTTAATTTTCTTTTTCATGACCTCTGCAATGGCCAAATCGTCACTTTTTCCCTCCAAAATATTTGATGGATCCTCCCCTACGCAAGGGAGCCGTGTAATCCTGTGAATCAAATAGTTTGTGATGGGGATGGGCTCCTCTAGCCATAATCACCCATCATGCACCAAGCAGAGTAGCTTCCTGATGGCGAAAATGGTCATTGGGGCATAATGGTAATGTGGTAGCCAGAGTAGGTTTAGCAACCCTTCTTTCTCGACACCTTTGAGCCATTTGCATGGCTCCAACTCTATTATTCTAGCTGGCACATCTTTCTTCTGGTGCATTAGTTGTGCTGTCTAAATGTGGGAACTTATCGTGGTCCGCGAGGTCCCAATATTCAAATTTTAATATGGGAACCCATCCTTAGTGTGCTCCTTCCAAAATAATGTTGTCAGGGACCAGCAGAGTTTGCAGAGATCTCTTGCTCTTATCTATATCTTTGGGCACCTTGGCTTTTTCATTTTGTGAAGGAACATATGCAGGCAACCTGGTGAGAGGGTCTGCACCCTGGGTTTCAACTTCCATCTCTACATCCTCCTCCTCCACTAGTATTTCTTCAAACTCTTCCTCCTCATTGGCCTCCAAATTGATGGCCTTCCCCTTTTCCTCCATTGTGACCTTAGTCCTCAATGGATTTCTAGGTGAGATGCGCACTGGTATCATGTCCTATTTATCCTTCTTAGGTCTCGGCGTGCATAGTGATTTAGGGATCTAAACTACTATTCGGGCTTTCTGTGGGGCTTCTACTTCTGTAATTGCCTGCACGACTTCCTCAGTTGTCCTTACTTTGGTATCCATGACTTCTTCGGGTGCTACCATAGTATGATTCCATAGGTCTGTCATATCTATGGTAATTTCTCAAGCAATGAATTTGTCTTCAGAATATTGAATAAGTCTCGGTTCATGAATATCTGAGCGCGCAACAACTCAGTTCTCAAGTTGTGAAGTTTTGCTTGCTGGACAACCCTTTGTAATTTGTAGTGCCTTTTGAATTTGAATTCGACTGTTCCCCCTACATTTGGTCCATTACTGCTAGATTGGCGGCAGATTTTCAAGAATCTAGCCCATAAAGTACGCCTTAAATGCTTGTCGCCCGCTCCATTTGGCCTCAAACCAAGCATCACATCATGAATAGTGACTTTAACGATCACTTTCTGGCCGACCCTCATGGCAGTGCAGCCACCCTCACATTGTCGCAGACCCTGTGACACTTCGCTACTATGCGTAGTCCTAACATCGCACAGTTCCCAAGCAAAGTAGTATAGTTCTGCGCCTCTTTTCAATTTCCTGGAGTGCTAATACTGTGCTTCTTTCGGCTAGTCAGATGGCTGGGCCACTTGTGTATGGCTTCAAACAACTTCCATTCACTTTTCATGGGAAGGGCTCTCCATTTAGCTTTACCAACTGTATTGTGCCACCATCAGTAATTTCCTTAATAATATATGGTCCCAGCCAGTGCATTCTGAGCTTCCCTGGAAATTTTTCAAACTTACTATCATACAATAGCACCAAATCATTCACCTTGAAGGTGCGCAGCTTGATATGTTGGTCGTGCCATGCCTTTTCTTGCTACTTTTGGACGTGCTGGTGAAATCTAGCCAAAAATCATTCCTCTTCGAGCTCCTCGAACTACACAAGCCTCTCCTCTAGGGCTTCGCGATCTGTCATACTTATGAGCGCTACTATGGGTAGACTAGACACAATGTATTCCATACCCATTACGGCTTCCACTCCATAGACAAGCCTAAAAGGTGTCTGTCCCATCAGCTTCTTGTAGGTCGTCTAATAAGCCCATAACATTGCAGGTACGCATAGGTCCCAATCACTTCACTACGCATTGCATACCTTGGTCAGCATAGTTTCCAGTACCTTGTTGAACACTTCTACTGTCCCGCTAGCCTGTGGGTGATAAAGTGTGCTCTTCTGATGATACACCTGAAACTCTTTTTTCAATGCACTGATCATTTCATTCAGGAAGTGCATACTGTGATTGCTCATCAAGATCTTCGAACATCCAAATCGCGTCAGTACCTGTTCAAATAGAAACTTCGCGGCAGTCACACCCGTGCATCCTTCACCAGCTATGCTTCTACCCAACAAGTAAAATACTCCATCACAGTGATAATATACCTCGCACCTGTCTTTCCTTGAGGCTAAATAGGTCCTACAAACTCTATTGCCCACTTTTTTAAAGGTTGCAATGTCATTTGTGGATTTAAAGGCATTTCATTCCTCTGTGATGGCTTGTCAGTTCTTTGACATATATCACATGCCTTGCAATATGCTTTTGAATCTTGATGAAGGGTTGGCCACCACAAACCTGTGCGTAGAATCCTCTGTGCAGTTGCTCTTCCTGCGTAATGTCTTCCCAACATTAAGAATCATCTGCAAATTCTCCCCCCCAATACATGCTTACTGACCATGTATTTTAGCACAGAGTACATGTGCATCTATGCAGATTGGGGCTCTTTTCCATAGGCCTGTGTCCACTTGGCCAGATGCGTGCGTCGATCATCCTACCCATTGCTCTTTTCTATCAGTCACACCTTAGGCTTCCCAAAGCACGCTCTCGTCATTCTCCTACATTCATGCCAATTGTCAAAACTCCCTTTGTGTGTACCCCACCATCTCGCGGGCATAGCGCGCAGTACCTAATGCAAGGCCTGGAACCGTTGTTTTTTTGACACCTCCCTTTCAAATGCTTCCAAGAAGGTATCTACCTCATTTATACAATCATAAGTAGGCAAATATCTTACTTCTGTTGACACGCAGCACAGCGACGTGGTCATCATATTGCAATTCAACGTAGTTACCTCATGTAACCGATTCTGCCATCGTTCTATTTCCTCATCAGAATCTGAAGTACAGGAGCTCTCGTGCTCCCATGTAATCGCCCATTCGTGGTGGGATTCACTCACTCTTGGCCTCATCCTGTTATCTTATAGATACATTCCAGATCATCATCACTTTCATAGTCGCGAACTGGTTCCGTATAACGCGATCATTCAGCAAGGTCTAGGGGTACAATTACACGCAGTGACTTCTTCTCAAAAATCATTTTCCGCTTCTTCAAATTAATTACCCCGTTAATATCAGTCACCCAATCAATTCCTAAGGGCGCATGGTAAGGATTGATGTCATCAACAATCTCTATCACTTCGAGATCTGCCAGCGCACTCGCTCCCTCAATATCCACAATTATTCCCTACAATCAACCCATGGGTATTATTCTCTGCTGATTCAACATCCTTAGCTGAATTGGAGACCATTGTAGCGTAGGTCTTCCCATTCACTCCCATTTCTGTTTCGATAGAACATTCGCTACTATTCCCAAATCCAGAATGACTTGATCCATCTCATATTCTCTGATCTACACAATAAGTCTTATTTCTCGTCCCGTCCTTGTTTTATGCTTTCTGATTATCTGGACTACACGCGGTTCTCCTGGCACAGTCCCAACACATCTGTTGATGAGTTCCTGTAACCCTTTCACAGCCTTACTTTCACACAATAACTTCATACAGGTTTCCAGGAACATTGTGAGCATAGATGGGTCCATTTTCGTCTCCAATTTATCTTTGCTTCCTGAAGTGGAGGCATCAGCGAAGCTCTTCTTAGCTTCCATGAAGTTTTCTCAAGTGCACTCCAAATCAAACTCAGCTTCTTTCATCGAAGCTTTGCGAACCCAAGTACTCTCTTCTGGTTGTTTTCCTTTGTCATCTCCCGTCGCAATTCCACTTCAAGCACAATGTTGACATTTGGATCTTCCTCGCACAGCTCAAACCTCATCATCTGTAGGTTCTGAGTCGGGGGAGGTGGTAGTGCTCCCTTGTCGTGTATCCTGGCTATTAGTGTAGGAAAATCTTTCGTCTCATGATAAAACAGCATGCATTACTTGCACGACGGGCATATTGGATTGGTGCAATTGCGGGCATAGTGTCCTGGCCCTCCGCAATTGTAGCAAATCAACTATTCACAACCTCTACCAGGTCCTCCTCCTTCTTGGCCTTGTCTGTGTCCTTGAAAATCATGTCCACGTCATTCCTGCAATCTGGTCAAGGCATCACGTTTCACCCTGAACCCTGTAGGTGGGCTTTCTATCCATCATCAATTCGTAACTCCTAAAAGTATGCTCGTCATGTCCCATTGACCTACAAAAGTTGCAGAACAGTTGTTGCAAATTTTGTGTATACTTCTATAACAAGTGACAATTGTTCATGGCATGTTTTCTTGCTATTTAATAGATTGTGCACCACAAAGTAAGCATCGCACTAGGTCCTACTTGAGCTTCCGGCCTCAAAGGCATCAATCCTCCTCCTGCGAGGTAATTTGTAAAAACTGGGTAGTGGTCTTTGTCATGACCCTGAACCTTGCATTTCACGCACCATACCTCTTCGCGTACTTCTGGTCGAACCATCCTATCTTGTTTCAGACTTTGAATCTCAAGGCACATATTATTTAGTTACACATGGATCTGCTGAACTCTTAGGTTAGGATCCTGCATCGAGGTCTCATATAACCTCATAGCAATCTACAAGGCCTCCACCTGAGTTGTTATCTTCTACTCCAATAGCGCACTCCTTAAATGTGGTAGTAGCGAAGCTACAAACCATTCGTGATGTTGTCCATCTATAAGATTCATATTGGCTTCATGAATCATGCATTTCAGCTTCTTATCTAGCTCCCAAGGAGTCTCACCTGGTGTCATCGCAATCTCTTTAAATCCCACAATCGACTGCACTTTAGACTTCGGCTTGCTAAATTCCCTATTTAGCATTGTTTTGAAATCTATGACCCTCATATTCGGGTTATCGTTGGAGTACTTAATATACCAGGTCGGTGCATTATCCTACAGGGCACTAACCAGCATTGCCTTCTTTATATGGTCATCTGTAACACCTTGCACTTCCCATACAGCCCGCACAACGAACCAGAATTGGTTCGGATCCTCATTTCCCAAACCTTTGAACACAGGGAATGTCATTGTCTCTGCCATACTAAATCACGGTGGTGGTGGAGTTGGTACGAGTGAAGATGGAGGTGATGGCGGTGAAGCCAGTGGTGGTGTGAGTGGAGGTGGTATTCGCAGAATTATTTTTCTTATTAGTTGAATAGCACTTCGCAAAGAGACCTACGTGAGCTCTTACTTGTCTCCTCGTGGAGGTCAAATCAAGGGGATATTTTATGGACCCTTATTTCCTTCATTTATGTAAACCTTTCCACTTTGTGTAGCTCCGAACATCAAGGTAACTGCATAACCCGCATTTCGCACAATAGCATTTTAATCCAAGTATTCAAAGACTTTACGTACTTACCTCGCGGTTCTTTGAGAAAGCGTCGCTCTGCCTCGCTGTAGTTGACTGAGGTGTCAACCGTGAACTTGGTAATGAATCCTCCTATAATACAACCGAGCCAATGATCAACAGCATGTGTGATCTTATTCACCGATGCTTCCAACCTTCGCACTAGCTCTGGGGTCCACACAATAGGACCGTCAAGTTTCCACCTTCCTTGGCTATCTGCTAGCTTTGTGATCCACTTGTATAGATCATTAGAGAAGGATGCAAAAAATATTTCATGGGCATCTCTGTATACAAGCAGCTATCTAGCCACTCTTCTTTTGACAGTCATGGATTTTTGTTCTTCTCTACCATGAACTCGTGGATTCTTCTGTCCAACCAGCCTTCAATTTCCTTAGTTGGATTCCAATGATACGACATCGCACATCTTCCATCCAGATTCTGGTCCCGGTCAAAGAACCATTTTTTGGCTTATGGGGGCCTGACCCAGGTTCAAAGTTATTTAGCCAATCAAATCCCTACACTACTAGCCCTTTTGGCATCAGCGCACGGAGCGCTGACTGAATTCTCACCTGAAGCAGTATGGGGCAATGTTGGAACCACGTTTCTGCACCCTTGAGATGTTTGTGATGTCGGTTTAGTCCAACTAGACCTGCCTTCGTGCAGGTCACTTCACACTTTGTTCTAACCTTCAATACCTTTACGATCTATTACAATCAACTTTCACACATCCCTAACCAGGGGCGGAGATGCTTTCGCACTACTATGACAACAAATTCCGCTATTCCCCAAACTACGCCAAGTATTTTACTTATCTTATTATCAGATCTTAGTATCTTCATGTAAATAGGTATTCTAACTTGCATTCACTTAATCAATACAGTTATACACATTCATGCATCATATAAGTATTAAAAGTGAAATTCATACCCAATATAACAGATGCATAAAACAGGAAATAAAGACGCAGAATTGATGGAAACTTCTCTTTGTTAATGCTTCTAGATAAGTACAGGCTTGACTCGCCCTACGCACTCAGCTACAGGAAGGGGTCCGCGCACTTAGCTACGAACTACTAGGCCTCCGCAAAGTTAGCTGTAGAGCCTCTTCCTATGCTACAACCCAAAACTAGACTTTACACTTCAGAACTATCTTGCATACATCATTTCTTCCTCAAACATTCTGTTATGCCTTAACTACTTAGAGCTTTGCTCTAGTTAAATAATCCCATGGTCTGGGGACAATGGGTAGATCTTCTACAGCTGACATTACATTAACAAAATAAGGGCGAACAACCCTATGACTCTTTAACAAACTATGCACTTCGCTCCCACAAAATGCGAAGTCTTTACATTGGAATTACAAAATTGACCAAAATCTAGGCTCTAAGCCCCGAAACTTCCCTTGGGGGATCCCGCACCCAACACGTTCTTTCTTAGGATTTTAGTCACACACATTTTTGTTCAAAAGATCAACTTTCCTTTTCCAAATCAAGTTTCCACATTCTACAAGTAGAGTATTGATTTAGATTCTGCAAGTATACTAGAACTTTTCATTTGTACAATTAGCAAAGTCTTTACATTCTTGAAACTAGAGTCATTCTTTACATTTGGATGAAAGATCCTTTTCTTTTCTATCATAAGTAGAGACTTTACATTCTTGGAACTTGAGTCAGTATTTACATTTGGATGAATAACACTTTCATTTATGCAATTAGAATAATGTTTTCATTCTTAAAATAGAGTAGAACTGTCCCTTTTCATGCAATTTCTTTCTTTAATCTAGTTGAAGGAGTGGTCTCGGTATTTCTTGATCTGATCCATTTATTGAAGGTGGCATGAGTAGAACTTGACCTACTATTCATATATAATTGTCGCCTCTAAGTTTGTACAAAACCCATGTTTATAATTAAAGTTGGTAGCCTTGGGATTCTCAACATTCTTGTTGAGATACTTAGGCTAATTAGTTTTTAATGTGGAATAATTGTTCATTATGCATCTAAATATCCTTATTCTTAGATGAATGATAGTGATGATGAGTCAAAATTCAAACCTAAGTATCAAAAGAAGAGGCAAGCCTATAGGAAAAATAATTTTTACTCAAAAGAGAAAATTCACAGTGAAAGCAATGAAAGTATGACTACTGAAGAAAGGGGTGAAACATTATTCATAGTTGAGGCTGAAGAACATGAAGCAAAAGTTCATTATGAGGGAGAACTCAAAAGTGCATTGAATGAAATAAGGATCATTGGGAAGAAAGAAACTCAATCAATGCAATAGCTTCAAGACAAGATTCTAAATGAAGGAATCATTTGTAATCTCAAAGTTGAACTAGAAGAAGAAAACAGGTAAAGGAGATTTTGTCTAAACAACTGAATCAGAAGCAGTAAATCTATGATATACTAGAAGAGGAGTTTATCCTATTGAGAGAATAATTGGAGCAGCTCAACTCAAATTTCCACAAAGGAACTATGTCCATCGATCACATTCTCAAAATGCAAAGGTCCCCGCTTATTAAGATGGGTCTTAGTTATCAAGAAAATTGTGAGGCACCCATGAAAAATGGTTCCCCAAGCTCATGGAGATCATCCTAAGAAGCTTGATCAGACATTCATAACATTCAATAGTAGCTATTCTAAAGATCCAAATCAAGTGACAAAAAGGACCAAGCATGTAAATTTCCATGACTCTCAACACCATTCCAAGAAGGGGAAAATTACAAGAAACTAGAACGAAGAAATATGATCCATAAGCAGAAATATTACAGGACAGTCAATGAATATGGATAATCACAAAGCATACACAAGAAACAATGTAAATTAGCAAGTGAATATGGATTCTCATAAAGCATCCACAAGTAAAAATAAAGCAGGTATTGATCAACATGGGAACTCGGATCCTCCAATAGAAAATTCATACGATCAAGATATCCTTCCATGTCCAGGTATCAAAATAAGTTCTTTAGCTATTGATTCTCATGAAAAAAAATTGTAGACAAAGCGCAGGATTGCAGAACCTATGATGTTGTCAAGTATAGGGGATATGATCAAGTACCCAGATGGAGACATATGGAACAAATTAGAAGAATGACACAACCATTTCCTCGAGTGTTGAGGCTCAATGTTGAATGCCACATATGTCACAATGAAATTCATATAGCACAAGATTTCACACTCAACTCTAGATGGTATAATAGAGAGAGACTTCCTATCAAAGTTGGTAGATGGATAAGAGGTAATATAAAACCTTTATTAGGTATGATTTATTACACACAATCCTTTGAGAAAGCTTCTTCAATACCATCATTGGTCGAATCAAAACTTGAAGAAGCAACTATTGTATGAGAGTAGTGACTTACATTGATTAGAATGAGATGATGATGATAAGTACAGTCGGTTGGAGGCTTGTTCAATTTACAAGTCTCTAATGAATCTTTCATAATTCGATGATGATATCTCATATGTAAAAGTGAAGTAGGCAGGATTATATTAAGAGAAATATTACATCATCAATTAAGAAGGAATATTGACAAATAAATATTATGATGCAAACATTCATATAAATATTGACAATCATGGAGAAAGCAAATTCAAGGAGAGAAAGAAAGAAGGAAGCAATTTTGTAGTCAAAGAGGGGGAGACTTCATCACATCCATCGGAAACATTATGTTTATGGGATAATTCAAGAGAAATTAGAAAATGAAATGATGACAGGTATTATAGATGAAGGAACCATGGTATTACGAGAATAATTTGAATATCAGGCATGAAAACTTAGATCAAGACCACCAGAAAGCACATCATCACAAATGAATACTTGGATCAAGTATACAAAAAGAGGGAAGCATTGTCTTAGGGGGAGTATAGGAACAATTATAAGCAATAGTAGAAGCATGGTCTAAGGGTAAGTACATGCATAGTTAAGAGTAACAGTGGTAGGATGGTCTTGGGGGGAGATTTTGTCAAAATCACATCATAGCAATAGGAAAGAAGCATGATTTAGTCAGGTCCATAGGATCATCCTAGAATAGGTTATGGATAGATGCTTATGCGTAATTATCAACATGGTAGATTTCATGGACATTTGTGACCCTTTTCCATTGATATCAAAGGGGGAGATTTTGTAGATGTATTGATACAAAGGAGAAGAATGCAAGTATCAAATTTTTGTTGTGGTTTTGACATCAAATGACTAGCAACGTGTAATGGTGTTTCCATCAATCAAAAATGAAGATATCCTTGCACATTGTGTTGTCACTGATGACAACAACCATCATTGATGTAAAAGGGGTACCTAAGGAAGTAAAGTTACCATCTATATGTCTAAGGAGTACCTAAGGAAGCAATAACACCCTTTATGAATCCTTATGAGAGATGGGTCTCCTACAAGCGAAGTTAAAGGTCATTTGAGTTTTATTATATTTCTATGATTCCCTAATGAGAGTATGGACAAGATCATTGGATAGGCATCATTGATACCTTTCCAGTTGTATATTATACTTTGAAAAATACCCCATGGACAAAAATTTATGGATTCTTGAAAAAAAACAATAACAAAGGACACAAATATGGGGCAAAATCTAAGTAATCAAATTTTTTTAAAAGTATGCATATTCATGGTATTATGGAATTGTTGCATGCCTTATCAAAAAGGATGCACAATCATGGTCTTATGGAACCACCACATGGATTATTAAAAAACATGCATGGTCATGGTCTTTTGGAATCACCAGATGGCATGAGTTTTAATATTTTAATCACAAGGAATTTGTCCACGCTTGGTTAGCTCTCATGAGCCATGGGTTCACGTGACCATCTATATATACAAGAGTTTGAAACTCCAAATGATCATTAATAAAAAATGAAGATACACGGATATGTTTCGTGAATGTTTTTTGGTGTGGATCCTAGCTATCTTCTTTTTTCAAAGGTATCGCTGTGTTGGGCCCCAGTTCCTAATGGGGTGGAAATGCCACCCATTTAATCGCTATCAGGGGGGATCAAGGGAGGGGCGATGACGATTTTATGAGCCCCCCCTGGTGGGGGCTTGGGGGCAGCGACCTCGAACCTAAAAATAAATGTAAACTTTCATTGTAAAATATTGTAATTTCATAGTCACTCTGGGTCGTTCATTAGGCGAATGATATGACAGTAGAAGCTATGTTAATTTAGAATTTTTCTCCCTATAAGGTAACCCTCAGTTTATATGAGGGAATTGCATTGCAACTATGTATATGTGTAATCTGTGCGAGAAAGAGAGAGGGGACTATGTGAAAGTGAAGAGTAAATTAGAGTGGATCTGTTGTAGGTTGTATCTCTTCATTTTGCCGGATAATATAAAAGGACTGGATATTTCTCCATGGATGTCGCCTAAACTGGGTGAACCATGTATATCTATGTCTCTATTATTTTATGCATTTTATGTTTTTGTGTTACTGCAAGATTTTATGTGTACCATTGCTCTGTAATATATATTTTTCTAGCAAATCTATGATTGTGGAGTTTTGAGATTTGGATTGGTTCATTTGTTTTTGTATTTTTATCATTATTTTGACATGTATTAACACTTACTTGTTTTTTGGTTCACATAGAAGCCTAAATTATCATTGCAATTTGAAATATATGGTTTTTGGTTCTTATAGAGATGAGAACCACCATGGCTTTCCAACAAGCCACCATGATGCCATGGCTGCGATCTTCGAAAAGAGTGAAAGAATGATTGATCTTGAGCATAGTCGTGAAGGGTATTAATTCATTTTATTGATAATCACAAAGCACATTGGTCGTAGAGACATGAATATCCTAAGAGTCACAATGGTCACATAGCCACAAGAGCCTGAGAGTGATACTGGTCGCATAAACATAAGAGCTTGAAAGTCATATTGGTCGCATAACCATGAGAGCCAAAGTCATAGTGATCACATAGTCTTAGAGCACAATGCTCGCAGAGAAACAAGGAGCCCAAGAGTCATAGTGGTTGCGTAGCCATGGGAGCTTGAGTCACAAAGCACAGTGGTGGCAGAACCACGAGAGCTCGAGACAATAATGGTCACACGGTCACAAGAGCCCAAGAGAATCACATTCATGAAAACCTAAGGAGCACATTGGGAAATTCTTTTTGATTAATGATCCATTTGGTTGGGATAATGATCACGTTGGTTTGATATGTCATTGGTTGCATAGGTTTGAAACCTCAGTCATGACAATGACTGCCCACCATGGATTTCCACATCCTAAATCTACATTTAAACAACAATGTTACAAAAAAATGAGAGAGGATGATATAACAAGCAAAATTGATCAACAGAATCGGTAAGAAACTTCAGTAATATGTCCTTGGTATGAAGTTTGATTTGCATGGTTTGTTAGGTCGTAAAAGTTTTTGTTATATATATATATGTGTGTGTGTGTGTGTGTGTTGCTTTTGGTTTAAGTTTTAGTAGATCACCAATATTTTTTGTTGGAATCTGATAACATATTGGAGGGCACCTATAAATATTCCTTTAGTAGAATATTTAAATTATTATCTAGTTGTATATGGTCGTTTTGAGTTTTTAGACGCAAAATTAGTCCAAATTTGATTCTCAAAGGACCTGGACGATCAAGGATTAGAGATGGATGTAACGAGATGTGTGATGTTCTTATGACACTTATTTTGTGGCCAAAATATATTGAGTATGTTTTTGAGAGTCTATGAACAAGGTTTAATGGTTTTTTATACATGGTGAAAACATGTTTCTAAAAGGAGTTTGAGTCACCAGATTGATAAATTTGTTCGAGAAGAGAATGGGAAGTAGTGTTTCCATGTTTTATTGACATTATTTGTGGAAGTTATAATATTAATAGGTTGTGGTGGTTGTCATTATGGAAGAAACAATATTTGTAGGTTGCAGTGGTAGTGATAGGTGTGACAATATCTGCAGATTGAGATGATGGTATAGGTTGTGATGATGACAATAGATATTACAAGACGTGGATTGTGATAGTACTTATGATTTAGTGGTATCTAATGATATTGGATCCAACTTGATAATGATTTGAAACAGAGGTCCACAGGGTGATGAAGAAGGAAGTCGGTGCCTCCACTAAGGTTAAAGCATAGAGTAGGTTGGAACTTGCTCTTGATAGAGGTTGGATCCTCAATTAGGTTAGAGCCTAGAGTAGGTTGGATCACACTCATCACAGAGGTTGGAGCCTCAACCATGTTAAAGCCTAGAGCAAGTTAGACCGCGCTCATCAGAGAGGTTGGAACCTTAATCATGATGTAGTCTATAGTGAGTGGTTTCTTGCATAGTTCAAGATTGGTACCTCAATAGATTGTAGCCTTCTGCAAGTGGAAACTGAGATTTCTTGTGGGTAGTTCCGTCAAAGAGGTTGTAGCCTACAAATATATGTAAATAATTGAGGATAAAGAAGAAAAAGATTTGTGGTTTTCTCCTGTATGGGTTTCAACATAAAAATCTTGTGTCTCTTTGGGATGTGATGGATTCTTGATATGTTATTCATATGATGACGCATTATTATAGTTGATGATATAATTCTTATGGTTCACTTCTATATGTTTGTATGGTTATGAAAAGTTGTGAAACGTTAAAAATGATCTCACACTAATTCACTCCCCCCTTCTCAGTGTGACCTCTGGGCCAACACATGCACCTTTTCTCAGATGTTTATCCTTCCATGAATTGACAAGCACATCTTCCAATATTCCAACTCTAATTAATGCAACTTTTTTCTTACACACAAGTAGGAAAACAACCTTCCCAAAACTTTTCCAATAGTATATTGTTAATTATAAAATATGTTTAATTAATAAATTGTATCTAATCAATTGTTGAAGAATAATGTATATGAAAACATGAAATGGGGAGGGGGAAACAATATAGGTGCATTGAATTAATCAAAATAAACATCTATAAAAAAATTTAACCAAGTTTCCTTGACATGGTTGTTGGTTGTCTCTTCTTCCTTAGCCACATCCTTCCTTGACCCTCACAAAGATGTATCGGTAGTATGCACAAATGCTAAAGGAAATACAATTTTTATCAACATTTACCTACATAAGAGTTGTCTCCTTTATCCTTTTTCATACCTTATATAGATGAGGGAGAGGCTATAATGGGATGAATGGATGATTTTGAATGATTTAGTGACCTAGATAATGCTTGATATTGAAGGCTAGTTCATGGTGATGCATACGAGATGTCTATCCCATCATATTCACATTCTCCTTGGGATTATCAACCTTGAAGGTTGATAAGATGGTCACATGCAGTCAATAGTGAAAATAGCTACGTTCTCATGATGTAAAGAGTGAAAACAAGGATTGATCACATATTGTCTTTAAGAAAGGGTATGGACAAGATCAAATCTGATATTTGACAAAGGGAAAGAGTGTAGCGTCTCGGCATATATTTTAAATGGTTCCTCAAAGACTCAATAGAATGAGTTTTAAGCCTGTAACAAAAAGGTATGATGATAGTAAGGTCAATGATGAATCCAAATGTGATGTTCAAGATAAGAAGGTTGACCGATATTAGTATGTATAATACATATGAGTTTCTTTCGAGGTCCTTGATGATGTTGTGATTTCAAAAAATTCTAGAAGCAATAACATTGCTTCCAATTGCCGCATTCAATAGCAATAATAACATAATGGGAGTGAACCAATTAAGGAGCTTCTCAACCTGCCACATGAAGCACAATATACCATATGCCAAGAAGTACCATTAATTTCTACAATGAAAATAATTTGGTTAATCTAATGGAATACTTTAGTTCATTTGATGTCAAAATAAAAAAGGATAGTGACATCATTATCCATGCCTCCTCTATGCCTTTACAACAAAAATTCAATGAAGTTATGGCTAGTTACAATTGTTTGTAAAAGGAAAAATGTATTTGGCTACATAATCTTGGGCTTCTATGTAATGTTTAAATTTAAATGCTTTTATCCCAATGGTTTACTAGATTCATATTTGTAAATCATCCAAGAAGCATATGGAGATAAAACCACATAACACATATGGATATAATTAGGAGGGGAGTAAGAAGGATGCAAGCAATAAAGAATGAGGAAAAAGCAGGAAGGTGGTGGTGGTGGTGATAACAAGGATGATGGTGGTGAGAAGGAGGATGATATAAATAATTAAAATAGAGAGGGGATGATGATAATGGTGTTGATGACTTGGCCACAACCTCAATTTTGTCTCTATAAAAAATATTTTTTTTTACATAATTGAGATTAACTATTAAGATTTTCATAATTGATCAATGCTCTATAATCAATGATTTCCAATGTTTAAGAAGAGGTAATTTTGCAACTATCTATTCAATTATGTGATCATTCATGTAATTAAGTATATGATTAAAGAATACATACCAAGTTAGAAGGTGTTATAAGGTATTTGAAACCATGAAATTGAGTCAGTAGCCTTGTAAAATCTAATTTTTTAGACTCTAAACATGGGAGGTAAAATCTAATTTCTTAGCCTTCTAAAATCTAATTTGTTGGACTATTTCCGTGCATGTCTTCATTTTTACTGTCACTTTAATAATTTATACCTACCAAAGTATATTTTTTAATATTTTTGAAGCTATAAAAAGAATCTAAATCCTAATAAACATAGAAATCATTCTTTAATATGACTACTTAGTTGAAAACATATCTAGGGAAAGATTAAAACATTAAAGTGGAACATAATGAAATAAACTATGTAATTTATTGTATTTATTCTCTATTTATCTTCTTGAGAGAAAAAAGTGAAATAAATGCAGGGAGAAATCCAAAGGGAAGAGTAATTTCCAAAGGTATTTCCACCTTTGAGAGAGGGATAGAAAAGCAATGTATTGCATCTCCCAAAGAATATTTCAAAGAATGCGAAAGAAAATATATTCCTTTGAAATATCACTCAATATTCCCACTCCCTTTCCCATGGTTAGATAAAAGAAAATGCTAAATCCAATGAGGAAAGATGTGGAATATTACACTACAAATAAATTAGGCCATCTAATAAGTGGAAGAATAGAAATATTGAGGGATAAAAAATGTGTTTTATGCAATACTTGTGGAACTAAAAGGTTGTGATTTGAGGGTATGAAAAATATATCAATCCCACAAAAAGAAAATAATTTGATAAAGAAGAAATAATTAGTCTAAATTTAGTCTATGTGGTATATCACAACACTAAGTACTTATAAATAGAATGAATGATGATTGTTTTTCTTCATTAGTTGTTGGAAACAAAAAAGGATAAATCTAGCCAATATGGTAGTGAAAGATTAAAATACTTTTGGGTTAATCTAGATAGGAAATGGAAGAGTAGTGATACTGAAGGATCAAAATTATGCTTTGATAAAACCTAAATCCTTAGGGTACTTAATTCTTGAGCACTAATATGGGATAGGTGATATATCACAACACTATGCACTTAGTAGTAGCTTAAATAGTGGTCGTTTTTTATTCAATCAGTGTATTAGCTTGAACATTAAAGAGAAGAGATGGGCTATTGGGAGTATGTATTCTTTCCTAATGACTTCCATGGTTCCCCTCATTACATTTTGTAGACTACACTATTTTCAATGATCAATTGGGACTCCTTGGAAGAATGATGTCAGAATTGTGTGCAATTTCAACAACAATTTCATTATTTGCTATTTTTTTATCAAATATATTGTCACAACATTAATATGATGTTAGTAGGATACTACACATGTTATACACTAATTTAATGTGACATGACACAAACACAATTCCTATGATGTATGACAAATTCTAACAATGTAAAAACGAAGCAAAAAAAGAAACTACAACACTAATTGGTGTAACTATGACATAAGACAAAAAATATTTTTTAAATGACTATAAGTATCATGGATGTGATGCAAAGTAGACACAAATTCAATGCAAAATTCGCATTGTAGAATCATAATGTACCCTCACTGAAAATTTGAAGATAATAAAATTGGTTGCGGCAATGAGAAAAATGATGCTACATAGCTATATCATGGTAGTGTTAAAGTCACTTTAGTGTGCATGTGTATAGGATCATTAATCTCTTTTGATATAACTATACATTCAAGCACTACATCAAGATGAACACATGGTTTCAAAAATACCCCTCATAAGAATTGAACCTTACCTACCAATAATAAACTCGGCACATTTCACTAATAAATCTAACTCCTTTGAATATATTATGTATATAAAAAATATATAAATCTATATCCCTAATTAATCATATAATTTAAAACTCTGAATATTTAATTCCAATAAAATAATTCATTATACAAATTTATAATCAAACAATCTAACCATTATTAACATTTTAAAGCAACACACATAATAATAAATAATATCACAATACCATTCTTTACTTTTAAAATTTCAACAATAAACCATTCTTTACTCTCAAACATATTATCACAAATCTTATAAGAAACATCACAATACTATCTAATTTCTACCTTTCAAATTTTCAATAAATTGTGACTGCTTACTCTCAAACATGTTACCACGAAACTACATCAGCATGCTAATACACATCTATACCCACTATCAAATGGCGAGGACTATCCACACCTAAGTCACATTTCTACTTGTCGTGGCCACTAATTTCACTTGATAAACTCTAGCAACGGACTCACTCAATGAATATTTGACTAAACTTTTTTTTTCAATTGATATTTACTTACCAATAACATAATCGTATTGGTAAATATAGTTATATATATCAAAAATTCCATTTTCCATTACATATGCTCGTCAATTTTATAATTACAATTAAAAAAATTATTATAAATTGAAATTTTATACTATAATTAAAATTGACTAAATCTAATAAAAAACAAAAATAAACATAAACATAATGAAACTTTACGAACCCTAAGTTTAAACAAAAAATTACCAAAATATATTATTGATTAATAATAATCCATTAACTAATATTATTATTGTTATTGTTTTATTAATTAATTAATAATACATTGTAACTCACTCATAGAAATACCAAAGGTATATATATCCTCTATTAATAATATTATCATAATATCAAAACTAAATATATTTTATTATTAATTATTTATGATATTGTCATAAAATCAAAATATTAACCATTTTTTATTATTAATTATGTGTGAGAAGTAAAAGATGGAAAAAAAAAAAAAAAAAAATTAAATGTATATGTGCATTGAGTTTCTGAGCTCTGAGCTCTGCACCCTACTGCCAATGTGCAGTCCTGCGCCCCTGCGCCATCAGACCTTCTCAGATCGTCATCATACTCAGAATAGCTTGCAGTAACGGTTTAGGAATATATAGGACATCGCGTCATGTCCTCTCGGAAGGGAGGGGCGGGATCTCAAGCCCCCCCTCCTTCAAATGAACAGCAACGGAATGGCGGCGCACCCGTGTTCTCCTCGCCTCCACCTGGTTCATTTCCAGAACAAGGCCAAAGTTCCGAACAGCCTGACATTTCAGTACAACACCCAGACACGGAAGGGGAAGAGACAAATACTCCAAGAGCGTCACAGCGAAAGGCAACATCGGCCACTTGCATCCCCAAGGCAACAGAACGAATCAAAGTTGAGCTTCCCAGCCATAGAATCAATGGCGAAATCCAATACATGCAAGATCATGCACTCATTGGAAAATTTCTCGGGTTCTGGCCAACAGAAAAAGCTTTATATGGATGGATCGCCTCCAAATGGAAACCCAAAGGGCATGTATCGCTGCTACTAGGCCCTAAAGGCTTCTTCACTGCTATATTCACCTGCCTGGAGGACAAAATAAGAGTATTTGAAGGAGGCCCTTACTTCTTCAACTCTGCAGGTCTCTTCCTGCGAGATTGGAAACCGAGGTTCAATCCAGACACAGAAGATCTAAGTCACGCTCCAGTGTGGATTCGCATGTATGGTCTCCCCACGGAGTACTGGAGAGAAGAAACGCTGAAGGACATCGGCGATCGCATTGGCACCTTTATAAAAGTTGCTGAGGAAACCAAGAACAGAAGATTCACCTCATATGCCAGGCTCTGCGTCCAAATGCATCTCAAGAAGACCCTTGCAGACTCGGTAAGTCTTTTTCACGATGACTATGAATGGACTCAACCTCTTGATTATGAACATATTCCATTCCGCTGTCGTAAATGTCATGAACATGGTCATCTGTTCCGAGACTGCCCTCTGACCTCCCAGCTCAAATCTTCTGTTAATGAACCCAGCAAAGACTCTGAGGGTTTCATTAAAGTGCCTTCTCGACGTAGACATACTAAAAAACAGGCTGCTACTCCCTCAAGCCCCAAAAAGCTAGCCTCCCAAAACAGATTTCAAGCCCTCGCTCCTCAAGATCCCTCAGTCTCACAGCCAAATGTATCCCCTGCCTCGCCTCTGCAGCCATCATCATCCAAGGATCTAAAAAACCCCTCGGATCCTTCCTCCTCTATAATGGCCAATGCTCCTCTTGACTCGAATGCCAAAATGCCAACCATAGAAGCTGATATACACTCCTCATCCATGGATCTTGATGCCGCACTAGCCCTCAGTTTGCATGAGGAGGCTACAGAAGACCCTCAGAACATCCCCATTATTATGGAGGAAGATCAAGAAACGGTAAGTATAGATGGTCTGGATATACTTAAACTTGAAGAGGCCTGCAAGCAAAAAGAATATAATTCAATCCCCCCATGGGAAATAGACAGACTTGCAGGAGTCCTTGCCAAAGCTCAGCACAGCAAATGTCTTGGAGTACAAGCAGGCAGTCCATGGGACGGCAAGAAAATCCAAAAAGAAACCAAGAAAAGGGGATGCAAAACCGATTTGCAAAGAACCATCATTCTAGGAGAAATACTTATGGAATCTGGGAGATTTCCGAAGTTGACCACGTTTTACAAGCCCCACCCCCAAAGTTCCCCATGAAGCTTATCTCCTGGAACATGCGTGGGCTCAACAGTCCTTCGAAACACAGAATGTTGAAGAATATGATACAGTTGGAAAAACCAGCAGTGGTATTCCTTCAAGAAACAAAAAGTATTAGTACAGCGCTTGAAAAGATCCTTCGCAAAGCCTGGAACGAAAGTAGATCAGTTTCCGTGGACGCAGTAGGGGCGTCGGGCGGGCTCTCCATTGCATGGAATCCGCAGATCCTGAAGCTACAAGACTTTCATGCAACCCACCATTTCATTCAAGCTAATTTTCATCTTATTGGAACGGACATTCATGGACTCCTCACCAATACATACTTCCCGCAAGATATGCACCACAAGCTAGATGTGCTGGAAGCATTAACAGATCTAAACTCAACCAGACAATTCCCATTGTGGATAAGTGGAGGCGACTTCAATCTTATCACTCATCTGGGAGAAAAAAAAGGCGGGCGCATGAAGCTAGAAGATGACAGCGCCGGTTTCAAAGACTTCATTCGAAGTAATCAGCTTATAGACATACAAACTTCCAATGGCACCTTCACATGGACGAACAAGCGCAGGGGAGTACACAATATTGCCTCGCGACTTGACCGCTTTCTCATCTCAGACAACGCTATCCACCTGGGCGGAGACTTTAACGCTTCCATCCTACCTCAGGGGGGATCGGACCATTGGCCAATCATGCTGCAATGGACGAGACCTGGTAAACACAGCAATCGACCATTTAAATATGAAGCCTTTTGGGCCAGTCATCCCAAATTCAAAGAGGTGGTCCAAGAGGCATGGAAATCATTCTCTCCTCCAGAAGGCGCAAAGATGTTCATATTTCAACAGAAACTCTAACATCTCAAGCAAGTATTGAAGGTGTGGAATAAAACTCAATTCGGGAACATCACGGAATCCAGGCAAAAACTGGAACAGGAAATGAGCACAATACAGCAAACAATCATCCTAGAAGGCAGAACAGAGGAATTGGCAGACAAGGAGCAAGCCACATGGACAGCGTTAGAAGCTCGGAGATCTCAAGAGGAAATCCTCTGGCGCCAAAAATCCAGAATAAAATGGTTAAAAGAAGGTGAGAAAAATACAAAATTCTTTCATCGATCTACCATTCAACGGCGAATGCACAATAACATTACCTTCATCAACAATAACCAAGGGGAGAAATTAGAAATGCATGAAGATATGGAAAAAGAGCTAAGGGACTACTTTCAGGAAGCACTCAAGGAACAAACCAGAAGCAGAACAGCAGCAATACAAGAGGTCACTAGGCACATCCCCAAGCTCATCACAGAAGAACACAACAAAAATTTGCTGCAACCAGTCACAAAGCAAGAGGTAGAGGAAGCAATGGCGCAGTTAAAAGATGGTAAGGCTCCTGGACCTGATGGCTTTATTGCAAATTTTTTTCATGATTTCTGGGAACTAATACACGCAGAGGTCTGGGAACTAGTGGAAGAATCTCGCTCCATGCACTGGCTCCTCCCCTCTCTCAACTCCACGTTCATTGCTCTGGTTCCCAAGGGGGAAGAAGCCAATACGCCTGTCAAATTCAGGCCCATAGCCCTCTGTAATGTTATTTATAAACTCATCTCCAAGGTAGTGGCCAATCGGCTCAAACCCCTCCTGCCACTTCTTGTCCTTCCGGAACAAACGGGTTATGTCGAAGGTCGCCAAATCATGGATGGCATCATCCTTTCTAATGAGGTGCTCCACTCCCTAAAAATCCTAAAGAAACCTGGTATGATTATGAAGCTTGATCTATCTAAAGCCTTTGACAAGCTTAGTTGGGAGTATATTCAGAAGATGCTGCTAGCCTTTGGCTTTAATGCAACATGGACTAGATGGATCATGAGCCTTATCTCATCTCCCTGTTTCTCGGTTCTTCTCAATGGCTCCCCATCTTTGCCTTTCCGCTCCTCACGAGGCATCCGGCAAAGGGACCCCCTCTCGCCTTTCATTTTCGTTCTGATGGCGGAAGGGCTCAGCCGCCTTATACACCATACTATCTCCTCTCAAGCAATCAGAGGCATAACGCTTCATGGCCTCTCCCCCTTATCTCATCAACAGTTTGTCGACGATACCATGCTCTTTGGCCATCCTTCTTCTTCTGAAGCTAAATCCTTCAAAGCCTTGCTCGAGTTGTTCTCTGAAGCC
This sequence comes from Pinus tabuliformis, assembly GCA_031772625.1. NCBI lineage: Eukaryota > Viridiplantae > Streptophyta > Pinopsida > Pinales > Pinaceae > Pinus > Pinus tabuliformis. Next base: position 584,872,241 of record CM062810.1, read on the forward strand.
TCAGGGACCTCCATCAATGCTTCTAAATCTCAGCTCTTCTTTTTCAATACCCCTATCTCCATTCAAAGGAATATAGCGCGCATCCTTGGCTTCACCATTGCAGTGCTCCCGTCCAAATACTTGGGTGCTCCTCTTATGGTCTCTGCTCTCAAGCATGCATCCTGGCGCACGCTCCTGGACAAGCTGGAAGCCAGACTCTCATCCTGGACATACCGATCGCTAAACACAGCCAGTCGACTTGTAATGATCAAGTTCGTGCTCCAGGCTATGCCTCTTTACCTCTTTTCCATATTAGCTGCTCCCAAGTGGGTACTCAAAGCCATTCGAAATCTTCAGCAGAACTTTCTATGGGGATCCACAGGTCTCAACAGGAAATGGGCCCTTGTTAAATGGTCAGAAGTATGCCAACTTAAATCAAAAGGAGGATTAGGCCTGCGGGATCCAATGCAAAGTAATCATACCATGGGCGCGAAAGTTTGGTGGAACTGGCTGGTCAAACCTCTAATTCCATGGGCAAAACTCTGGCAAGCCAAGTATGCACCTGGCAGTCAATGGGAGGATCTCATCAGAATAAGTCCAAGCATCTCTGGCTCCATGATCTGGAATGCGGCTAAGCTACACAGTGCATTCATACAGGAGTACAGTTTCTGGGAAGTTCATTCCGGTAACTCAGCGCGTTTCTGGGAAGATTCGTGGCAACAACTTCCAAAGCTTGCCACGATTTTCCACAAACCACTTTGGCAGACTTACATGCAAAGCCACAGTTTGGTTCGCATCTCCCAATTCTGGCAACAACAGGCAAACAGCGATTACCAACAATGGAAGCCAGCTTGCTCATGGCAACCGGGATGGCAAGAAGAGACCCACGCAGATATTGAGGAAGAATTAAACCATAGGAAAATCAAGCAGTCAAATAAGCAGGATAAGCTGAGATGGGGGAACACAACAAAGGGAACCTTCACCACGAAAGAGGCTTATATACTGCGATATGCTCCAAGTCAAAACAACAGAGATTCGCTATGGAATAATATATGGCAGCCCAAACTTTGGCCCAAAGTTTCAACCTTCCTATGGTTGTTGAGCAAAAAACGCATCCTTACTTGGGACAACTTGCAGAGAAGAGGATTCATTGGGCCATCAATATGTCCAAATTGCGCTCTCCAGTCGGAAACCATACTGCACCTCATGGAGACATGCCCCCTCGCAGCCCATCTCTGGAATCAAATAGAACGATGCAATCAACGAAGAGTACACCGTCAGGGAGATATCGCAAACCTACTGAGAACCTGGCACAAATCGCCGTATAAAAGTCCGCCGTTAAACTCTTTGTGGGCTCTCATCCCAGGATTCCTCTATTGGTCCCTATGGAAGGAATGGAATAACAGAGTATTCAACAATAAAAAGCGCCCTCCTGACATCCTTTGGCTACTATTCAAACAAAGTATCCAAGAAACTTTGGCGATAAGAACATGGCAAGAAACAGACTGGCCCTCTTCTCCACAAGAGCTACAGGTCTGGAAATTATGGGATCTCCACATTGCTTGCCCACCTTCTGCCCCCTCTTCATCCCCTCCCAAGATTGGCTCCCCTGTTCATTGGACACCCCCAGTATCATCAGTCTTCAAACTTAATTTCGACGGTGCAGCAAAAGGAAATCCAGGACCAGCTGGATACGGAAGTGTCATTCGAAACGATCAAGGTATCATTCAGCACATTATCTTTGGCTCCATAGGCAATGACACCAATAATGTTGCAGAACTGGAAGGCCTATGGAAAGGCATATGTATAGCCGATCAACAAGGATACTATCCGCTGGTAGCTGAAGGCGACTCATTGATCCTCATCAACGCAGCCATTCGAATTCAGGCAGGATCACCTGCTGCCAAAGTAGCTTCCAGTTGGAGATTGCTCAGCAGACTTGAAGCACTGGAGGACAGGCTCAGGAGCCCCAATAGCATTATCTTCCAACATGTTAAGAGATCCGCCAACAAGGTAGCAGATCGCCTGGCCAACCAAGGAGTTAATCTGAATAGCTCACCCTTCTCAGGTCATCTCAATGAATCAAAGGACACTCAACTTCAACAGGATTGCCTTTCTCTGGCAAATCAGGACCTTCTACCCCGGCTGCGGAGGCCTCGGGTGTGGCTGCGGGAGCAACGGCTGGAACAAGCGAGCCTGCACGCAATGAACCTCCCCACACGGATTCGAGCGCCTCTGATCCCTACGCCTGCCGAGTGGTGGAGGAACAACCGTCCACCTCCATGGATGAGTAAGTCCTCTGCTTGGCTGCGCTTTCAGTTCCAGAATGGCGGCTTCATGGTTTTGCACGATACTTATCATCATATGTAATGTCGGTCAAGTGTCTTGGGACGAGTATGAATGGTAGCTTTGAGTCTGTAATGGGAGCGGGTAGCATAGCTCAATGTCTGTTACGTGTCTTGTCTTTGGATCGTTGGGAAGTTCCGTGTCGTTTTGGCAGGGACAGAAAGCAATCTGCGTGTAACTAGTTTGTTATCTGCGTGTAACTAGTTTGTCATGTGTCCGGGTCTAGAGTCAGTGGACAGCTCCTTAGCTCCACAGTTTTCAGGTTTATGTTCAGTCATAGCGCGCTCAAATGTTCAGTGGCGGCCATCTTAGCATGGCGGATGTACTCTTTTGTAACAATTTTTGTATAATATAATAGCAGTAGTCAAATTTACACAAAAAAAAAAAATATGGAAAAAATTATTAATTATAAATATGAAATATTGTTATAGAAAAATAATATTATAGTAGAATTATTAAAAATATTATTTTTAATCATTTTTAATTAAATCTACTGTTTTTTTTAAGGTAAAGCTTGTCATATTAATTTGCCTTTTTGTAAAGCTGGTCATATTCAAATTTGTTATTCTTTTATTACAAATTTATTTATTTATTTTTATGTTTTTTTGGGTTTAAACAGGATCATTGCAATTGAATTGCCTCCAATAGGCTAATTACATGTTAGATACACTTTAACTCCTTATTTAACAACAACAAATAAGTATCAAATCTTTTTTCATTATTAAAAAAAATACACCTCAATAAATTTCATCCTTTTGTAATACTTAACAAATCTAGAATTAAAATAAATATAAAATAATTTATAAATATAATATAAAATAATTTATACTTGAAATACATATATAGTCCATTATATTTAATACTTCTCAAGTAAATTGTCTAAAAAATAAATAAATTGTCTATCATATACAAATCACTCTAGGAAAACCAATTTCAACCTCTAACGAATTTGTATGCATGGTCGTAAACAATTCACATACAATTCAAACAGATTGTATTTCACAGTATATCAAATCAATATTCCGAGACCAAAAATGATATCCCGAAGTTCTTTGAAAAGTGAAAATTATATAAAATCCCTGCGATTTGAGTAAAATAAAGAAACAAAAATAGCTTTGAACCGATTCTTTCGAGAGCAACTATCAATATAATGAGGATCGCAACTAATTAAATTGAAGGTCCATTACTATCATGTCGTACTGACCTCTGACCAAAAAGCAACAGTATAGAGATATCCGAGACAAAAAGTGTGCACAATATGCATGGACTTAGAGGAAAATCAACAAATCTGTGTTTGGACAACATTTCAGAAAGATTTCAGTTGCAGCCATTAGTAACTTTAACGACCATTGGGCTTCCATGTCCGACTCCCCTTCCCCGAAATCTACACCCTCTTGTTCATAAATATGGGATGTCAGAACTCTTTATTCAACTGCTTCGTGTCGTTCTCCATATTGCAGATGGTTCCTTTTCATTAAATGCTGAAATAACTGCACTCAAAGCTTTGAGCAGATCATCCAAGTGACCTATCAGAATTTGCTACATGTCTGCATGCTCTCCTCCACTAAAAAAAGAGTGAATGATCTTCAATCTGCAAATAATTAAAAGCAAGACGTTTGAAAGCACAAAAAGAGAGGTATCCTATCACATCTCAGCAATATAGGGTCGAGCTTATCATTTTCGCGACTCCTATTTCCTATCTTATAGCAATATTAATGCTATTTGACATCCGAGTGGAATAGTTATGGAGTGCCCTTTCCACGTTTGCCCTCTCTTTCCACTTGCTGTCACTCAGAGGGCGATGGCTATTCCGCTCACATGTCAGATAGCATTAATATTGTTATAGAGTCGGAAATAGGAGTCGCTTATCATTTTAGTTAGTTGCGAAGATAAGGGCGATGGCTATTCCGCTCACATGTCAGTCGCTTATCATTTTAGTCGGTTGTAATTCATCGCGTAGTTCAAGGAAGCAGAAGAGTTGCTCAGAAAGTTTTAGAAATTCTGGTTATATTTAGAGAAAATCTCGCAAAGGTTTTTGTAAATCTAAATTATAGTTGTTAAACTTCAAAATTTTAGGTGTCATAGACATTTTTGATAGCGCTCACTCCATTTCCACCATCAAAAACACTATTCAAACATTGCCTTCACAAGATTTTTTTTGAAATTTTTTACCCGAATTCCAACCACTTTTGACAGTCTAAACAATTCCTTCAACTCATTAGACAACTCTATAATTCATTCCTCTCCACTGCATCGCTGGTTGGCTGGATACATGAAAGAGTAAGTCAGCTTGGGCTTCTCATTAAAATTATTACCCCACGTTTTAGGAATATTTTTTTAATAAATTAAAGATGGGACCAATGGAAAACTATTCACATATTTTCTATACTTTTTATAATATTAATATTAATGGGATATATCAGTTGGATCCTGTATTAAATAAAGAAGATTTCCAAATTATCCAATCTTGATTATTTATAATTTAAAATTTGGAAGTTTTTTTGGAAATTTTTAAAAGGTAATCTCTCAAATTTATAGTATAAAATTATTTTAGCTTAATAATAAATTAAATTTTATAGACACTATATATAAAAAATAATAGAAATTTAAATATTTTTACAAAAATATCTCCAAATATTTTATAATTTATATTCCTAAATTTAAAATAAATTTCTATCCTATTTTTATTAAATTCCTCACACTCAATTCCAATATAAACCATGCGTTCAACATAATTATATTTTTAATTTTAATCATTTCTCTTTAACAAATAAACAAATATTTTATAATTTTATTCCTTAAAATTCTATTTAAAATTTTTATAAATTCCTCACACTCAATTCCAATATAAACCATGCGTTCAACATAATTAAATATTTTTAATTTTAATCATTTCTCTTTAACAAATAAACAATTCCATTGGGCCTAATTAAATGTTTTTAGTTATAATCATTTCTCTTTAAAAGTATTGTAGGCCTTCACAGAAGCATCCAAATCCCAAAATAATATGAATAAATATGCCGAGTATAGACTATATCTCATAAATATACGTGGTAGTTGGCTGGCGTTCATCTTAGGCCCTTCTGGCCGATCCTGCCCGATGGGTTAATTAATAAAACAATATGTTACCATAACAATCGTGGTGACCATATCATGCAATGTCATAATTGATATAACATATTGTAGGGGGTGTTTAGACATTTTTATATAAAATTTTGTCAATCTCTCCATAATTGCTGAACTTCATGCCACCTTGTTCATTAAAAGAAAAATATATATTTGAAAATACCAACTCAAAATTTCTATTATAAGAAAGGTGCTATAAAGTTTCAAAAATTTTAAAATATAATAACTATAATGTGTGTTTTTTTTCTTAACAAAAGAACTCTCATACACGTTATAACAAGGCTCAAAATATAATAAAAATATGAGGTTAAAAATATAATAAGTATAATGTGCTTTTTTCTAAGAATATAATAATGTTTCACCATTTAAAAGGTAATAATAATTGATTTTCCATGTTTTTCCTCCTAAGTATAATGGATTGGTCATGCTTTATCCAGATATATTTAACTCAATCTTATAATTATGTGAGCATAACCATATCATGAATATATGCATAATTAAATGATTGAGACGTGTATGCTCTGCTTTTATAAAGAGTAATAAAAAATATTTTTACTAGAACACTAAATTATTACTAGAAAACCACGCCACCTGTAATAACCCGCTGGTGGTCCGTAAGGGAGCAGGCTTTCACTCCTGCCAGATGCCTCTGGGTCTTGGGCCGTTAACCTGTTTCCTTACGTCCGAGGAAGACGAGCTCTTAGCCAAACAGAAGCAGTTTTACGGCATACTCCAGGCCGTAGAACAAGCCTTTTACATGTTATAACAATTTGAAAAGGTAATAATAATTGATTTTCCATGTTTAATTCCTCGATCTAAGTATAATGGATTGGTCATGCTTAATATGAAGATATATTTAACTCAATC
>CM062810.1:585478658-585660676 GCA_031772625.1 Pinus tabuliformis
TGCACACTTTTGTGCATTATCACATCAATTTAAAGCTAGTACAGTTTCTACTGTATTTATGGAAACAATTCAAAATCTACATGAAAATCCAAAGATTATTGTAAGTGACAGAGATCCCATTTTCACTAGAAATTTTTGGACAGAATTATTTTCTTGTCTTGGTACTCAGTTAGCTCATAGATCATCTTATCATCCTCAATCTGATGGGAAAACTGAGATAGTAAACAAATGTTTTGAAGGATATCTTCGTTGCTTTGTCTCTGATAAACAGACACAATGGGTCAAATGGTTGCCTCTGGCTGAATCGTGGTATAACACTTCCTTCCATACAGCAACAAAAATCACCCCATTTATGGCACTTTATGGATATCAGCCACCATCCATCACATCATATTTAAGAGAAATTTCTAAGGTTCAAGCAGTGGAACATCACATTGAACATCAACAACAAGTCCTCCAATTCTTAAAGGATAACCTTGTGTTGGCACGTAATAGAATGAAAGAACAGGCACGTAATAGAATGAAACAACAGGCAGATCAACATCGCAATGAAAGAAGTTTTGATGTAGGTGATTGGGTATTCCTATGGCTACAACCATATAAACAAATGTCCCTCAAGCAAGCTAAGAAGGATAATAAATTATCACCAAAGTATTATGGTCCGTACAAGGTGTTGCAAAAGATTGGTACTATGGCATACAAATTGGAGCTTCCTACAGCTTCTCGAGTGCACCTAGTTTTCCATGTTTCATTTTTAAAGAAGGTTATAGGCGACAAGCTCCCATTTCAAACAATATTGCCATAACTTGACGAGGAAGGAAAAATTATATTGGAACTGGAAGCAGTCATAGAGACAATAACTCGACAGCTACGAAATCGATCAATTTAAGAGTATCTCATCAAGTGGAAGAACTTATCCGCTGAAGATTCCACATCGGAGGATGAGAATTTTATACAGAAGCATCCAGAACTATTCAAGCATTGAGGACAACACTTTTTTGAAGAAGAGAGGCATGTTAGGCCCTATAATACTAGTGATTACCACATTACTATTGTATTTGTATCCCTTATTAATATTATTGTGCCCCTATTGTCCTCATATTATTATTACTGTGCCCCATAGAATCCCTCTATTGTTATTTTTGTGGCTTTATATTATTATTGTTAGGTCGGCTGGGTTATATTGTGACTCCTTAGACTCTTATACATAGAAAGGTGGTTTTGTCATTTGAATCATCAAAGAATCATTCATTTGTGTAATGTAAAGGAGGTTTCCCCCTCGAAGAGGCTGAATTCTAAGGCATTGATCTATCTTTTGTATCTTTTTGTGAGCTGGTTTCATAACACGTTCACAATATTCTTTGCAAAAAGATGTCAAAAACAAGACTTTACACAGTCCGAAAACTAGGCCACGAAGACATGCACTTATCTCACTTTTGGTAATATCTGTTCAAAATGTTGGATGGTTTTTTGTAGATTGGTTTGTTAGGAACACAAACCTCCTTCTGTTTCTCCAAATGCATCTTGTAGTGGCCACAATAGTTTTTGCAAAACTATGACTTAAACAATAAATTTCTGAAGAATGTACCGTTTCTGTTCTGATTTCATCTTTCAATCTCAAATCTCTTTTAATTGTTTTCCACTTTACTTTGGATAAAATTCATTGTTGCTAGTGAAAGTGTTTTCATCTCTATTTAACCCTTACTGCCTCCATGTTTACTTTTACTATTTACTTTTACTGTTTAATTTTACCGCTATGTTTTTTCATCTGTTTTCAGCTTGATATGAATCTGTGTGGTTTGTAACTATCTCCCCTACTATTTGTCTTCATGCTAGCTACTTTAGTTCACTTGGTCTTCAATCTGATACTCTTTAACCTTGATACACTTTCAATATTCTTTACTGTGTCCTTTTACCTTCACTGTGTATTTAGGTTTTTACTGTCTATTTCAACATTAAATCATTTAATTCCATGTTTCCTCTACTTTCCTTTTAACTGTATATTTTATTTTCCATCACTGTTTGAATAGATTTGATAACAATCTCCAAGTAAACAAGTCTTATGACTAGTATTAATACTATTTGTCCAAGGTTGGGATCTTTTGATCGCCTGTAAAACAAAACAAACTGTTAGGAAAATGTTGGGTTGACAAGGAGGGTCATTAATGTCTTTATCGAGCTTTATAGGTCTATGGAGTAAGTCCAAAGAGATTTCGGGAGGTAAACCATGTTTGAATTGGTTAGCAGAGGTTTCAGGTGGTGCAGAAGTGTTACACAGGGTTTTACTACATAAACAACCAAAAACGAGCAACACTGGGTTTTTTTTGTTTAAATGGGTAAACGTTTGATTTGCTTGAATTTTGGTGCAAAGAGAACAGTAATGGTTTGTCGTGTAGTGGGCAGCGGTATGTGGTTTTCTTCGCACCAATTTCGGGCGCTGGGTGGTTTTGGGGGGAGGCCACCCGATTCCACTCATCAAGTGTCGCGTCACCTTGGGGGCCCAATGGTAAACAACCCATTTTGGCCAGGTAATGTTTGGGTTTCAGGCCCTTCCAAAATCAACGTGGGTCATCGGATGGAGAAGGGGAAGATCGTGCAGTGTTCGAGCTTGGGAGTTGTGCAGAGGGTAATGGAGGGGCCCGGATAATGTTTAAGTGCGGTGGTTTTATTTATAAAGTTTACATTACAAACTTCACTATAGGGGTATTAATATTAAGGGGGTTTAATAAAATATATGAGAAAGGGGTACTTTATCGACTTAATATATAAATAAAATTAAAAGTTAATATGAATGGAAGTGATAAATGGATTTACCACTAAGTACAATGTACATTTATAATTGATTGGCTTTGTATAAACACATTATAACTTAGGCTTAGTGTTATTGTTGTGGGTTTTTTTAGGAAAAGGGGTTTACTTGGGGGTAATGGCTTTTTCTTAGGAAAAATGGTGTTTTACCTTAAGAAAAGGGATTTGTTTGGGAAAATGAGGGAGAGTGAAGGGGGTAATTTTTGTGGGGGGGATTTTAGTACTTAGGATATAAGTCATTGGGTCGAGGGTCCAATCCCTCGAGAAGTTAGAGAAATGCTCTGAGCCCCTTTGACTTAAGATTTTGGGTACTTAAGAATTTCCTTATGGGAAATTAGTAAAATTAAGGGTGAAATGAATGGGGAAATTAATCAGCTGACTTTGTAAGCTTAATGCATTCCCAATTGATCATTCATACTTGGAATTTTCATGATGAGGGTGATAAATATGCTTTTGTCTAATAATCATCACAATTTTGCAACCTTTCTACTACTTACCCATCTACTCATCCTACCATTTTTACTTCTCTTTATTAGGGTGCACATAAGCTGGCAAACCCTTATCAAAACATTTTTCCTTTCTTTTACAATAGTAATCTAACCAAGTCTAACCCTATTGCATCGAATGGCTCAAATTAAGTAGTTGAGCTCCTTTTCATTTACTCTACCTAGTCTACTTATCTGCCAAGATTACACTGTTTGGTCAGATTTTATTTCTCTATCTATAAACATGAAATAGCCAAGTTTAAACATTTTGACTCTCATGGATTGTGGCATAGGTTGCAAACTACACACAATCATTTATTCTTCACAAAAAGTAAATAGTAGTGTCATTTTGAGTTGCGCACTTTCATGGTCTTTTCTTTTCTTGGGGTTCATATTTTCATCTTTTTTGACCTTTATTTATTCTTTTTTTCCTTTGATTTTGCTTTTAGGACATACCCTCTTTACATTTTTTAATTTTTTGAATATGGAAAACATTTGCAGAAAGCAAAGGTATGTACATATTACAGGTTTAATCTCAGCCATTCAAAAATTATGACTCCTATTGTTATAGGAACCTAACAGTGGCTCCACTTGGCGATGGCATTTCCTTGTGAAATGTCAAGAACACCGTTGACTAGTACCCTGATTCATTGGGTCAATCCCACACATGTATATGATCTATTTTATAATCTTTGTGACTAAAACTTTTGAACCGAAATACACCATTTTATGCAAACTGAAATCTGATCTAACATAAATTTGCTACTGAAAACTGAATTTATTCAAACTGAAATCCTACCTACTTACTCTAATAAACTTTCTAACTATTGGTTAGGTAAAATGAAACAACCAATGCAACCACTCAAGCATTACATATGTTGATGGATTTTGCTTCTTGGGCTTCTTTGTGACTAAAATTGAGATTCTAAAGCAAAATATAACCTTGTCAACAAATGAGAAGATGAGGAAATACTTTCTTTCCTCTGTAGACTCTAAAAATATACAAAAGGATCTTCCAAAATATATACGCAATTGTAGAACTGATTTAAGCAACTATACATCTGTTGTGGATGGCCTCCATGCCATGAAACTAAAATATCACTTTCACATTTATCACCCTGCAAACATTCAGATGAGCTTTGTGATGATACCTCTACTGATTGAAATGTCTGTCTGGTGAAACTATTATCATCTTGATTTTGACTCTCATAGTCTGTTAATGGGGAAAATTTCTGATTGCATTCATTATCCAACCTTTCAGCTATTGGATCATAAAGAACTTGCAAGGATTGCTGCAACTTATTGCATATAGGTTCAAATGCAACTTCATAGATCTCTCCAAGCTACTCTTCCTTCTCTTTAGAAATTGTATACCACATTTCCTTTAAAAATTGAAATGATTCATAACAAAGAGGCAATGAAGCTTCACTTATTTCGAATTTTTCTGCACTTTCTTCTTCACATTCATAGCTGATATGGATAAAATGATCATTGTTTTCAAGCTGCTGAAACTAAATTTCCTTATTCCCCAAACTAGCTTTTGATTGCTCTGTAAAGTTAGTTTGGATTTGAAGAACATAATTATCATCATACTGATCATATTTGGGCAAATCATCAAAAGAAGTAGTGTCATCAAAAATACACATTAGATCAAGAGATTTATCCTTCACATATAGCTTTATGAATCTATCTTCTGATCTATGGTAGTTGGAATTAGTAGGAATTTGTTCATGATTCTCAATCTCTTCTTCTTGTGGAATAAATGTGTCATTGTGATTTTGAGCAAAAAAATCATCTTTCATGGTGATCTTATGTATCCTTTCTTCTATTTTCTTCAACGGAATGTCAATTTTTTCCTCTTTTTCTACTTTCAACTTTTCTCTTCTAATTTGCGGATTAACTTCCACATCTACTACAGTGTTTTACATATGTTCCAGTTTTTAGGGGTTTCTTTCTCTTAGCTGAAATTCTATCTCTGGATCAAATGCTCTTGGGTAATGAAAAAGAGCTAAATCAGGGGGAGGTCTTATATTTGATGGCATTGAATAATAGGCTTCATTAAATCTATCTAAAAATTGTTGTATTGCTTTATCTGACTATCTTTTTAATTGATTATATTCTTTTATGATCACAAGAAGATTGACTTTGATTATCCATCTATCAAGGAAAATTTTGACAAAATGTTGGAAATTTGAGATGCTTGTAATAGGTAAATATTTGAACCAACTCTTTACTCTACTTTGCAAAGAAAGAGAAAAAATCCTGATAATAAAATCATCTTCATCAATTTCAAATAAGTCTAGATAATTCTCAAAACCTTGAATATATTTTTGAGCAGTGATACCATTATCCCCATCAAACCTAGGGAGGTACTTGTAATAACTGTTAGGGAAAGCATGGACTATAGGAGGTAAGATGAGTGGCTTATATCTATCAGGAACTTTATGAGGTATTGGAATATGTATAGGGATTGTATGATTAGTCTTGATTTTTTGATGCTCCTCAATTGGAAAATGATCTTCATATGGATTAGAAGACTGTTGTTCAAATGTGTAAGGAGACTTTATATCCACACATTTCAAAGGGAAATAGTAAAAAATTAATCTAAATATTCTCTAAAATACATTATACATTGGAAAACTTTATCAATGAGAAAAAACATAATGTCTTGGATAACAATCCAAGTTAAAAGCCCGATCTTTTCATATCGTTCTTTTAGGTTCATTCCTCAAGTGGAATCTTGATTGTTAAATTGATTTGGAGTCGCAAAGTGGATAATTTTAACCTTTGTCTGTCTATTCACTGTCCACCATCATAGATCAGATCTAAACCTGTAGAAGATTTATGAAAAAAATGTTAGTTCTCCCCAGTATGGTCGCCACTATGTTATCACTCAGAATTTTCTCAAGGTTAAAGAAATAAATTTCCGAGGTAACCACAAACCTAATCTTTTAGACTCGGGTTCTAGCAAACCTAAGTCTAGAGAGGGCTCTCTCTTTATAATTCAACTTTGTTTTGGTGGGATTTTAGGCTAGTTCTTAGTGCTCATAAGGTTTTGATTTTGATTGGGTGGTGGAATTCTGGGAATATATGGACAGAGAAAGGCTTTCAAGCCATTGGGCTATGGATTCAATCAAAGGATGGCTTAACTAGATCCGATCAATCACAAAAGGAAGAGTTCACAGGGCAAGCTAGCAAAGAAAAAGGAAAATCTTTAGGTTCCAATGGATGAGGTAGCCCTAACTAGGGTGAAAGGGGAATGAAGAATCCTTAGACCAGGATCAAGATGAAGAGGAGAAGGAGATCAGTAGCAAAGCGCAACTAAGAATCCTTTATTATGGACCTAGGGGGGGGAACTATGGAAGTAAGGGAGCAATTAGGAATTCCCAAACCAAGATAGTTTAGCAGAAAAGATAGAGAAAGTGAACAATCAAGATAGAGAGCATTAAAGCTAATTCTGAAATATCATTTGTTGTTTACCATTCAGATTTCATAGAGACATATGTGAATATTTATAAACATGAATAGAAAACAGTAATAAACATGAGAGATAATACTTATTTGATTTCCACTATGCACAAGAATCATGTGAAATGTCTTTAACTTTATTCCATGATCTAGCAAGCCAATCCAGTCTTGATTACAATAGCTCCTTAACTTGAGAAGAAAATTTCTATAGAAATGTCTTTGAATCCACCCAAAATACTTCAAATGAAGAAGTATTTATACAAATTCTAAACTAAAATATCTTGAAAAAGTATCAAGATTGGTTTTACAAATATCTCAAACTGTTTTATATTAATAGAAATTAAATAAAGGACATTCAAAACTAATGAATCTATTTGGCACTATTTTTATGTATTTATAGTGACAAAGGAGAGAAGGTCAAATTTGATAGCAACTCTTAATTGATTATGAGGCATCCTAGTCACTAACTACATCCTTTCTTCGTGCATTCTGCTCCAGCAATTCTGCAAGATTAGGGTCCATTGATACCTTTGTATATCTCAATCCAAGATAGATATGTAAAATTTGAAAGAGGTTATTGTAGATAACTATGTTCTGAGATAAACCTCTCTTTGTTTCCAAAAATTCAGCTCCATATGTTCAAAATATTCTCAGATGTCAAAAACAAGACTTTACATAGTCCGAAAACCAGGTTGTGAAGACATGCAATTATCTCACTTTTGGTAATACCTATTTAAAATGTGAGATAGGTTTTTGTATGTTGACCTATTAAGAATACAAACATCCTTCAGTTTCTCCAAATGAATCTTATAGTGGCCACAATAGTTTCTGCAAAACTATGACTTAAATAGGAAGTTTCTGAAGAATGTACCATTTCTGTTCTCATTTCATTTTTTAACCTTAATTTTCTTTTAACCGTTTTTCACTTTTACTTCAGATAAACTTCATTGTTGCTAGTGAAAGAATTTTCATCTCCGTTTAACCCTTACTGCCTTCATGTTTACTTTTACTGCTCTCTGTTTTCATCCATTTTCACTTTGACATGAATATGTGTGCTTTGTAACTCTCTTCCCTACTATTTGTCTTCATGCTAGCTGCTTTACTTGACTTGGTCATCAATCTAATACTCTTTAACCCTAATACACTTTCACTATTCTTTATGGTGTCATTTTACCTTCACTGTATATTTTAGGATTTTACTGTCTATTTCAACAGTAAATCATTTAATTCCATGTTTCCTCTGCTTGTCTTTTAACTCTATATTTTATTTTCCATCTCTGTTTGAATAGATTTGATAAAAATCTCGGAGTAAACAGGTCTTATGACTAGTATTAAAACTGTTTATCCAAGGTTGCGGTCTTTTGATCGACTCTAAAACAAAACAAACTGTTAGGAAAATATTGGGTTGATAGGGAGGGTCATTAATGGCTTTATCAAGCTTTATAGGTCTATGGAGTAAGTCCAATGTGATTTTAGGAGGTAAACCATGTTGGAATTGGTTAGCAGAGGCTTCAGGTAGCACAGAAGGGTTACACAGGGTTTTACTTCACAAACAGGTGAAAACGAGCAACACTAGGGTTTTTGCGTTTAAACAGGTAAATCTTTGATTTGTTTGAATTTTAGCACAAAGTGAACAGTAGACAGTTTGTTGTGTGGCGGGCGGTGATATGCGGTTTTCTTCACACCTCCTTTGGGTGTTGGGTGGTTTTTGGGAAGACCGCTTGATTCCACTCATCGAACGGCACGTCGCCTCAGGGGCCCAATGGAAAAGAACCCATTTCGAGAAGGTAATGTTCGAGTTTCAGGCCCTTCTAAAATCGACGTGGGTCATTGGATGGAGAGGGGGGAGATCATGCGGTGGTTGGGCTTGGGAGTTGTGTGGAGGGTAATGGAGGGGCCTGGCTAATGTTTAAGCATGGTGGTTTTATTTATAAATTTTATATTACAAACTTTGGGATAGGGGTATTAATATTAAGGGGGTTTAATAAAATATACATGAAATGGATACTTTATGGATTTAATATATAAATAGAATTAAAAGTTAATATGAATGAAAGTGGTAAATGGATTTAGTGCTAAGTACAATGTACATTTATAATTCATTGGCTTTGTATAAACACATCATAAGTTAGTCTTAGTGTTATTTTTGTGGGTTTTCTTAGGAAAAGGGGTTTACTTGGGGTAATGGCTTTTCCTTATGAAAAATGTTGTTTTACCTTAAGAAAAGGGATTTGTTTGGGAAAATGAGCGAGAGTTAAGGGGGGTAATGTTTGTGGGGGGAATTTTAGTACTTAGGACCTATAAGTCATTGGGTCAAGGGTTCGGTCCCTCCAGAAGTCAGAGAAATGCTCTAAGCCCCTTTGACTTAAGATTTTGGGTAGTTAAGACTTTTCTTGTGGGAAATTAGTAAAATTAAGGGTAAAATGAATGGGGAGATTAATCAGTTGACTTTGTAACCTTAATGCATGCCAAATTTCTCATTCATACTTGGAATTTTCATGATGAGGGTGATAAATATGCTTTTCTCTAACAATCATCACAATTCTTCAACCTTTCTACTACTTACCCATCTACTCATCCTACCATTTTTACTTCTCTTTATTAGGGTGAACTTAAGCTGGCAAACCCTTATCAAAACATTTTTCTTTTCTTTTACAATAGTAATCTAACTAAGTCTAAGCTTATTACATCCAAGGGCTCAGATTAAACAATTGAGCTCCTTTTCATTTACTCTACTTAATTTACTTATCTGCCAAGATTACATTGTTTGGTCAAATTTTGTTTCTCTATCTATAAACATGAAATTGAAACATGAAATAGCCTAGTTTAAACATTTTGACTCTCATGGATTGTGGCATAGGTTACAAACTACACACAATGATTTATTATGCACAAGAAGTAACTAGTAGTGGCATTTTGGCTTGCACACTTTCATGGCCTTTTCTTTTCTTGGGGTTCATATTTTCATATTTTTTTACCTTTTTTTATTCTTTTCGTCCTTTGATTTTTCTTTTAGGACATTTTTAATTTTTTGAATATGGAAAACATTTGCAGAAATCAAAGGTATGTACATATTACAGGGTTAATCTCATCCATTCAAAAATTATGACTCCTATTGGTGTACGAACCTAGCACAAGTGAAGGGCGATCATCCAAAAAATGCTTCTTTTGCACTTGTACAATCCTCTTCTCGAACTCATCGAATTATAGATTGTACACATCCATGACCAAATCATCAAAAAGAAGAACAATGCCTCCTCACTCATGTCTGGTTCTGCTGCTGGAGGTGGTGGATTCTAAGGGATGACTTGTGGTGCTCTCAGTGTCAGGTCAACATCTTCATGTTGTGGCTCACATTCCAACTCCATGCCTCTCACTTCAATAAATTGCTCAATCTGTTGAGAAAACTCTCAATCCTACATATATTCACCTGCCTCCTCAACTACTGGTTGTTCCAAATATTCAACCTCTATCGATGTTGTTTCCTCTATCATCACGCCTTACCTTTCTTCTTCTTGCTGACTCTTATTCTATTCTGGTCCCCTCCTCCTTAACTCTTGTTCCTCCTTCAACTTCTTCTCTATCTCCTACAGCTTCAGTTCTGCTTCTCGCAGCCTCTGCTTTTCTCTCATTCTTCACTCTAGTCTTTTCATCTTTTCCTTGCTCTTTTCTTCCACTACCAAAGTTTCTTTCTTTATAAGAGGATATGCTTTCATTTTGCAGCTTTTCACTCCTCTAGAATATCAGCAATGTTCCTCTTTTCCTTTTCCTACATGGGATTTCTTCCTTCTGTTTTTGTTACTTCTAGAGATGTCATTTTTTGTGGAGTAGACTTGAAAGTCCTTTCTATACTGACCTAATCACTGAGCTTGGAGGCATTGTAGAAATAACTCCAAGGATCCTCCTATGTCCAATGAAATGCACCGCTAATGCATGAAAAGTAAACTCTCATACAATGGTCCTTGCAAATACTTTGGGGACCATATGGATTAAAGTCCTTAGTGCCAAACTCAAATCTCACTATTTTCTTAGCCTCAACATCTACGACTTTAAATTTATTTATCTTGTATTATCTAATCTAGAAAGGAAGAGTGGGCCATGGTTATTTCTTCCTCCTATGCAGGGTTGTTGAAAACCCTTTAGTGAGATGGTGTGATAGTTCTTTCATGATCAGTTTATCAATGGCATACCTTGGTAAGACATGCTGAGGATTCTCTCCACCAAACTCTTTAATTCAGGTGCCACCTAGTGAGGCATACCAATCTGGAATGTCTATTATTTCAACCATTGATTCTCACAACATACAAGGTGGATCTTGTTCAAATATAAGCTTGTATAGAGGGATGATAAAGTGGCCAGTTAGTCATGCCATTTCTCCTCAACAATAGTAGTCTAAAAGAAACTTGCAATATATGTTCATAATAGTCTCTCATGGTGTCCACGTCATGTTCATGCCAGGGAACTTTTGTTGTCCACATAGCATCCAACAAGTATGCAGACATATAGAATCTTGCTTGCTCGTCCTTGGGCAGATCCTGAGCTTGTGCTACATAGGCCTTCAATTATTGAGCCAACTGATCTGACCAGTTGAATGGCCTCCCATCATTCAACAACTGATCAAATAATACTATCCACCCTTAAAGGATTTTGTGCTCTCTTGATCATGGATTCTACAAGCAAATATAATCAAGAGTTGGTAAGCTTTCCTAAGGGACTTTGCCTTGT
Source organism: Pinus tabuliformis (assembly GCA_031772625.1). Classification (NCBI taxonomy): domain Eukaryota; kingdom Viridiplantae; phylum Streptophyta; class Pinopsida; order Pinales; family Pinaceae; genus Pinus; species Pinus tabuliformis. The sequence continues at coordinate 585,490,145 of CM062810.1, forward strand.
ACACATGGGTGGGTGTCTATTCAAACTTTAATGGCACTTTCACTAACTGCTTGACAATGTATCTTGTGTTCACATAGCTATGGGTGGCATTGAAGAGCGAGTCCATGCACGTTTCTGGCTTGGGGTAGTGATAAATCTACTGAAAGTCTTCTCCCCTAAAGGTGGAAAGCTTTTGACCACTGGTAGTACTTAATGTCATAATTTGTTCATCCGTATTTGAGACAATCCAACTGATAATGTCCACACATGGGAAGGTGGGATATTTGCATGTAACCTTATATAGCCCTGACAGCCAAATGCTAAGATAAACGTATTGTTGCTCTAAATCTTCCTCAAATTCATTTGAAAGTGTGTTTTATATACTTCCATGTTAGTGTTGTTCCCTTCTTTATAAAAAGTTGAGTATCTGCATACACTAACAAGTCAACTGATGTCTTCTCAACTACTTGCCTAGTACTTATCTTGATGGTTTCCTTTAATCTATCTCTATTAGGTGCCATTTTAACAATGATTGTTGGAGAGGTGCTCAACAACTGTTGTACCTATGGGACAAAGAGGACAATGATGGAAAGAATATGTGAGTTTAATGAAAAACAACTTGCAAGGCAAGTCCATGTAGAAAATTTGGCACTACATGGGGAGAGTTACACATTTTTTCTTGACGAGGGGGAATGGTTGCATGTGGGAACTACACACTTCATAGTCCTAGTAGCTAAGGTGGAAGCCTTCTCATTGAAATTGGGAAATGTGCAGTTCAGCCTAGGAAGACGTATGGGAAATACTACGCATTGTGTAGTCTGTTGGGCATGGAATCCCTCCAAGGCGTGTTTTGGGGCTCAAAGCCCAAGTTTTGACTGAATTTTGTTGTAAAGTTCCATGAATTCCAGTTGCGGGGCGCGAAGAGTATGATAGAGTCACAGGGTTGTCCGCCCTAGTTTTGTAATGTAATGTTGGCCTACTGTTATAGACATTTTTGTGCCTTACAGCATGAAGCATGAAATGTCAATAATCTAAGGGATCCAAAGTCCCTAAACATGTTGTTCCTACCCCTAGAGGAACAAGGTCAGCAAACCATAGCACTAAATATCAGTTCTCCACCTGAAAACACTCAAAAACAAGCTAATTCTGGATCATGTCAACTGCTCCACTGAGCATCTGCGCTGAATGTCAACTGCTCCACTCTGTACCTGCGCTGAATGTCAACAGTAATGAAGGCTACCTGCGCTGGGCGAGTTTGGCCAAGTGGCACAGTCATTCCTCAAGGTGTCAAATGCCCAGGAAGCTTCCAAAATGACACTTGGATCAGGGAATTCGCCTTGTGATGAGTAAGAGGATCTAGATCTCCAAGTGGAAGCAAGAAACTCCAAGTGGACTTAAGAACTGAAGAATAACTGAAGTGGGAGAGGACATTAGTCAGCTCCATGCCAAGGTCAAGCTGACTCATCCTTTCTCCAAAACTCCTATATATAGAGCTCTCTCATGAGGTCTAAAGAGGCTGGAATATTGTGAATGTAAGGAAGTGCTGTTGGTTTGAGTATAGAACTATTGGGTGATTTGCTTGAAGGAGGTGAAGAGGAGATTTCTTTCTGCTGGGAGGTGTTGCTGGATTGGGCCTCTTATGGTTGTAACACTCTCAGAACTTTACTTCTTCTATTAATAAAGCATTTGAGGTTCTTCTATATGCATGTGTCTCAATGGTGTATTGCTATACTTGTGTATTTGATTTATTCTAATCCTTGAATCAATTATGAATGTATGCTTCTTGTAGTTTCCCTCTCTTGCCATTTTGCAGGATCTTGGTGTAGCTGGGCCAGTGAAAGAGCAAGGAGCTGGGAGCAAGCAGCAAAGAGAGAAGATTGGATCAATCATTAGCGGAAGACAACGGTTAGTGGATCTCTTTCTCCCCTCTCTTACATTTCATAAAAAAGTAATCTTGAATAGCTTTGCTTTGATTGTTGCTGAGGTACTATCACCCTTAGAGTGGGATAAGGTCATTCCGTATTGGATACTTTTCCCAACAACAAATTGGTGACTCCACTGGGGATCGTATCTTGTTGGTTGTTTGTGTTTTTGCTATTCATTTCATAAACACGGGGAGTACCGAATCGAACTGCATTTGAATCTTTCAAATGAAAAAGTAGAGGGCAGCTACTCTAGCTCAGTTTCTGGGCAAGTTTATGATTTGAAGAGCTGATCCACAAGGACTCTGATAAGCTCTTAGTGATAGCTTTTCATCCTCCTTTTCATCCCTTAGTGTGTACTTGACTGATAGCTTCTGATTTGGCCAAAAACTGTGAATTTTTGAGCAATCTGTGACCCGGAAACCAAGAGAAACAAAAGTTTCGTTCTTCAGTGCAGGCCGTGTGAAGGCTGTCTGCATTTCAGCGCAGTTCCCGAAGGGGCTACCTGCACTGAATGTCAAACTGACAGTGTTCTACCTGCGCTGAACTAGTTTTGCCTAGTGCTACTGGGGTTTCCTGTTGTTTCTTGCCCTGTTTTCACCCTTGTTTTTGCAGCCTGTTACCAGTCAATGTACCTATCTGAAACCAACTTTCCTTGTCACTATTCCGCCTCGGTTGTATAAAGAAATTGTGTTTGTTCTTTGTGTATTTCTTACATCATTTGCAGTTTCCCATAACGAAAGTGAACCAGTCTTGCTGTGGCCTCTTAGATCTAGACCTGTGATAAAGTGTCGTTTTGATCTTAAGAGTTAGTTTGTTTGTTGTTCATAGCTGATTGAGCTTTTGCTTTCGTCATATGGTTTGAGTTTATATATTTCTAGTGTCGAAACAAGTAAATCTTAAGGTGTCTTTTGATTTTGGACAAACTTGTTGCTTTCACTTGAAATTGAATTCAAAGTTATACAACAGCTTTCTTTTTGTATCGCACAAACATTAAGAAAGAGAAAAGAAATACCTACATTGTGCATGTGCATTATGACAGTTTGCATGTTGATTTAGGGAAAAGTGCATTAGTGTGTGCTCTATGATTTGTGTGAAAAGATGTTGTCTTTCTTTTCCCTCAGTAGTTAAGATTTTCAAAGTTGAAAGATTGAAAATCTTGCTTATCATCTTAGGCTGCATTTAGGAGTGTTATCATACATCTCGTGGTGATCCATAAAGGCAAACTGCTAAACAAGATCAACCTTAAAATAAATTGAATTTACATAACAACGCATTGAAACATAACGCAAACACATAGAGGTCTAAGCTAGAGACGTGTTCCGGCGTCGTTAAACGTGATATCTTAGCGTTGAGTGGTTGGGTGATTCCTCCACGGTGAAGCGATAAGTATCAATACAGACTTGTGCTCCCATGTACCATCGCGTATATATTCGGAGACCCCTATAGGAACAAAGCCTTTATCCATAGGAAACCTTGTCGGCCGCCCTACTGATCGTAATGCAGTGAACACAGCATTCACGAAGATCGACCACTCGTACCGTAAAACGTATTCTGTGGTTTTGCGAAAAGTTTGGCACACCTTCTGCCTAGAACTCCAGAGCAGTTTCTTTTGGCCTTTTTCAAACTCTATAACTGAAAAAGTCCATTCGAGCATTTGTCACTTCGGGCTCGTTAAAACATCGAAGGAGACTAGAGTCATCTTTAGCTTTTTCTCGACTCTTAAAAAGTGAAAAAGCAAGTTGTGTCTAAAGCGTCATTATAAAATTTATTTTAAACGGAACATAATCACCTCCTATTCCTACGTTGATCTTTAGGTTGAGAACATGGAACACCCCAACCAAGGAATTGCACATGATGGAAATCCTAGTCCTTTGTCCTCTTGGGGAGAAGTTGGTGCACCCCACATGGCCACATTGTCGCTTCCAGAACTGACAATTGGCCTGCCAATTTGGCTATTCTCAACCAATGTAGTTCAGAACACCATTGTTCCTGAACAGTCAAGTCAACTGTTAGATCAGTCTAGAGCTGCCCACCAGCCTTCTACTTCCTATAACTCTTCCTCTAATCCTTCATCTTCGCAAGGTAGAGCCGGCAAAAGCCAAGCTCCCATGAAGAAGAAGGAGAAGAAGAAGAAAGAAAAGAAGAAGAAGGAGCCTAAGGCGACTGGGGGCAAGCAAAAGACATCTGACAAAAATCCATACACAGCACAGACCGGGCCTAAATCGCCATGTGTCATATGTAGAGGAGACCACTTCCATAGAGATTGTCCCTGTATTCCCCGGATACTAAGGGACTGGTCCCCTCGGTTGCACAATTCGGGAGCATCAACCTCTGATAGCCATGTTGATTGCTTACCGTCAACCAGCGAAAGTGAAGGTTCAAGGCAAAGAGGGGGATCAAGATCCCCCTGCAGACTGTGTGAGGGCGATCACGCCATCCACCGTTTTCCGTTCTTAGACGAAGCGAAGAGAGTTTTGGAAGATCGCCCGGTTTCACCGTTGAGACTTCCTCCTGGATACAAAAAACTCATGCCAAGTCCTTCGTTGGTTGAAAACACAGCTGGCCCGCTCAAGTGGTCAGTTGAAGCGTCAGTCATTGAAAATGAACCTACTGAATCCAGACCAGAAGAAATTCTAAAGGTCGATACGGCAGTTGACCCGGTTCCGCCTTCAGAGGTTTCATCTTCAAATGACACCGTCACTGAAGATTCATCTTCAAATGACACCCTCACTGAAGAGAGTAAGGATGACACCATCCAGATTCTTTTCATCAACACCGACTATGATGAGCATCAGGGCAATGCGCCCATTCCTTTATCGCAGGAAGGAACATCGTCAGGGTCATACCCGGCCGTGTATTCGGTCCCACCACCAAGCAACCTGGTTGTATCCTTTGATTGGAACCAACTAGGCAGACCCCGGTTACCAGCCAGTATACCATTCAGAATCATAGTCCAAATTTACAGAATGGTAATGGCTGGAACTATCATTGATGAAGGGGCATCTGTGAGTATCCTTTCCTCTATTGCTTGGAAAGCACTGGGTTCCCCGGAGCTTTTGCTTGAGATAAGAAATCTCTCGGGTTTTGATAAAGGAACCAGTCGACCATTAGGGATCCTCCCCAATGTGCCTGTTACATTGAAAGGGAAGACCGTTCAAATGAATGTGATGGTCGTTCAAGGACCCTTGGATTATAACCTACTCCTTGGACGAGACTATATATATTGCATGGGAGCTATAGTCTCCTCACTCTTTAGAGTAATGTGTTTTCCACACGAAGGAAGAATGGTCAAGCTCGTAGACCAACTTTCATTTCCGGGATCACGCATCGCAAATAGTTAGATACCAACCCTGAATGGTCTATTCAATCAAGAAATGTCTCCACCCCCAGTCCTCCTTCCCGATGAATGCGAGTGATTTGGAAAGATGGGATTGGAACCCAAGGGGCATGCATCCTGGTCTGCTTCGGGCAGAGGAAACCCTGGGTATAAGGTAGAATTTTCGCGGGAGAATATGACTAGTCCGTACCCCGTCCGTGGAAGGAAGAGGGGTTGTTCTGGAACAGGATTCTTTTGTTAAGGTTACTTGTTTGACAAAGGTCATTCACCATTGTCCACTTCGGTAGACAGTGCCGAGGAGATGTTTTCGTTTGATGGTGTTAACAAAACAATCTTTGGGTAACCAGAAAGAGGCAAGCCTCACCCTTTAAAACAAATGTTTTATCGGATAAGTAGGGGCAGCCTTGAAATTATACCTTACACCTAGGGGCATGCAACCTTTTGGAGTGCAAGCAAGGGACGACTATTTATTTTTTAAATTTTTAGGTCCTCCCTTTAAACCTGTAGGTCTAACCCTTTAAACTCGTAGGATTAGCCGTTTCCAAACTTGCATAAAGAAAGAATATGAGGAGCATAGCTTCGTGAGATAAAGCTCCATAAAAAATAGCTATCTCACAGGAGACATTTCTTATCTTATGACTGGTATTATCGAGTAGTTTTACCGCGGAATTTATGCTCGTTAAAAAATAGAAAAGCGAGATCCAAGCAGTTTTAGCACATAGTTCATGCTCGTTAAAAAATAAACATAAGATTGAGCATTCAAGCTCATTAAAAAATGAACATACCCCGGTAAATAACCATTTTGATCGTACCTTTATTAGCCATAAAAAGCCTTGGTCGTGTTTGCACCCGCCACCTCCATTCCATTTGGCCAGTCGTTCACCTCCATATGATTGTTTACCTATTTTGAGGAACAGCTGCGAAGAGTGATTTCACTTAGCCATCCTTGTGACACTGCCGTGATTGGAAAATTCCAACCTGTACCTGGAATCTGCTGCTATCCCCGTTTATCACTCGTTCCTCAAAAGACGAGTCTTCTTTGAGCTCTTTTCATCTGACTCGTAAAATATGAAAAGTTTGCCGAGTTTTGGCCTTCCAGCTCGTTAAAATGACCGGAAGATCTATCCCTCCTCTAGATTTTAATCTTTTTGGACCTGAGGGATTATTGCACAAAAAGGTCGAGCGCTTGTTTTATTCGGCTCATTAAAATTATCGAAAACTCATCCCTTCTGTATTGTTTTATACTTTTTCGGACTTAAGGGATTAGATGACGAAAAAGGAATTTTTGAGTTAACTTTCTGTACCTTTTCAGACTCTCTAAAAATGAAAAGGACCGATTTTTCCTTGTCGTTAGACTCGTTAAAATGATTAAATAGCGACAAACTTTTCTTTAGACGAGAACGAGTTTCCCTATCGCTAGGCTCGTTAAAACATAGCGATGGGCTTGCCCGAAGGGCAGGTTATAGAACAAGCATATGTTATCCTCCTCAAGTTTGACAAAAATAAAGAGGTACTGGTCAGAAATGACTGGGGAAAAATTGGGAGAACCTCAAAGCTTTAATGGTAGCAAGTCGCTCTTGAACATGACACTTTGTCCTCCGTATCACATCGGGTTGGGTTGTTTCATTCACCGGTCTCATCACCATGGTCTTCACCAAACCATCCACATTTGGGGTAATGCTACCGATTCATCACATCAGTGTCGTTATATGTTCAAGGGATGTTGTTCAGAAAGAGTCAACCCTGTCCCATCCACTGCCATACATTATCCTTCATCCATCCATGATCGCCACCCTGAATCATATTTCACAGATTGTTTTCACCTCCACTAAAATCATTAGCTCTGTTCCGTGTCACTGATGTGGGATTCATTAAGGCCCTCCTTTGACGGATCGCTTCTTGTCGACTTCAGCTCATTATCCAAGAAGTTGATCTAGGAACAACCCCCTCAGTACTTTGAAGCTTGCATGCCTCAATGGCAAGTTTCTCACTTCCGGCGACAGGTATACATCAATGACCTTCGACCGAAAGATTTTGCGTGGTGTTCGACGCCAAGTCCTTTATTCACACCACGTGAATTGTACGGTAGTACCTTGAGGGTCATTGTCATTATTGGTGATTCCTCTCGCGCTTGTTAACGGTTTACATCATTGACCGGTAATCAAACGATGTCTTTCCATGTTCGACTTCAGCGCAATTCTCACATGGATCGACTTGTACTTAGAGTGAAGATCGAACGAGTTTGAAGACCCCGGATCTAGTTCCATCCATCCGGGCTGCGATATATATTCAGGAAATATAAAGACATTTGATATGTACATCATTGCAGCAGATGATCATCCTACTCAAAGGATGATAATTTCAGCAGAGAATTATCAGTCTACCATCAGACGATCGTCTGTTCTATGTACCAAAATGAATTTATAAAGCTGAGCATGGGAATGCCCGCCTCAGCTAGATCATGAAAGCAGAATGAATCATAATGTATTGTATTGTATTTTATTACAGATCACCTCTCAGCGATTGAATGAACTTCGGATCCTCCTGATAAAGCATTTCACCCGATAAACGACCTCATACTTTAGGGGGCAACTGTTATAGACATTTTTGTGCCTTACAGCATGAAGCATGAAATGTCAATAATCTAAGGGATCCAAAGTCCCTAAACATGTTGTTCCTACCCCTAAAGGAACAAGGTCAGCAAACCACAACACTAAATATCAGTTCTCCACCTGAAAACACTCAAAAACAAGCTAATTCTGGATCATGTCAACTGCTCCACTGAGCATCTGCGCTGAATGTCAACTGCTCCACTCTGTACCTACACTGAATGTCAACAGTAATGAAGGCTACCTGCGCTGGGCGAGTTTGGCCAAGTGGCACAGTCATTCCTCAAGGTGTCAAATGCCCAGGAAGCTTCCAAAATGACACTTGGATCAGGGAATTCGCCTTGTGATGAGTAAGAGGATCTAGATCTCCAAGTGGAAGCAAGAAACTCCAAGTGGACTCAAGAACTGAAGAATAACTGAAGTGGGAGAGGACACTAGTCAGCTCCATGCCAAGGTCAAGCTGACTCATCCTTTCTCCAAAACTCCTATATATAGAGCTCTCTCATGAGGTCTAAAGAGGCTGGAATATTGTGAATGTAAGGAAGTGTTGTTGGTTTGAGTATAGAACTATTGGGTGATTTGCTTGAAGGAGGTGAAGAGGAGATTTCTTTCTGCTGGGAGGTGTTGCTGGATTGGGCCTCTTATGGTTGTAACACTCTCAGAACTTTACTTCTTCTATTAATAAAGCATCTGAGGTTCTTCTATATGCATGTGTCTCAATGGTGTATTGCTATACTTGTGCATTTGATTTATTCTAATCCTTGAATCAATTATGAATGTATGCTTCTTGTAGTTTCCCTCTCTTGCCATTTTGTAGGATCTTGGTGTAGTTGGGCCAGTGAAAGAGCAAGGAGCTGGGAGCAAGCAACAAAGAGAGAAGATTGGATCAATCATTAGCGGAAGACAACTGTTAGTGGATCTCTTTCTCCCCTCTCTTACATTTCATAAAGAAGTAATCTCGAATAGCTTTGCTTTGATTGTTGCTGAGGTACTATCACCCTTAGAGTGGGATAGGGTCATTCCGTATTGGATACTTTTCCAAACAACACCTACCCATGGTCTGCAGACCATGGGATTGTATAAATAGAGCGAGGCTCTAAGTGTAAAAGATAGTGAAGAAAGAGTCTAAGTATCTAAGTGTGTCCTTGGGTTGTAGAGTAGGAGAAGGCTTTGCAACTAAGTGTGCAGAGGCCTAGTAGTCTACAGCTGAGTGCATGGACCCCTGCAGCTGAGTGTGCATGGCGGAGTCGAGTCTATAACCGAAGAAGGAATTAATAAAGAGAAGTTTTATCATAATTATATGTATCTGTTCATGGGTTAATTCATGTTTGATGTAATTGGTGAATATATTTTTTATTTACTACGCGCACCTTTATGAATGGTTTATATTGTTAAGTATAACTTAAAGCATGTAGGTAGGCTAAGATAATCCACTAACATTGGAATATCCATAAATTCTTGGGTAATAACACAGAAGCCCAACATTCAACCCTTGAGTAGGGTTGTGCGAAGGCAGTTTCTCGGGCTACGAAGTACATGAATGTGCACGAAGTGACTTAGGAGTAGGGTCGAACTGCGGACAACTTAGACTCATTAGACATCGCCAAGGTGTAGAAACCTGGTTCTAGCACCTTCTCATACTACTTCAGGTGAGACCTCAGTTCGCGCTCTATGGACTATTTCTAAATGGGCCAGTTGTACCGGGATTTGTTTAGCTAAATCACCTCTAAACCTGAGTCGGGCCCTAGCAAGACAACAAATGGTTTCGTTGTCAGGATATGGATTTGCATAAGAGATGTCTGATGTCGTATCACTAGAATCCGACAAAGAAAGGAATTGAAGAGTGGCTAGACAGGAAGATTTACGAGTTTGTGGCACAGGAAAATAGGAATCCACAAGTATCGAAGGAAGATTGGTTAGAGCAGTAATTATATACAAAAATCCATGAAATTTTCTTTGCATCCTTCCCCTCTGAGTTGTATGAGTGGATCCCGAAGTTAGCAGACAATCGGAGAAGGTGTAGCCTCAAAAAAGCTATTGCGTGGAATTGAGAGTTGGTGTGCATACTAGAAGCATCGGAAGATAAGATTGCACGCACTGTGGATCATTGGCTCGATTAGATTATAGGAGGGTTTATTACCAAGTTTGCGGTAGATACTTTAGTAAGCTACAGTGAGGCGGAACAATGCTTCCTCAAAAAACCGCGAGGTAAGTACGTTAAATCTTTGAACACTTGGATTAAGATGCTAATGTGTGAAAAGCAGGTTATGAGAATAAACTAATGTTTGGGGCTATGCGAAGTGGGAGGATCTACAGAAACGAAGGTAGCACAGAGGTAGAAACTAGCCCTTTGATTTCACCACCACGAGAAAGCAAGAAATAGCTCGCAAAGGTTTCACTAAGAAGTGCGATCAACTTGATAAGGCAGCGAATTCCGCGCATACCACTTCCACCTACACCACCGCTAGTTTCACCATCTTCACCCCTATCTTCACCCACACCACGTCCAACACCACCACAGTTCAATATGGCGAGTGCAATAAGGTTTTCAATGTTCAAAGGAGCAGGCAATGAAGATCCAGACCAATTTTGGTTCGTGGTAAAGGCTGTATGGGAAGCGCAGGGAGTCACGGATGACAACATAAAGAAAGCAACGTTGGTCAGCACTCTACAAGATCGTACAGTGACATGGTACATTAAGCATTCCATTGACAATCCAAATGCAAGGATTATGGATATCCAAGCTACACTAAACATGGAGTTTAGCAAGCCAAAATTAGAGACAATCGATTATCTGATTTAAGGGAATCATGATGCTTCAAGGCGAGACCCCCTGGGAGCTAGATCAAAGACTGAAGGGTATGATTCATGGAGCCAACATGACCTTGACAGATGGGCAACACTGTGCATGGTTTGTAGTGTCATTAGAGCCACATCTAAGGACCGCGTTGTCATAGTAGAAGCTATCCACTTAGGCAAAGGCCTTAGAGATTGCAATGAGACTGCACGATACCTCGATACAAGATCCTAACATGGAGTCCAACAGATCCACACGCAGTTGAAAAATTTGTGCATTGAAATGTAGAGTTTGAAACAAGATAGGACCACTCGCCCAAAAGCACGTGAGGAAGTATGGTGCATAAAGTGTAAAGGCCAGGGACATGACAGGGACCATTGTTTAGTTTTCGCAAACTACCTTGTGGGAGGAGGGCCAATGCCATTGAGACCATAGGTACAAGCAAGACCGAGCACAACACCTACATTATGGGGAATGATTTTTCAGAGAGGCGGGAAGCATGCTACAGATAACTGCCATCGATTACAGAAGTATACGCAGACGTCCCAACAGTTGTTCTGTAATTTCTGCAGGTCAGTAGGCCACGATGAGCATACCTATAGAAGTTATGAATTGATGATGGATCGCACTCCTACCTAGATAGTTCAGACTGAAACACGAGCTCTCGATCAAAATGTAGGGATGGCGCACACTAGATTTTAGGGACGCGAACGAGGTCGAGGTGGAATGGGGCCAGGAAGGGGTCATAGATAGCTAAATTGTTATAATTGTGGAGGGCAAGGGAATTATGCCTGCGATTGTACGAATACGACGAGAGGATCATGTTTATGTGGTACCCAATTTGATCATGAGACGGAGAACTGCCCCACGCTGATAGCAAGGTTGCATGATAAAGGAACACTCGAACCTCCCCCGACTCAAAACGTATAAATGATGAGGTCTAAGCTACGCGAGGAAGACCTGAATATAAACATTATGCTCCGAAGCGGTATCATGACAGGAGATGACAAAGGCAAGCAGCCTGAAGAGAGTGCCTGGGTTTGCAAGGCTCCAACAAAGGAACCAGAATTTGATTTGGAGCGCGCTAAGTATACATTCATGGAAGCTAAGAAGAGCTTCATGAAGGCCTCCACTTCAGGTAGTAAAGACAAACTAGAATCAGATATGGACCCATCAATGTTCACTACCTTTCTAGAGACATGCATGAAGTTGTTGTGCAACAACGAAGTGGTGAAGGGGCTGCAAGAACTCATCACTAGATCTGCTGGATCAGGAGTACCATGCATAGTCCAGAAGCTTGGGAAGCACACAATGCAAATAAGAAGAAAGATGAGATTGATTGTGTAGATCAAGGAATATGAAATGGATCAAGTGATTTTGGATCTAGGATCAGATGTGAACGTCTTACCAAAGTAGACATGGGAGTGCATGGGCAGGCCCACGTTGCAATGGTCTCCTATTCAATTGCGAATGGCGAACCAACAAAAGATCCTACCAATGGGAAGATTGTAGGGAATAATGGTAGATATTGAAGGTGCGAGCGTGCTTGTAGATTTCGAAGTGATAGAGATTGTTGATGACAATAATCCCTATCTTGCACTACTGGGAATAGATTGGGCCACTGGCATGAATGGAGTGATAAATCTAAAAATGCGTAAGATGATTTTTGAGAAAAAGTCACTACACGTAGTGGTACCTTTAGACCCTATGGAAGGATTGTGCTACACAGAGCCAGTGCGCGACTGTGACATCAATGACGATCTAGACTATATCTACAGGATAACTGCGTGAGAGTAGGACTAGGTGAATCCAACAGCAGATGGCAGGATTTTTTGGGAGCGCAAAAGCTCCTACACCTCAGATTCGGACGAGGAAATAGAACGATGGGAGAACTAGTTACACGAGGTAACCATGATCATCTGCAACATGATGATAAAGTCACTATATTGTGTACCAACAGAGGTAAGAGATATGCTTACGTATGATGGGTTGACAAAGGTGGATGATTTCTTGAACAAATTTGAAAGAGAAGTGTCGGAACAACACGAGCTCGATGCTCTGAAATGGATATTGTGTGCTACGACTGCAAGGTGGTGGGGTACGCACCAACAGAATTTTGAGGATTGGCGTGACTACAGAAGAAGGATGTGGATATGGTTTGGGAAGCCTTAGATGTGGCTAAAAGACAAATATGATGGACAGGATGATCCACGTGCACACCTCGTGAAATGGACCGAGGTCTATGGAGAAGAGCAACAACTTCAGTGGGTGCATCTAATCTGTCATACCCTGGATACCATACCCATGAATTGGTATACTGAGACGGAGCTTCGCCATGGCACAAGTGAATGGGATATCTTGTGCAAAGGATTCTTGTTAACCTTCACATTTGAGGATCGTCGGTGGGATACTGTTGATGATGTACTACAAGTGGTAAAAGAAGCTATCTTCAAAATACCCGAGGAACCAATGGAAGTGCTTCAGCCAGAATGGGCAACCAAACTGAGCTGCGCGCTGGAGTGTTACAATGTAAATATTGAGGAGGATGATGAGGATCCACAAAAAATTAACATTCCAGAAACTGAAGGTTTTTGTGAGGTTCAAGGACCATTGATTGAAGATCCTGACATCACCACACTACTAAAAAGGAAGCAGGTAAACATTGGGATGAAGGCTGAACCGAAGTATGCAATGCTTAGTGATTATTGGGATGATTCCATGGTGGATAAGGTTGCCAAGTTACTATGCGAGTACCAAGACTTACTCCTGACCAAGATTATAGACTTAAAGGGGATCATTGGTGATTTAGGGATGATGAAGATCATCTTAAAACTTGACGTGAATCCGGTTAAGAAGAAGCCTTACCACTTGAATCTGAAGTACAAGGAAAGGGTCTGTGTAGAACTAGACAAAATGCTCGCAACCGGAATTATTGACCCAGTGGAAGAATTCGACTGGGTGAGCCCTATGGTAGTGTAGGAGAAAAAACAGAATGGTGAGATAAGAATATGCATGGACCTCAGGAAGTTAAATGATGCCTGTGTACACAATCCATTCCCAACAACATTCATAGATGAACTATTAGAAAATGTTGGTTGGCAAGAGGCATATTCTTTCACTGATGGGTTCTCAGGGTACCACCAGATCAAAATCGTGCCAAAAGACAGGAGCAAGACCACCTTCACCACTGAATGGGGCTATTTTCAGTACACCGTCATGCCATTTGGGTTAAAGAACTCGCCAGCTATCGTTTCCCGCATAGTTGTTGCCACCTTCAAAGAATATATCCACAAATTCCTGGAGGTCTATCTGGATGATTGGAATGTCTTTGGATTGGTTAACCACCACGTACCAAGCTTATGCTTGATGCTAGATACTTGCCGACGACACTAGATTGCGTTGAACCTTAAGAAGTGTGCATTCCTCGTTCCCTTTGGGAACCTACTGGGACATGTGGTCTACAAATAGGGACTAATGGTAGATCCCATGAAGATTGCAGTAATTCTAAATTTGGAAGCACCACAAGGTCTTAAGCAGTTGTGCGCTACCATGGGATACACAGGGTACTACAGGAATTTCATCAAAAGTTATGCCCAAATCACTGCACTCATGGAGAAACTATTGAAAAAGGATGTCACATTTTGTTGGAATGATGATTTCATGAAGAGCTTGGATGTCCTAAAGGGGAAATTGGCCTCAGCTCCAATCCTGGTCTTCCCAAAATGGGATGTGAAGTTTCATATCCATGTTGATGCGTCATGTATTGTGTTGGGAGAAGTGCTCACACAAGAGGGCGGAGAGGGCTTGGATCACCCTATCATGTTTGCAAGTCGTAGATTGTCCAAAGCTAAAAAGAACTATTCCACAACCTAGTGCGAGGGATTGGCTATGGTGTACGTGGTCCAAAAATATTGGCATTATTTGCTAGGAGGATATTTCGAAATGTGTACACACCCTTCCGCACTAAGGTACTTGGTCAATAAGCCTGTGTTGGGCGGCCGCATATGTAGGTGGATCTTATTGTTCTAAGAATATGAATTTGAGGTCGTGGTAAAACCTTGACGCCTCAATGCAGGACTGGATCGCTTGTCACATATTGAGACCAATGAGTAACCTACTAGTTTGGAGGAAGAATTACTTGACACACAACTCTTTTCTATGTGTGTTGTGAACAAACACTTTGAAGACATAATCCACTTTCTGACAACAGGGACCGCGCCGAAGGGATACTCTGTCCAATAGAAGAAGGAATTGGTGGTGCGCGTGCTGGATTTTTCTGTCATTATGGGCCACCTATATGAAATGGGAAATGATGAGATATTTTGAAGTTACATACCTGAATTTGAACGAAGTCATATTCTTGTGGAAGCACATGGGGGTGCTATAGGAGCACACTATGCAGAACAAGCGACCACACAAAATATTCTTCGCACAGGGTTTTGGTGGCCAACCCTTCACCAGGATTCAAAAGCACACTATAAGGCTTGTGATATATGTCAAAGGACCAGAAAATCATCGCAGAGGGATGATATGCCGTTGAATCCACAAATGACGTTGTAGCCGTTCAAGAAATGGGTAATCGAATTTGTAAGACATATGAAACCTCAGGGAAAAATGGGCACGCGATACAGTGTCACCGCGATGGATTACTTGACGAAATGGGCGGAAACGCAACTGTTTAAAGACTACATAGTTGCTACGACTGCGAAGTTTTTGTCTGAAAACGTGTTGACCCGATTTGGTTATCGAAAATCTTAATGAGTGATCGTGATACACATTTCTTGAACGAAACCATCAGTGCACTCACAGAAGAGTTCCAGGGCTATCATCAAAAAAGCACACCATATCACCCACAAGCCAATGGGACAATAGAAGCATTCGAAAAAATACTAGATACTCTGCTAACAAAGGTGTGTGATGCATAATGAAGCAATTGGGACCTACACGTACCTACAGTACTATGGGCTTATAGGACAATGTGCAAGCAAGTAATGGGACAAACACCTTTCTGATTAGTTTATGGTGTGGAAGTTGTCATTCTGATGGAATATACTATACCTAGTCTGCGCATAGCAATGCTCAAAGCTATGATGAACAACAAAGCTCTGGAAGAAAGGCTTGCGCAATTGGAAGAATCTGAGGAGGAATAGTTTTTGGTTGGTTTTCATTAGCAAGTAAAAAAGCAGCATGAAAAAGCCTGGCACGATCACCATATTAAGTTGCGCACCTTCAAGGTTAATGACTTAGAACTTTTGTATGAGAGTAAGTTTGAAAAATTCCCTGGAAAGTTCAGAATGCATTGGCTGGGACCATACGTGCTTAAGGAGGTCAGAGACAGAGGCGCAGTACAACTAGTCAAACTAAATGGAGAGCCTTTCCTAGGCAAAGTAAATGGCAGCTGCTTGAAGCCCTACACGAGTGGCCCAGCTACCTGACTAACCAGTGGAAGCATAGTCTTCATGCTCCAAGGATCTAGATGAAGGCGCGGGACTATAAACAAATGCAAGGGATACCGGCACAGATGCAGAGAAGCAGTTCAGATATAGAGTTCGTGTAACAACGTATGCATTAGATCCAGTAAGCAGCAGCTCATTGCACTATTGACCTTTGCGCAGTTCGAGAATAGTTGGAGGGGCTCCGTGTAAAGATCGCCGCGCCGACAGAGTGACTCGAGGGCGAGTCACGATGTTTGTGTTGGGGGTCTGTTGGGCATGGAATCCCCCCAAGGCATGTTTTGGGGCTCAAAGCCCAAGTTTTGACTGAATTTTGTTGTAATGTTCCACGAATTACGGGTTTGGGGTGCGAAGAGTATGATAGAGTCACACGATTGTCCACCCTAGTTTTGTAATGTAATGTAAGCCTACCCATGGTCTATGGACCATGGGATTGTATAAGTAGAGCGAGGCTCTAAGTGTAAAAGATAGTGAAGTAGTAGAGAACAAAGAGTCTAAGTATCTAAGTGTGTCTTTGGGTCATAGAGTAGGAGAAGGCTCTACAGCTGAGTGCACACAGGCCTAGTAGTTTGCAGTTGAGTGCGTAGGTCGGAGTCAATTCTGTAACCGAAGAATGAATTAATAAAGAGAAGTTTTATCATAATTCTATGTATTTCTTATTGGGTTAATGCATGTTTAATGTAATTGGTTATTTACTGTGGGCATGTGTATGAATGGTTTATATGGTTAAATATAACATAAAGCATGCAAGTAGACTAGGATAATCAACTAACGTTGGAATATCCATAGAGTCTTGGGTAATAATGTAGAAGCGCAACGTTTAGCCCTTGAGTAGGGTTGCATGAAGGCAATATATTTAGTTGCAAGGTATGGGAAAGTGCACGAAGCGGCTTATGCGCAGGGTTGAACCATGGACAACTTGGACTCATAAAACACCTCCAGGGTGCGGAAACCTAGTTCTAGCACCCTCCCTACTACTTCGGTTGTGTCCTCGGTCCACGCTCTATAGACTATTGCGGAAAGGGCCAGTAGTACCCGAATTTGTTTGGCTAAATCACCTTTGAACTTGGGTCAGGCCCCAGCAAGCCAACATAGTATCAGTGGGCAACATGAGTTGTTGGCTCCTGCAACTACGCAATTCATAGTTGGAGTCAGCTTAGACTATGCATTGCACAATTCCATAGGCTAAGCTTGTGGCTTGAGCCTACATAGTTCCAGCTGTGTAAAGTCAGGTCCGACCAAGGGAAACCCATATCTACCCAAGGGAAGTGTGAAAATTAAGAAGATATAAGAGATAGTGTGAATATGAGTGTAGATTCAAATAAGTGTATAAGAATGCATGTGAATCAAGTGCAACAATTGTTCAAACAAAATGAAAACGAAGTATGTGAGGAGAGTTGTCGTAATGGCGACCATTGGTGCAAAAACAAGAAAACTCATGCGACACCTGGGAAAGGAAATCTATAACTTGAAACAACACTTATACAAGTTAAAAGAACAACAAATATGAAGAGAAAAAAGTCAAACAACACTCACACAAGCTAAACAACAAAAAGCGATAGAAAAGGCAGTAAAAGACGACAAAATAAAAACTCACCCAGAAAAGTGACGATGTCACACAGAAGGTTCCTTGATCTCCTAGAGAATGCTATGGCTCCAAGATTAACTGTGAAAATGATATCTAGAATTTTCGAGTAAATAGATTTGGAAAAATTCGGGTTTATGACACGCATGCGTAAAATCAAGAAAAAAACAACGCTTGTCAAAAGTTTATAAAAATAGCACAAGTGCCTCCTTCAGGATACTAAAAAGAGATCCCTATTATTTAGGGATGCAATTTGATTTTTTCTTTTTTTCCTTTTCTAGGAAGCTTGCCATGCACGCTATTAGGAAAGACATCAAAGTTTTGGGGAACTATACAATTTTCCAAATCGGTACACTACAATTTCTGAGCTCAGTGAGGGTTGCACAATTTCTGAGCTTGGTGCTGGGCTGCCACCTCATAACTACGAATTTTATGATCTCAAGGCTCACTAGTAGTCAGGACTACAAAATTCACATCATCAAGGTTGGTTGGCCTCCAAGATTGTGCAGTTTCTAGAGGCAAGCCCAAAACTGTTATGGGACCAAGTTAGGAGATTAGCTTAAGAGTTGGAAAATAAACTAAGTAATAAAAATCAAGCCAAACTGAAAACATAAGTCTCAGTCGAAGCATGAATACCTAGCTAAATGTGAGGTGAGCTGTTGAGGTTAGGAAGGAAGCTCCAAAATTGAAGCAAAGGAAAAATTTTGGAGCATGGTTGTAGCGACTAAAACAATATCTTAAAGGCACAAGTAATTATTGTATCACCAATAATGGTAGTAGTGATTTAGTCTGTGGTTATGTTGATTCAGATTTTGTAGGTGACTTGGGCAAGAGTAGATCCACTTCTAGATATGTTTTTACTCTTGCATACATACCTATTAGTTGAATTTCAAATCTTCATAAAATAGTTTCTTTATCCACTACAGAGGAAGAATACATAGTTGTCTCACATGTTTGCAAATAGGTAATTTGGTTAAAAGGTTTTCTACGTGAATTTGGAAGCATGCAGGACAAGGCGAAAGTATTTTTTGATAT
Organism: Pinus tabuliformis; assembly: GCA_031772625.1. Taxonomy (NCBI): domain Eukaryota; kingdom Viridiplantae; phylum Streptophyta; class Pinopsida; order Pinales; family Pinaceae; genus Pinus; species Pinus tabuliformis. The sequence continues at coordinate 585,508,865 of CM062810.1, forward strand.
TCAAAGTGTTATTCATTTCGCAAGGAATCCAAATTATCATAGTAAGACAAAAGATATACTTGTTAAATACCATTTTGTAAGACAAGCTTTTGATGAAAGTGGAGCAATGGCTCTGAAAAAATTCCATACAAAACAAAATTGTACATACATGTTCACAAAACCTGACTTGTCAAGGAAGCTAAAATGGTGCCTAGCTTCTCTTCTCTCTCAAGGAAGTTGATGAACATTTTGTGCATGATATATTAGGTAAATTGTTATCAAGGTGGAGATTGTTAGAAGTTGCCAACTATTTCCCTATATTTTGGCATAATAGCTAAGATTGGATCCTTTGGCTTGGTTTTTTTCCTAATCTAAGTTTTTGGAAAACACATAAAAAAGGAACTTTTTTGTTTTATCTAAAAAAATTCTTATGTAACTGCCTTAAAAACTATGGAAAGATTTAGAAAAAATCTATCATGTTGCTATTTATCTCTGTAAGCCTAAAGAGGCATTAAGAAAACAAAAAATGATTAGAGAGTGGTTTGAATGGTTGGATAATGTATGCATGTTAGTTGGTTGTTATAAATATCCCTTGAACAATAGGAATACCAATTATCATTGTCCCATGGATGTTTCCCTCACAAGGAGGGTTTTACCACATAAAACACTATGTCAATTTTTGTGTTTTATTATTCGACTATCTTGTTTATTTTCTACTTTGTTTTGCAATTAAAATTTATTTGGAGGTTATTCTATCACTGGGTCAACTCAACATATCTTGACTTTACCTACGTAAATCTATGAATGGTTAAACATGGGTGAGAATGAGCAACAATGTTTGACCATGTTGGCAATGTCTGACCATGTGTAACGATGGTTGAGTTTGTTTAACCATGATTGATGATAATTGAGTTAGCCAAACATGGTTGATTGTGGTCAAAATATATCTGACTATGGGTATATGTGGTTGATCAAGGTTGTCAATGTTTACTATAGATGGTTGTTGTGAACCTTGGTTGACAAAAATGTCCATATTGACTATGGTTGACCAAGTTCAACCATGTTTCCCGTGGGTGACCAGTATTAAACATGTGGACCATGGAAACTGTTATTGCAAATGGTTCCATCGTATTTTACCTTGATTTAGCATGGTTTACTAAGTTGTTTATGGTGTATGCTAGTTAACTATTGCTAAGGTTTATTTTTGTTGATTATGGTCAACATATGGTTGAGTAAGGTTGATTAAGGTAGACCATTATTTATTCTGGATTACCATGGTTGACCTGTTGAAGAGGGTCAACCATGTCTGACAATGGTTGAAGATGGCTAACATTGGTTGATGATGGTTCATGAGAAATGACCATGGTTGACCAAGGGTTGATGACAATTGACCATAGGTGACCATGGTAAGCCATTAGTGACAAGGATTGACAATGATCAATTATGATCAATCATGTTAACCATGGTTGACCATTCTTGAGATGGTTGACTATGTCTGAAATTTTTGTCCATGTTCTACCATGGTCAGCTTGTTCAACCACATATGAGCTTGGAAGGAAATAGTTTACTATGGTCAAGTATGTTTGATTATGGTTGAACATGGTTCGACATGGTTGGCAATATTTAACAATAGATGAATTTTATTGATCATATTGACTATGATTCATAAATTTTTGACCATGTCTAATCATGGTGGCATGGTTGATTATCGTGACCTTGATTGACCATTGTTGAGTTGTTTCAAACATTGTTGAATATAATTGGCTATAATTGATTATAATTGATCATTTTTTATATGTTTGATATGTCTTTTGTGGCACAGGGACTTCACTCACTGAAACTCTGACATAGCACGTGCATTCATGGCATACTAAACAATACCCTTAATTTGACTACATATTGGAATATACCTCTAAAAATCACATTATTTAACCCCCTACCAATATAGATCCAATACACCTTCCCAATTTAGAAAACCCCTATTTTCACTAAATATTGTATGTATCCATTTTTTTATTCACATTTTTTATACCCTTTTATTTTTATATCCTTGGTATAGTGACATGATGCCTCTCTTATGACCCCACATGCATTCTACAATGCGCCTTTCTTATTTTGATATACATCGTAAATGCATATTAGTTTCACCTTTCTTCTTTTGATATACATTGTAAATGCATATTAGTTCTCCCACAATGAAATTACTTAACCCACACTCAAGCACATCTCACTATGATTTGTGGCATTTAATGGTCTAAGGCACACAAAGATCAATCATGTTTTAGGAAGATTGATTATGTACATGTATATAAAATAACATATAAATTGATCTCTATGATGATGAAAAACCAATTGACCAATCTTTATGAATAGGTTTGTACCAAATAAGGTGTTCAAGCACAATCCTAGACCCTCTAGATGCAAGACAACTATCTACAACCAATGTGGGGGCCCCAAATCTCAAATCAAGGGTGCAATCCAAACCTAGACATGCTTAGAAGAAGAGGATGGACAAGTCCAAACACATGCGCTCTTAAGGGAATAACACAAAAGCATGAAATCACCTTTTGATTCATTGTCATCTCACCAATGAGATATGGGCTATCACTCATAGACTATGTAAAATGAAACAATGGATTGTAGATAACACATAGGCATTAAATGAATGGACTACAACTAGAACATACGACAAAATTTTGGTTGTAGAGGTGATCTACTCTATTTGGCTAGCTCAAAACAATGATATATACCAAATAAACCTCCAAATGTTTACAAGAATTTCTACATATTGAAGGCACGCATTACCTTATCATGCATCTCAATAAAGATAAGGCTTCCTTGCACTTTCATATCTTTGAAATATAATTCTAAAATTTCTAGAGGATATTTTGATTATCCAATTTTAAGGTCACAACCAAGCCAGACACCATATTGGTGTATGAGAACCCCTTACTTGTGTGACAAGGGACCCACCTCCACATAATGATTTGACCGCTAAGTCAATGAAGGCATACATACTCTACCCCCTATGGTTTTGAGCTTGTGACATCTTAGGAGGAAACACATGCTCTTAACCATTAGGCCCACTCAAGCTAGATATAGTGGATTTCTCCTTAAGGTCTCTTTTAAATAATGAGTGATTACATTGGAACTAACATCATATGTGCATCATATAGGAAATAGAAACAACCCTAGAAACAATATTATGAACTAATATCACTTCCTTGAAATAGGAATGGCCCTAGAATTTCTATAATTAGAGAATCACTTCAAAATTTAAGCTAAACAATATTAAAGTAGTGTCTTGAACACCAAGAACCAAGATCATTATTGCCCTATAATGAAGCAACCTATGCAAGATCAAATTTATAAAAAAGACCTGCCAGAGAACATCCATGTACACAATTCTGCTAGAGAAAACATCTATAATTCCAAAATTAGTTGAAAAGCATGATATGGGCCTTTCAAATTCGAAAACCAGTTGAGAAGCATGGGATCAGACTTCCAAGATTTTATATAACGATTACATGAATAGAGGTGCTCACAAGACGTGCTTAAATGTTGAAGGAGGAAATTGTAGGAGAAAAGCTTTTGCCAAAAATTGAAAATAATCCTTCCATTGTTCTTTCCCAAGGGATTAAGCCAATTTATATTGTTGTATAACACTTCAATTAATATTGTCTTCTCAGTGTGAAGATTAGAATAGAGAACAACCATTTTCGCTATATACAACCATGATTACAAATATCCCAAAGCTTCTATGGAAAACCTGAAGACCAGAGGTTATAAAAGGCTAACGAGGTTTGAGGACTTCTAAAAGCACAAGTGCAGGAATCTGCTTATTACCTTGGAAGCTGAGGTTGGGCAGAACGAGTAGGACTCACATCACCTTCCATGACATATATTATAGAATATTCAATGCTAAACCAATTGTCCTTTATTTTGCTACATGAAATTATTAAACTACTGACATGTCCAAAGATAATTTCGCAACAGCCAATGATTCTAAAAACACAAACTATTTATCAGAGTAATGATCATTTTACCAATATGTCACAATAAGTTGCAATAAACAGCTATGGCAGAATCAGTTGAAGAGAAGGCACACAATGTTCTTTCAGTACCTCTGAACTTACTCTGAGACAATAGAAATATGCAACATTTGATCAAAATTTGTTGTATCTAATAAAAAATAGAAGTTGGAAACCCAATCCCATGCTAAAAAGGTTTTGATAAACTCTAGTCTAACTTAGTTGCCTATAAAATGTGGGATTTATTCCAACTTAGTTGCCCCTAATTCAAGCAGAAGTTGAAAACATAATTCTAAGCTAATAGATTCTAGAAACTCTAATTTAAATTCGTTGTAACTGTAAAATAGACCCCCAAAGCATGGGAGAATAAGCATAGACCTCTTGATGTAGTATTAAATCATAGGTGACTAGCCATAATACATAATCTCCATTCTTTGAACAATAAAGAGAGTGGAAATCCTAAAGAGACAAGCCCGTCTGTATCAATATTCCATCTTACTAACCTTGGTCCAAAAACTAGCTTTAAGAAAGTATCCATTGGAGTGAAGATTGTCTTAAGAAGCTATAGAGTTCGAGCCCTGTGAACTGACTTCCTTAAGAGCTCTGATCTTACTCTATAGAAAGACCTCCATTTTCATCAATACCTTCTTGGGAATGCCTTCTTTATATTATTGTAGAGTTATTTAAGATTCTATGATAGTTTGGTTCTTGGCATGGATTGATAACTATTTATTGAGTGTTGAGTATTGTGTATTGAGTTATAGAGCATTGAGTATTGAGAGAGAGAGAGAGAGAGAGAGAGAGAGAGAGAGAGAGAGGATGACAAAGCCTACTGGGGCTCACTGCTGTTAGACTGAAAACCTGTCGTTCTGTTGTACTGAAAAACTCCAAAATATGTTGATGACTAAAATATGAGTTTTTCATTTACTAAGATCATGTGCTTAGTCTCCTCTCAAAGACCTTCTATTTACTCTAAAAATGTGTGTCTTTCACTGTGTTCACAACAAAGCTTCACAAACTTCAATTTCTCCCTAAATTATGCTCCAAATCTATGTTACCCTTCTCCACACAACTAGCTCTCTTTTGTTGTCCCTTCTAGGCCTTCCCACTCACTATTTTAGTCTTTGGAAACCTACACAAGGCACCCTACATCCCACGGTTTTGCTACAACAAGAGCTCCAAACTTTGTTCAAGGGTTAACACCCTTTTCTCCACTTGTGCTAGTCTCTATGCACCTGCAACTTGAAGAGAAGGCCCTACAATAGGCCTCTCGACCCTCAAATAGTCCTCCGTGAAATGTTTCACTTGTGGCCCTGAAACCTTACCTCATACCTATTATGACATATATATTTTTATTAAAAATTATTTATATGGGAAAAAAAAATTGGTGTTTAAGGTTGCAGTTGCTCTCAAGATTTTATACAGGATTATTATTATGATGGTTTGCAAATCTCCAGTTATCTCCCAAGTCTACTAGTTCTCAGTCACACTCTAAGTCACAACATAGATCATCAATGAGACCATTGATTCTTTCTACCTCTCATGGTTTAGTTTATCCTGTTAACTGCAACCCAATCAAACTCTTGCATTGGGTGGGCTCTATTGTTTCCACAATTCTAGGCTTCTAAACCAAATTCAAGGTGTTGCAAAGAAATTATATGGTTTAAGGAAGATTTCATTTGGATTCAAAGGAAATAGGAGGCTAAATCCAGGCATTACACATTATTGAGAAACATTCCACTTCTCAAATTGGGCTAATTCTATTTCAGAGAACTATTCATGCACTTCAGATCCTATATTGGTGCCATCACATGATCATTGTATCCTAGGTTTACAAGGAATGATTAAACATAACGTTGGATGGTGGACTAGTTTGGCAGAGGGTTCAAATAATCCATATGGCAGAACCTTCCATATTGATTCTCAGCATGAGAGATTTGTTGCCAAGGTTTACAATGCAAGGCAGCTGGCTGGAGGAGCTCCAATCATTCCTTTGTTTGAAATTTTCGTAACAAAAGAAAGTGATAAAAAATACAAGGAGAAGGTGGTCTACTTGCAGCAGAATGGAAAATCTGTAGATGGTTCCTTTTCAGTATCACCTAAAGCTACTGAAGACTCAGATACTGACACAGAGAAAAATGATGATGCAGATGTGGGAGATGAGGGATTGAGATAGGTTCTTAAATTTCTTAAAGATGGGATGCCTGGCCTAAAATTCAAGGTGTTGAAAGTTGTGACTCTAGAATAGGAAAACACAGATATAATCTTAGGGGCTAAGTCACAAGACACATCCTCCAACGTCCCGTGTCCCATACTTAACGTGTTGGACATGAAAACGACCCTAAAATGTGTCGAAAACGTTTTTTAACGTGTCCTGGAAAACATAAAACGTATTTAGTTGTTTTCTTCGTGTCCTAGTCATGGAAAACAAGTATTCAAAGTCTAAAAATGTTTCCCTAACATTTTTTCTCCAGTTGAATACGTACCCCACGAAATCAATGGTTTAAAGCCCACATAATTATTTTTTCGGGGTTCTTTTGCTATCTTCCTCCGATGTCATCACTCTTCGTCAATGTATAATCGTCGTGTCGAGCCGAGTGTGGAGCCGAGTCATCTCCCTGGACTTGTGGAGCTGTTTGGCCGCTGGAAGGTTTGGCAACTTGGCAACATGTGTGAGGTTCATTGGTACAAGTAAGCCGTGGCTCGTAGACCATATGTATAATGCCATAGACGCAATTAAACTTAAGCATCAAGCCCATAAAAAATGTGTTTGATTGTGTGTGCACTGTGCAGCTTACGCTGTCAAATTCCAGGGTCGGTATACAAATATAAATAAGTCTGTCCACTTTCTAGTGTCATCTAATAAAATGATTATGTTACGATAATATAATAATTATTATCAGTTATGCTAGACGATTTTCAACCTACATGCTACTAGGTTTTCATTCAAGCTAGTATGTAGTGTTGAGTGTACCTATTGTTTATTTTTAACAGTTTTAAATACTACATTTCCACTTGCAATACAATTAATACTATATTTTGTTATATATATATATATATATTTAATAATTATATATATATATATATATATATATATATATATATATATATATATATATATATATATATATATATATATATATATATATATATCTATATATATATATAGATATAGATATAGATATAGCTATATATATATATATATATATATATATATATATATATATATATATATATATATATATATATATATATATATATATAACGTGTCCCTCGTGTCCTGTTTCTGGGTCGCTGTGTTTCGTATTGAATACTTGTATTTACGTGTCCTCGTGTCATGTGACTTAGCTCAGGGGTTTTTGAGAAGTTAATCCAGGATGTTAATAAAGAGAAGGATGATGAAACTACCAGTGAAGATAAAACTGGAGGTGATCTACATGATGATAAAGCAACTATAAGAGGGAATAGTGATTTTATGCAACTTATTAAAATCGTTGTTGCGAAAGTTTCCAATTGTACTATTTTACAAAGTATTGCGAAATATGCACCTCCAAGCCTTCCTATATGCATATTATCCAAAATAGAGAGAAGGGGTCATGATTCATTTTGTTTTCACATTAAGGATGATGGCTCTCGACAATCTATAAGAGGAGACCAACTGACACATGCTTGGAAAGTTGCAACAGTTGCAAAAGATACATATATAGATGACCATGTTGGCACTCAACTTAGTGATGATGATGTTTTTGTCGCTCATTTCTCTCAGCTACAAGCTTTTCAACTTTTGGCTTTTAAGGAAATTCCTATTCTCTGAGATCTAGCATTGGCCAATGTGGGCTCCATTGAAAAACTTAACGAAATTTGTAAGAGGCTTTCTGTCTTGTCTGCAGAATAGCTTAAGGATGTTGTCTGTAATAAGCTTAAATTGTTTAACAACATTGATCCATGTGTTGAAAGAATGGATTTCCTTTCTGAGGCAATGGTTTCTACTATTGAGAAATGACTGTCGCAAAAAGAAGCGATAAATTCTCTCCCTCTTTATCCAAATGAAAATGTTATGAAAGCATTCTACCCAGCATTAATTACACTAGTGAAGGATGCTTGGCTCTTCCAAAACTTAATCTATAGTTTCTAACTGTGCATGACTACCTCCTAAGAAATTGCAATCTTTTTTTCTTGGAATCAACACATGAAATTCAAGAAGATATCCAAGTTCTGTTACCTCGACTGGTAGCATATATTAATAATGATGGAAAAACTTGCTTTCGAGGATGGACTAGGATGGATGTTCCAATCAAGGAGTTAAAAATCATCGAAGCAAAGAAACCAAACATGGGACAGGTGCAACCATCTGTTGTTACTGCAGAGGTTACATACAATGTTTCAAGATACACATCATATATAAGGTTTGAATGGAATGGGCTCAACGAACATGATGTTATATTTTTATCTATATGTCCTTTTTAAGAGCTACTTAGTGGTGAGGAAGCATCAAAATTAAGTGTCCTAGAAAGGTTTAGGCTCCAGTATGTACATGGATGTGAAGTCATTGAGATTCAGGATGAGGATGGCAACCTTATTAATGACTTTACAGGAAGGATAGAAAAATCCAAATGCATGAATTGAAGAACTGTGACAAAATGTGATAGAGCATTTGGAGGCAAGGGGAAACAGAGTTTTCATCAAATTCTACAAATTTTTCAATGGGAGAAAGACCGAGTCTGTCACCGATTTGTACCAGTTTGAAATAGTATAATAAGTCATAAGAAAATAGATTCCAAAATTCTAAGGGAGTAGAGTTTTGAGGCATAAAATTTGTAGCTCCAGATTTCAAATCAACAAATCATGCACCACTAAATCAAAAGCATTCAAGATAAAACACAAAAAGTAGTTTTAGGTCCCACTCCAACAGTAAAATAGGTATCAAAAATGTTGAAATTGTTTATTTTTAATTTTTTAAGATGCTTTAAGGGTTCCAAATAAAATGCCTATAAATAAGCTATCTTATTAAAACAAAGAACATGATCCAACGACTTAAAACTAATACTAAAAAAAATATAATGAAGCCTGTCTTTGTAGAATAAGAAATACAAATGAACCATAATTAAGAAGGTATTAGCAACACATAATTCCCAGAGAGACTCACCCCAAATAGATTCTACATCGGTGTTACATTTGAGATTTTCTCCTGAATCCTGCTCTGTTTAGGTCTCAAGCTTCATGGGATACAACAAGATAGAGACCTCGTCTAGGTTAAAAAGCTAAAATCAACAAAATTTTGAACAAGAAAATTAGAATATTGGGGGTACACCCAAACACCTCTAGGTTTTCAAATCTATAGATATAATTGACTTTGACAAATAACATTTTGCATCTCCTTGCTTCAGAGAAGGCATAACATGCAATAAGAACTATAAAGCATATAAAGCTAACCATTCTTCATATTACTAATAAATTGAATATATTGAGAACTAAATATAGCTACATAACAATTCATGGATAGTTTGTTACATCATAAATAAAAGACTATAAAATCATATGCAGGAAGCTAGAGCAGTAGTATTTCTATGATATAGCTCTACAAAGAATTTTTCACTATTGCTTGGCCTTTCACGATTGTTATCCTTGTATAGCTACTCAAGTTATTAACCATCGTGTTTGCCATAGAACCTCTATTCTCAATCCTCTATCGATCTATTTTGGTAACCTCAAAATGTGGTGAAAGTTTGCATTATTTGTTTCTGCTGTTAATTAACCTTAGAAGGTCAACCTGTCTCGTAACCAAAGAAGTACAAGTTGGTAGGTGATCGACAATGTTCTATAGATGCAACTAATAGATTTTTACACCATTGTAGTATTTTGGGCTATATAAATTCTAGGTTTTATATGAGTAACTCGACTTTGGAAAAACCCAAGCTAAAGTAGATGTGTGGCTCTTCACTCACGTCTTACCATCACTTCCACCCTCGAGTTGCCCTGCAACTAAGATTACACCAACATTTATACCTACATTTAATTTGTCAAGTCGGGGTTGTAAGACTCAGAGGCATAGCAGAGGGAATGCCAGAATACGGCCTCAACGACTTGCAAAATCAAAACCCTAGAACCTACAAGAAATCAAAATGCATCAATCAATTAAAGAAACAACACTCTTCAAGGCAAAGTAAAGACACCAGGAGTCTACTTCTAGCTCCTCCTGGGTTGGGTTGACTCCTGCAGTAAGTCTTCCTCAGTTGTTCAGGGTACAAAGGAATGTAGGTTCCACTCACACTCACAACATGCTCAGGAAAATAAATAAATGCAAGACATGACCAATGAAAAGAATATTAAAACCTACTGCTACACTACAAAGATGAAAGAGCATGAACTAAGCTAGAAATCATAAGCAATTAATTCTAACTAACTTACAAAAATAGTTGAATGTTTTGAAAGGAATCAAGATGATGATGTTCTGCTTCAACACAAAGTATATCATAGAAATAAGACAGATCCATCTGTTGCTTCCAAGCTCACATAAAGGCTATGATATATGCAGCATTAGTTATGATGAAAGAAATATTATTCACGATTATTTATCTTCACTGATCCTTTCATTATTTTATTGAGATAATAATGAACGATAAGTAATCAACTCCATGAACACTCTAATTTCCTTTCTAGAATGTTAGGGTAATTTCCATTATGTAGCAGTTGAGATCAAGGTAAATATAATGTTTTAATTCTGCAAACTAGTTGAGATGCAAATGAAAGTATATACTCTTCCTCAGTCTTTTTAATATAACATCATTAGTCAAGTTTAAATAACATTCAAAATAATGGAAAGGATTTAAATAATATGATTTACTTGTAGTCTAGACCAGAAGCATGTTGTCATACTACACAAAACAAATTGTCACATAATCAAATCGTAATCTATGCCAACACACAGTATATCAAATCAAGCTATACCAATCTAAGCTAAGAAACCAGAAGCTAAAAAGACTAACCAACATTTAAACCATGCGAGGAAATCTGGAACAAGAATTGACAGGACAGATTAATATGTAAAACTAATGTTGGATTGTATTAATTCTAAAATCGACAATACATATCTCACTCCAATGGTCCCCTCGGTCATCCCACTGAGCACTGGTAAAACTTAATCTTCCACATTAAAAAAAAATACCCCGCCTCTATCAAACACAATACATCCTATGGTATCGATCCATATGTGCCCCCTTCGTGCGTGTATCCATCTCTCTGTGCCTCCCTTGTACAGAGTATGGATTCACATTTTATAACCATGATGATACACCAAAAATCCATATTTTATGATTGTATAATGTATCATTCAGAGTTCAACATCTAAAAATAAAAGATATGATAATTGATTTGTTGTTCCCTTAGAAAGGCAAAAAGAAACATTATTGTAGATACTGCCGGAATGATGTTTAAATGTTGTGTGACCGAATGTTTGGCTTTACTTCCATGTGCTAAGGCCTGGACTTCATTGCAGGAACACATGAGCATACTGATCACTTGCCCTTCAAAACCCATATGGTCATTTTCTTCCATGATAGTCCGAAGTATGAAAATCGTGGAAGTGAGAACATAATTTCTACTGTTGGTGCAGGAACTGGGCTGCTGGAATAGGAAGTGGACTAGTGGAACTAGATCTATACATCTACCATCATGGAAGCATGATATGAGTGGTGCTTTGACATGAAAATACCTGCAGATTATTACATAAAGACGAATTCAAGAATTCACAACTTATTACCTCTAGATGACTATATATTAGCATAAAAGGGATGGTAGTGGCTATAAACACCTGGTGCAAACACAAGTTTTTTAATGAAAATCATAAAAGATCAAGACAAAATAGAGGATCAACAATAGTTTTAATTTCAGACTTTGAAATATCTCCCGAAATATAACTCAGAGTTATAGTATCCTTTCCCAAATACATACCAAGAAGTCAGGACCTACAAAATATATTGTTTTGCGAGTGTATAAATGTGTCCATTAAATTTTATCATCCATTGAATTTCAGGTATCACTATAGTACCTACATAAATACCTAAACTTGAGACAATGGACCATCCCTTCCTTTGATCGAGTGTGATCCCTTCTAGATCCAGAGCACACCGATAGTCGCCGCTAGGAAAAAGGTCCTCTATCAATAATAAAGAAACACAATGAAGAGCAGAGGTGTGAAGGCTCTAGTCAGCTAAGGTCCTGCATTGGGCGACCCAGTCAAGTCCAAAAACACGATAACTAAAGGCTTCTAGGGCTCAAATGAGCAGAAGCAGGTAGGTTGCATCTCCAAAATACAAATCTTTCCCTCTGCTGGTGAAGTGTAGCCCGATTGTTTCCCACATGTAACCTGATTTTTTCCCTCTAATTCGTGTATTTTTCCCTCCCCTTGGCCAAAAAAATGTATAAACAATACCTTAGGTTATATATATATATTATTTTATAGTATATTAAAACCCTTTAGGCCCTCATTACAACCCCAATATATTATTTTGTGATTTTTCCATTTTTGATGCCCCAATATGAATGCATGTGATATAATATTGGTTTGTCAGTGGCACCCCCATGGATTATGGTTGACTGTATTGAATGTGACGACTACAACTTGTTATGTTAACTATGGTCAACCGTCTCGTAGCAATTGATTTTCCTAACCACGATTGACTGTTGAGACATTAGGAATTTGTATCCATATTTGACCATGTTGATTACGATTTACCATGTTTGAACATGCTTGACAATAATAATTATGTTAATGTATGTCAATCACGATCAACTGATGTAGGCACATCAACAAACTTTTATAAACATTATTATGCATTTTTTTTTTGAGGAAGTTGGATTCCTCATGCGATGATTTTAGTTTTATAATAATTAGTTACACTCTAGAATCATTACCATCGAATATTATGGATTAGGCTAGCAAAAAAAAGTATTTGTAGTTTTTATTTTTCCAAATTAGTTACTAAAATAATGGGTCTTATCCAATTATTTAGAATGATGTCTATAAATTAATAAGTATGCAGAGAACGAGGAAATATTGGAAGTATGAGTGTAAGAGAAGGAGAAAGTGAATTCTTTCATTATGAATCATCTTAGTTTTCTTCCTTTGCTTCTTTCTCAATAGAAGCCTTTACTTCAACATCAATTAGATCTCCCATGTCAGTTCCTCTTCTTTGGGCATCTTCCATGGTTTCCATCCTCTCTTGAAGTCTCCTAATTTATTCTTGCAAAGGCACATTTGCTACAGGTGTTTCCACTCGTGCTCCCGTAATTTCTCGTCTTCGATCTGCCATAACTAGTATTGCTAATATGATGCCAACTGATGTGAATGTTCTTCCAAGTTATTCTTCAGAAAACAATTTGTGTTAAGTACAACACAATTTGACCACGTGACTTATTCTGCAACATGTGCGCACTCCATGAATTTTCCTCTGATAGACGCATCACTGCGTCTATGCATTGTGAAACCAACGCAGTTTTCCATAAAAGAAAAAATACCTTGTAATTTCACATTTTTTAGGTGATTGGTAACCTTAAGTGAATTTCCTTCACCTCTGCAATTTTTTTACAGTTAGTTTAGATTGCTTATTTTATTTACTAATCAAAATTAGTAGAGTCATTAGATTATCTTTGCTTTTGGTTCACAATCTTCACATAGATTAATTAGTAAAGGCATAAGTTGCACATCATCCACAAATCTTGTTACTAACCAAAGCATTCATTTATTGCATTTTATGGGACTAGGAGCAAGTGTTATTATAGAAAGTAAGTAATGTCTACTTCCGTTGCGTCTCTTACACGAACCTGCACTTGAACATGAAAACATTATTAAAGCATTTGAATTTGATCTCCTTATTTTGAAATTCACATACTGTAATAGGAGAAACAATAAGCAGCCCATTATCCGTATATCACTTCTTTTTCATACAAGGAACAATTGAAATCTAGTATAAGTAGGGTAATGTTGGAATGGACCATCAAAAATCTAAATCTTCTCACACTTTACATGCTCAGTTCATCACTTCCACACAATTACACACCACACACTAAGCTTCTATAAAATTTGTATTAGAAGAAATTCAAATTCCAGAGCTTTTGATACTTATTTTCTTTTAGCTTACATATCACACCCTAAAGAAAAGTAAGATCCTTAAAATAAACCATACCTTGAACCAACTAAATTCCCCACAAGGGTTACCAACAAATTTATAGTTTAGGTTAGGACTATTAGAGGTAGGCATCCCATAAGCTACCATGGTCATGTTACATATTTGGAGCATAGTTGTTGACTTTTTAGGGAGCTTAAAAGCCTTCAATAATCCCATAGAAAACATGGCAGGGACCTGATTCAGAGGGGGTTCAGCTTAGGTCGAGTGCGTGCGGTACTCTTTGGGGATACTCGACCCATCTAGTGCTCGGTACTGGTAACTGACTATTAAGAAGCTAAAGACTAAAATTCTCACATGGGATGGAGGTACTTTAGTGGAAAAAATCTAGGGCATCCTTTCCCTATAGGTAACGGTGAGGGAAACACTTGAGTCTCATTTCCATTACCTTGGTTGATTCCTCAACTATTGTAAGGTGTAATGAGTTCTTTCAGCACACTGGCCTAGGACCTATTAGAAGATATCTCAATAAGTCCCAGTTACTTTGAGAGTGGTAACGAAGAATAGGTATTCTTAGGATCTTTTTTCACATGAAAAAACAAAAGAAAACCATTTTTTCTTTGATTGATCACATAGGCTAAAGTTAAAGGGAAAGTAACCTTTTTATTTTTCGCTTTGTTTTATATATGTGATTTATTTGCTTTGAATAATTATCTCCTTCCATCACCATACACAAAGTAGCACACACTCTAAATCAACACCAATGGGGCCACACGACACCCCATCGATCTAGACATTTCTTAAACCTCCCCCCATTACTGTTATGTGTGTCAGGACTCCCGCCATTCAAGCATAGAGTACATCACCCAACGACCATTATAAGATATTCCTTCATTGGTTAATCTTTTCTATGGACCCTTCCCCATTAAAGGACACCCTTCATGACCCAACAAGGGTCCCCACGCGCTAACCCTTTTGGGAGCTGACATGCCACTGCTCCTGATAGTCTACAAGACACCCATCGAGGTAGTTCTCTTGAAATCTCCCCGCAAAGGACCCCTTTACATATAGCTATCCAAAACATTTTTGCAATGGAGGATAACTCACAAATATTATTCTTACCTTCTTTAAACCTACCATATTTAAGTAATCTAACCAATGACTAGATCACCCATAACCATAATTGGACAGCAATGCCTAGTAATATTTCTTCAGATATTCCAAAATTTGAAGGGAAACAAGGAGAAGATCTAGGAAGCACTTTCATCACGTTTCACCCATGGTGTTCATCTAATAGTATTGCAGATGATACTATTCGATTATGATTATTTCAACACACCCTTAATAGACCTGTAGCGAAATGGTACATTGACCAACCTTCTGTGTCACATGGAAACTTTAGCTCACTAGCTACAACTTTCCTCACATTTTTCCATCTCCCAATTCATCATGATTCAAGCCTGGAACTCCTCACCCACTTCAAACATACACCTGCTTCCCACATATCATATCATATACATGAATGGTCAAAATTTCATAACTTGTGTAAAACATAGTTTGAAGACAAAGTCCTCCTCGACTTGTTTTTGTGATCCTTCGCATCAGAAATTTGAAAAGACGCGGGAAATTAATCTGTGCATAATGAGAAAGAAGCCATGAGAAAAGCTCAATAGTTAGAGCTTATCTACACCCAGTTTAGATATATCTATCATGTACTTCCAGACACCACGTGCCTACAAGCTTATAAAGAGATACCTAGCACATCGAATGTTGTTGATGGATTGATTGGGTCCATAACCCAAAACCAACTCAGCAACACCTACCAATACCCTGGATACTCATTTAGTAGGCAAGCATGTGATTCTATACAAAACACACCACCACTACAACTTATAGGATATTACCCTAGTCAACCAACACCAATCAGTAGGGTTAATGAATATCAGTCCCCACAGGGAGGCTCATATCTTCCCCCACAGGGAAACCAATAATCCTCTAGTAATACAAATGTAATTTCCTCTTCTTAGAATCCATATACCAATCAGGGACAAGGAAACTAGTATTCTCCTTTCC
Organism: Pinus tabuliformis; assembly: GCA_031772625.1. Taxonomy (NCBI): domain Eukaryota; kingdom Viridiplantae; phylum Streptophyta; class Pinopsida; order Pinales; family Pinaceae; genus Pinus; species Pinus tabuliformis. The sequence goes on from CM062810.1 coordinate 585,525,072, forward strand.
CTGCACAAAAACAAAATAACCCACCAATGCAAAATAATATAAGGGTTAATCTACTACAACCTTCTCTCACTTAACAGCAACAATCGAAGGAGAATTTGAACCCAACTAACCCATGTAATTTTTCTAAGAAAAAACCAAAGAGAAAATCAAAGGGAGAACCCGAACAAGGGGGAAAAAACCACCAACGACCTCCAAAGGCACCGATAAGGGGAAACCCTAACTGGAATCAAAACCAAGGATAGGCTAACAACAACCCACAAAAGGAAAACAAGAAAACAAGTCTACGTACTAATCATTCTTATGTTATCTATGGGGAATATGGGCATTATACACATTAATGTCCTCAACACATTGAGTTAAAAGGATATAGGACAATATGGGCAAGGAGATCAACAAACTGTAATAATGCAATGCCATTTCCTCCATCAGGGAGTGGTTAAAACTCACCAACAATAATCCCACCCATATCCTTCTAGAGGGAACCCCCATAACAATTCTAATCATAAATTTTCATGACAGGAGAAGATATCATCCTAAAAACACGAAATAGAATTTATGAAGCTTCCCCAGAGCCAAACCCTTCCACCTCGACCATGAAAATACTTATAGGGTCGTTGACCGTTCCTCGAATTCCTATAGAAGTTATGCCAAAGATGGTCAAAGGACCTTTGCGGTGGAAAGGAAATAACTCAAAATCTCCTCATGGCTAAAACATATTCAACGACTTAGCGCAATCACCATCAGCTATGTCAACATTAGAGGTCCTGCAAACATGCCCAACCCAATGGGAAGCCTTACTTTCTGTTTTAGGAGCAATTGACCCAATCGATTCTTGCCTAATGGTCTTTTATTTTGATAAATCTACCCTACAAATACCATCAATCGTTTCTTTCAAAATTCCAATCTCAGTCCAAAACATCGCCGTCCACCATTTGATTTTCGATGAAGGGGCATCCACATGTATAATATCCAGATCCATTTGGCAGAAACTGGGATCCCCCAAACTCAAGCCTTCTAACGTCACGATTAGAGCATATGACAGTAACCATATAGCCCCAGTAAGCCTAAACCCTAGTATGCTAGTATAACCGGCTAGAAAAACCATTCTGATAGATATCGAGGTACTAGACGCGCAATTGGATTACAATATCCTATTACGAGATGTTAGCAGCCGCCCCATCTATGTTCAGGGTAATGATGTTATATAAGTATAATAGAACTATCAGATCATGAAATCAAACTATATCAAATCCTTAGTTATACACACACACACACACAAAGATATATATATATGCATATGCATATGTATATGTATATGAATATGCATATGCATATGCATATCTATGTGTGTGTGTGTGTGTGTGTGTGTGTGTGTGTGTGTGTAAATAAGGATTTGATATAGTTTGATTTCATGATCTGATAGTTCTGTTGGTGCATGAAAGCATTATGATTATAAACTTGTTTATGTCTTGATTAATTTGGATCAAAGTGGATTTCCATTCAGAGGGAGAAATTTTCCATAATATACCAACACTTATTATTATTTGCATAAAATGAATAGAAGACACTTAACTATTGAAAAAAGGATTTTGTACATGAATAACCATTTGTTGTTGTTTAATAGGATTTGGAAAGTTCTCATCTAAGCAGAGAACGTTTCTCCTAGTCCAAGCCTCAACCGCTGGGAGAAATTCTTAAGGGTGTACTTATAGACCTCCGAGACGCACAAAACAAGGCCTATGGGTGTGGTTGAACTTCTAGGATACTAAAACTTAACCCTTATGCATGAAACCAAGAACACACTAAGAGTATGAAAGTTATATAGAGATGGAGCATATAATAGAGAGTTCTATGAGAAGGGAAGTTTTAATGTTTGACTTATTACAGAGTATGTGAATGTCCTATTTAATTTTGTGTTTGCAAGGGACAATAATATGCATATCAGTATGTTATCATTGGAACTAGTATTTTACAGTATTTGGTAATGGTTTTGATGGTTTGAAAAAGCTTGGCTTATTGGCTTGGCATAATATAGATGAACAGTATTGGAATTTTGACATGATTCTTGATAGTTCATAAATATATTGTGGATTATGGATTGACTGAATTCATAGTAATAACAAGTCAAGTTTTTAATGAGATTTGGCACTTGACAGTGGTTATTTTCATTGATGTGGTAGGACAGTATGGGCATAGTGATTAATATTGGTATTCAAGATTGATTCTTCATTGGAATTGGCATTGCCGCATTGGTTGCAGTATAAATGGTTGTGACTCAATTTGCAGTGATTTTTTATTGCAAAAATATTACAATGACTGGATGGAAATTATATGACTTATCCTTGCTATATTCATTCACATATAGTGAAAAAAATTATTCATATTATGGTCATGTGGATGACTTCATGAAGTTTGAATTGATATTATAAATGACAAGTCAAATTGGTAAGGGTGTAACCTAGTACTTGGATGTGAACTCTACTTGGGGACTTAGATTGAAAAGTTTAGCAGTGATAATAATAGAAACTTTCATGGCTTTGATATTTGTTGTGGTTTGATAATCATACTTATTTGATTTGATTATATAATTTTAATTTGTTTGAGGTTGAGTATATTGGTTTGGTCAGTATTATGTTTGCAGAAAGCATTGTATGGTTTAAAGAAATCTACCTAACCTGGCAACAATTCCATGATGATCAAAGTAAGAGGGATTTTTCCTTTGAGATCGATATGGAATACCTTGGAATGGTGCACTACTTTCAGGTATTAGAAGTTTGGAAGAGGAAAATGTGTCATGAAGTTAATTGGCATGATGGAATGAAAATCCTTAGACACCATGATGGAATTGAATTTGAAGAAGTTATGCAAAGATATTGCTAAACTCAACTTTGAAATTGAAAATTGATTGAGGAAATTATGTTCCTTGTAACACTTATCTAGATATATTTTTTACAGAGAACAACCTCAGCCGATTCATGATTGGGCCTCTTCATACACATTGGGTTGTCAACAAGCACATTTTTGAGATATTCGGATGGGATCATCAATATTTGTCTGAGATATACTTCCATAGATGCATGACTACATAGATACACTCATGTTGACTAGGTTGGAAAGACTTATTTACAAAAAGAGCATATTTGGGTGTTTTATTAGCTTGGTATCTATCATGATATTTTGGATGGGATAGAGGTTCTTAACTTTAATCATGGCCAAGGTTGAGTACAATGTTGCTAGCATGGCTAGTTATGGGGCAGTTTGGTTAAGGAATCTCTTTGGTGTGTTGTTTAAGTATATTCTGGACATAACAATGACATATTACGACAACAAGGGTGGGATCAAATTGGCAAAAAATATCGTGTATAGTTGAGACTTAGATATATTCATATATTGAGACAATGTTATTGTAAGATAAAAGACTAGGTCTGTGATCACCACCTCCATAAGAGGGAGGATGAGTACAATATCCTTTTGTGACATATTTTTGTTCTAACATAATACTTGATTTGATATCTTGCATGAATAGGAAACTAGAGAATCATTGATCTTGGTAATGTATGAGGCAATGTGATTAAACTCTTCAGTGAATTGTTTATGTCAGTACCAAATATGATCACTTTGATATGTTTTTGATCCATATATAGCAACATGGATTGATGGATGGGAACCTCCTTGGTAAGTGTTTGGGATGATCGAGGACACTCAGTGAACTATTTCCACCCTTTTTGAGCTCCCAGGGTGAGGAATTGAGATGCAAAGCTCCTGGTGTAAAGGGAACTCTAGACAATAGGATAGTTGTGATGCTTACCTCATGGTAAGTGGTATCCTACCTATTGTTTGGAAATAGGATGGATGACATCCTTACCACATGGTAAGTAGAAACCTACCTATTTTCATCTTTGAGTCCTAATAAAGTATAGCCCAGTGGGCATCCTAACCACAAGTTGGGATTGTTGGGATACTTCCTCCCCATTTGGCCAATGGGTTGAGAGGTGACCTGGGATAGTTGTGATACTTACCATTTATGGTAATTAGTACCCTGCCTAAGTGATAGGATGCATGTATTCTACCACTTGACTCTTCATGGTCTTGATGGGAAGATCAATGAACAATAGGAGAGTTGTAATCCTCACATGTCAATGTGTAGTATCCTGCCTATTGTTCTGACAATAGGAGAGTTGAGATCCTCCCCTTTGAGTGAGTCATATCCTTCCTATTGGCTACCAATATAGGGAATATTTGGGCTCCACATTGTGGTTCCAAGTTGACGAAGGCTGCCTAACATTGTTCTAGATTGAGCTATGTTTTTTTCTTTGATTCAGGTTGTATAATTCGCTCCTGCTAATGAGATTGTGGAGTTGTAGATTTGGGATCCCCGCTTATAGAGTTTTTCAGGTGGTAGAAATGGCTCCCCAATGAATAGAGGATGCTAGCTTGGGCTACCCTCTTATGTCATTTTTTTCTTCTTTTAGATTCTATAATGATTAACATATAATAATGAGAAAAGCAGAATAAGCAGGAGTGAGAAAATAAGCACATATGAGCTGATAAGCAGAAATAAGAAGAGATGAGAGAAGATGAGTAGTGATGATATTGTTTTTCAAGATACTTATGGTGGGATATATGTTGCCGCTAGTAATTTCTCCCCAGCTGAGATGGAGTGTTATTTTGGTAGCTCAGGAACAAATTCTATCCTTTGGAAAATATTCTTCATCAAGAAAGACCCCTCCTAGCCCTTAGAAGAATTTAATTTAATTAAGGAAAAATATATTTTTAGTAGGATAACCCACATGTGCATAAAAGGACAGGTTGACCCAAAAGAGAAATTAGACATCCTTGGATGGCTATAAGTATAATTCAAGTGACCCTCACTTGGAGAACATCAATGATTCTTCTTTCTTTGTTTTGGCTCGCATAGGTCTCAGGTTGGTTCGCAAAAGTTGGATTGCACAAGTTCAAAATTGCATTGCCGAAAGGTTGCACATGTGATTAAGGTTTTTGGTTCTCAGTCATAGGGTTTCCACAAGATATTTTAGGTTACAACTACATGCACGCAAGCCTATGCTTGTGGTTGGAGGTTCTCAACCACATGCATTTACACTCTCTTTTGTAAGAATGAAAACTAGGGCATTGCTTTTATAGTTGGTTGTAGATCATGACAACTGACCACACATGATGACACTAGGCTGCAGGCCTCTGAATCATGATATTGATCAACATTATTGCTAGGTTTGTCTTTAAGATATTGTTTAGTTTATTTTTATTAGATAGTCCCATGAATAAACAATTAGATTATTATACACTCTCCTTCTTGAAGCATTCAATGAAAATATATTAAAAAGAAGAATTTGAAATTGTTTTTCCCCTTGTTGGGTTTTCACCTAGTTTTCAACCAATCCTAGTGTCCTTATGTGTGAATGTTTTTCTTCTATTGTTCCTTTATGTTTCGCTGCATTGATGACAATGTTTTTATTTCTATATAATTTCATATAATGCTAATAATGTTATGATGTTGTGGGGTGAATTCAATATGTAAATGATGAAATGAAAATATCTAAAGAAAAGAAAAATATATCCTAAGAAAAATAAACAAAATGGACATTAGATTCATCAATGAAGAGATGTCACAATCTACTATGTCATGAAAATGTATTGTATCAACTATGATTTCACATCTCTTATTAGTGAGAAAACAGAGAACATCTTATTGAAGCGAACCCAATTAGTAAGAAAAGGGGTGCGGAGTAGTGGGAAGAGTTCAATTGTTGCAGATCACAGTAGTTAATTATTTTGTTATTTGAAAATTGTGCATAAGAAGAAGGTTCAAAGTGTATGAAAATTGTTTTTTATCATGAACAATAGGGAGGGCTCTATAGTAATAGGGTTGAAAAGAGTGAAACGCTTTGAGTTTTGGTCGAGGGTTCCAAAGCAGAAGGTGTAGTTATAAATTCATTGTTTCTAAATAAAATTATAGAGATTTAGATGTGTCTTGCCTTTATTTGAATTGCTAATCTATGATGACATTATATGGGGATTTTGTGACGATGGCACCAAAGTGTATGACAAGAAGAGTTGTGCCAACTACTAAGTTGTTCTAAGATTCTTAAAATAAGGGTTAGGAAGATCTACTCTTATGGTGATTTCTAAAGAGTATAGATGAATGAGTGGATGTCAAATAAAAACCCTACTCTACAAACATAAGTTCATTAATTTACTTTCATTATTCATAAATATAAAGTAAAAATGCATGAAAGAAAAACAAAAATAAAGAAACAAGTGAAACAAAGGAACACAAACATCATCTATTACACTTTCATATATGAAAATAATAGATTGGAGGAAATGCCTTCATACATAAATCTCATAATGAATAGTCAACATAAGCTCAATTAGAAACATAACATTGGAAAAATGATAAATGGTATGTGAAAAACTTCTTATGGGTTTGAGGACATTTGCAAATGATCTGAAGTCACTCGTGAATGATCTCAGTTTATTAATGAAGGTATTATAGACTCAAGTTCTAGGGTGTGCCTATGTTATCTTATGCAATGGATCGATAAGATTACGAAATACATAGGCACTAAAACAGTAAGAGAACATGATAAGAAAACACATAAACACAAAAAATTTAATAAGGAGTTCACCCAATCCTCCTGGGCTACGTCTCGTGGTCCAGCCTTCAGTTGTGGCCTTTCTATTGTGTCTTAAAAAGCATAGGTTTACAAAAGTGAGCTCAAATTGAGTCTCACTTAATAGATAATGATCAGTAGGACTGCACTTGTATTCCCCAAGTCTCTAGAGTACATAGACTCCCATTACTAAATCTCAACCTCAACTGGTCTCAATGGTATGAGTTCAGTTTGGTACTCAATGCCTGATAGGTATACACAGAGGAGTTGCTTGAACCTCTCAAGCCTTCTCTAGAGTACACAGGCTCTGGGACTCTCTCTGTCCTTGTCTGCTTGATGCTGCCTTTGCTCTACAGATCAGTTCGGCTTCTCTATTACTCCAATTTTTGCTTCTCTCTCTTTTTGCTCTCTTTTACTGCTTCTTCTCCTTCTCTACTTTCTTTGTCTCTTCATGGCCTAAATCCAATCTACTCCCTGACTGTTCATTTCTTCTTCCCGACTCTCTGGATATCCTACCTCTATCTGCTGGAATTCCCCTGCTCTGCGTCATCATCACTACAATGCTTGACGGGGAGGTGGCCACCTGTTTCCTCATGAACTAAGTGTCAATTCCCTTTGAACAGTCGTTATTTCCATTGCTCCAAGATTTCCCACAAAACTGTTCCTCTGCCAACTCATCGGTCATGTCGGACCTCAAATCTCATGTACCTCAGTCTACTTCCCCGTTAAATCCAGTATTCCATCAGGTTGATTCTCCACCATTGATCTAGAGCCTCCACATCCTACAGTCTTTGTCTATATCATGCGAGTAAGTTGCTCAACCATTACTCATGCGATGTAAGCGGTTTTCTCTCACATCCACTGGATGCATGTCACCCAGTGTGTGGCATCGCACTGAACTTTGCCAAACCTGCTTACCACTCGAGGTGCATGAAATATCTTGCCTTTTTGGGTGTAGGACCTGCCTTCTGATGGTTTCCACATGGTTTCCTGTTTTTCTCGTGACCGAGTGCTTGGGGATTTCCTTCACTAAGAGTTTTTCCCTGCGATACACGATTAGCGCTAATCGTGTATTAGAAACTTCCTTTGTTTTTGGATCTAGGCTTCTGATTGCCAATTTGTGTCCATGCGCGGTCTCCATGGGCCAACGGTTAGTGTGCTTTGACCAAGGCTCCTCGTTGTTCCATGCTGGCCACAAATTGCCATTATCCAGAGGTCATCTTTGACAAGCTCGTCATTCATAAGATTTTGAAGCCTGACATAATTTGAAACAGTCATGGAAATGTTCAACGATCCTATTCGGATCATGACCTTCCCACTGAAAAAGCTTTTGGACCACCAAAAGTTGGTTTTCAAGCGTTGAATAAGTGAAGGTATAGCTATCTCACATGTCCAATCTCTATCCATTTTGCACTGCTTGGATTTGAACCCCTAAGTCCAATCCTGAGGTACTCAACATCTCCCCTGCATGTCGTCCTCACCTTCCTGTCCAGAACTGTGTCTTCCTGCATTTCATTGAGATATTCAGGTAATAGATCATCAATAGAATGCAATTGACTCTTCTCTTTGGGATCTTCAATTAATGAAGGTTCAAATAGTCTCAAGTTGTCTGCATTAACAACTGAGTAGATGTGCATGTAAGCTGGTAAATGAAGGCAAAAAGCATTCTCACCAATTTTCTCAAGTATCATGAATGGTCCATACCTTATTGGCTTTAGCTTTTTACCTTCACCTTGCATTCTGTGTTTGCTGATATACAACTAGACTTGAGCACCAACTTGGAAACTATGCTCCATCCGATGCTTGTCATGCCTTGCCTTCTATTTGGCTTGGCTCTTTTCCAACTGTTCTTGTACTGCCTAGTGAATCTCTTGGATTTGTTGAATGAACTTGGTTTCCTTGTCCACATCACTGTGTCCATCAACTGTTATGTATTTACCAAAGAAAAAATCCAATGGAGACGTCAGTGTGAAACCAAAGCAGGTCTCAAAATGAGATCTTTGTGTAAAATAATGTTTTGCTCGGTTGTAAGCATGCTGCACATAACACAAATTTTCATCCCAAAGTTTGGGATGCTTGCTGCAATAGCCTCTAAGCAACTAGATCACTATCCTGTTGACCACTTCTGTCTGGCCATCTGTCTGTGGATGAAAGGCTATGCTTTTCTTCAGTTTGGTGTCCATTAGTTCCCACAGACTCGACCAAAACTTCCCAACAAATCCGGTGTCTCGATCAGATACAATGGAAGTGTGTAATCCAAAATGAGCCCATGTGTGCTGAAAGAACAACTTTGCAGTTTGTTCAGCTGTAATCTATTCATTACAAGGTATCAAAATACACATTTTGCTGAACCTATCCACAACAACATATAAATATTCATGACCTTTCCTAGATTTAGGCAATCCTCCAACAAATTCCATGGAAACACTTTCCCAAGGATGAGAAGGAACTGGCAGTGGAGTGTACAAGCCTAGTTTTCTATTGTTGGGCTTGATTTTAGCACACATGGTACACCCTCTTACATATGTAGAAACTGTCTCATTCATTTTTGGCCAATAACAAAAGCTTTGCAGTTATGCAACCGTTTTACTTACACCAAAGTGACTTGATATTAGAGAAGTGTGTGCTTCCCAAATTATCTTTTCTCTTTCAATTTGTGGAATGCATAACTCCCCACAATGATGCAAGAGTTGGTCCTTATTGTGATGAACCAATTCTTCTACTCGTTTACCTTGTCTTAAATTTTCATATACATCTCTAAAATCTATATCTTGAGCATATTGTTCAATGTAGCTCTCATGCAGTACTGAATTATGCTTAAGTATAGTGGATGCATTTATAATAGGTCTAGATAGCATATCTGCAACTTTATTGTGTATGCCCTTTTTATATTTGATCACTAAATGAAACTGTTGTAGAAAACCCATCCATCTATAATGTCTTGATTGCTACAACTTAGTTTGGGAGTGTAGATATTGAAGTGGTTGACGCTCAGTATGTATGACTCTCTCTTTGCCCATAAAGTAATGTTTCCACTTTTTAACACTGTGTACTAATGCATACAATTCTTTATCGTATGTGGGATAGTTAACTACTGCAAAATTAAATGTCTCAGAATGATAACATATGGGTTTACCGTGTTGTATCAACACTGCTCCCATGGCATAGTCACTGGCATCTGTTTGGATCTCAAATGGTCTTTGAAGATCAGGTAGTGCTAGTACTAGTGCTATACTAATCTTTTCTTTCAAGGTGTTGAAGGCTTTCTACTATTTGCCTCCCCACTGAAACACCTTGTTCAATCTTGTTAAAGCATGTAAGGGAGCTGTAGCTAAGGAAAAGTTAGAAATGAACTTTCTCCAATATTGTTTTGCTCCTAAGAAGCTTCTAACTTCTGTAGCAGATTTGGGTTTAGGCCAGTTTACAATGACTACCACCTTAGAGGGATCTATCTTCAATTCACCACCCCCTACTATATGACCCAAATAATTCAAAGATGTTTTACCAAATTCAAATTTTGACAGTTTAACATAAAGTTTTTCTCTTTTCAAAACATCTAGTGTCTGCTTAATATGCTTTAGATGTTCTTCCCACATTTTGCTAAATATAAGAATGTCATCTGGATATACAATAATGAAATCACCAAGGAAATGTTTGAGTACATCATTCATTATTCTCATGAAAGTAGCAGGAGCATTAGTTAAGCCAAAAAGCATAACCAACCACTCATACAATCCCTGGTTTGTTTTGAAAGTAGTCTTCCATGCATCTTGTTCTGCAACTCTGACCTCATGATATCCACTATGCAAGTCTAACTTGGAAAAATAAACAGCTTCTTTCAATTGATCTAATAGATCATCTATGTGAGGAAGGGGATAACGATTTTTTATTGTTATATTATTCAGTGCTCGATCATCAATGCACATTCTCCACGAGCCATCTTTGTTTCTCACCAAAACGATTGGAGACCTTCTTGGTGATGTGCTAGGTCTAATTAACCCCTTCTCGAGCAACTGTTGCACCTACTTCTTGATTTTTTCATTCTCTAAAGTAGACAACTTGTACATTTCGATGTTAGGCAATGGAACATCTTGCTGCAAATTAATATCATGCACTATTTCCTTTTTGGGTGGTAGACCTTTAGGTTCTTGAAAAAAATATATCATATGCTGAAACAACTTTTTCTAAATTAGCTTTATGTTTAGCATCACAACCCTAAAATACATTGGTTTTATTAGGTTTCTTTTCCTTTACAACCATCAATAAAAATTGCTTGCATGAATTTACAATTCATTTCATCTGCCCTAAGTTTATGAGAGTACAATTATTCATGAGCTTATGAGCTCTTGCAAAGTATTCAATTCTATCTTTATCGAGTAGATACTTGTTCTTAGCTCTATAGAGAATAGCTTTTCTATCAGACAAATAGGGACTTCTGAAAACATTTCCACATATATCCAAAGGAAATATATCTAACTCAACCTCATCTACAATGTTGACCGAAAAGTAAACTTAAGTTTACATGTCTAGTCACTTGTAGTCATGCTTTATCACTTAACCAACCTAATGGGTATGGTTTCTTGTGAGGTGTAGTCAGTAATCCCAACTTCTTTACAATTGCTTCAAAAATTAAATTTACTTGTGAGCTAGTATCAAACAAAGTATCAATCTTTGATGCTTGGAAATAATTCGAATATGGAAAAGCTCATTTATTTTTCTCTCATTTTCTTCATCATTAATAGATTGTGTAGAATTACTAGTAGATGCTTCAAAATCTTTACCTTTATACTTGTGGCCACAATGGTTGTTTCATCTCTTGAGTCTGACCCCAAATCTTTCTGAATAGCTGCAGCAGTCTTCTTCTTCTTGCCGTCGAACTTCTTAGGTCTCAGCTCTGGATGCAGAATCCAACAGTGCTCATCATCATGCCCATCCTTCTTACAATGGGTGCATGAAGACTTGTTTTTATATGCAGTGTTGGCCTTCCTCTCTTTCCATTTCTGTTTTATTTTCTCCTTATTCTTGCTTGTAATAGGCTTCGATGCTCCTCCAACTTCTGGGTTCCTATTCTTTCCTCTAGCTTCTAGATGCGTAGCTTGAATAGATACCTCATCTATACTGGTGGGATTAAACATGAGGATAGTGTGCCTCATGTAGTTGTGTAGACCACCTATGTACTTCAACAGAGTCTCAGGTGAGTCTAATAAAATTCCTAGAATCAAAGCTCTCTTCCTAAATTATTGTGTGTAACCTTGTACACTTTGTCCTTTCAATTGGTAAAGAGTTTGCCAGCTCATCATGGCTTATTGCATGTAAGCTAGCGGATAGAACTGCTTTTTGATTGCAGAAACAAATTCACTCTAGACAGAAAGAATCATACCATGTTTCTTCATGTCAGCTTGGGTCCTGCCTTCCCACCATACGAAGGCAGTGCCTCCGAGGCATAGGCTGGCTAGCTGAATCTTATTCTTGTCTGAGTCGATACCCTGCAATCCACAATAAACATCAATTTGTCTGCTCCAATCATCCAGCTTCTTTTCATTCAGCTCTCCATCATATATTGGTAAATCAAATTTAACATCAAATTTAATCAAAGATGTCTTCTTTTTATGTTCAGGTCTATTAGGAGGTGTGAGAATGTTTTCTTCTTTCCCTTTGCCTTTTGAGTGGTCATGGAGGAGAGACTATTCTTCCCCTTTATCTTGTTTGGAGCTTGATGAATCTTCATCTTTATGTTTCCTAAAGTCCCTATACATTTCATCTACCATGGACCTCATCAACAAGAAACTATCTATAAATTGGGGATGTGGTCCCAAGGGACTTTCTTCTGACATTTTCTTCTGAGGATAGAGTCTTCCAATTTCCAAGTTAGTTTCAACCAACTCTCCTTCTCCTAATTTAAGCTTTTATCTAGTTAGCATTCAACAGCAGAATCCAGCACAAGCTTGTCTAACCTTAAACAACCTAGTTGCTATGATACCACTTGATCTGAAATCACTCGTGAGTGATCTCAGTTAATTAATGAAGGTATTACAGACTAAAGTGTTGCGGTGTGCCTATGTTATCTTATGTAATGGATCGATAAGATTGCGAAATACACAAGCACTAAAACACTAAGAGAACATGACAAGAAAACACATAAACACAACAAATTTAATAAGGAGTTCACCCAATCCTCCTGGGCTACATCTCCTGGTCCAACCTTCAGTGGTGACCTTTCTATTGTGTCTTAAAAAGCAGAGGTCTACAACAGTGAGCTCAAATTCAGTCTCACTTAGCAGATAATGATCAGTAGGATTGCAGTTGGATTCCCCAAGTCTCTAGAGTACGCAGACTCCCCTTATTGAATCTCGACCTCAACTGGTCTCAATGGTATGAGTCCAATTTGGTACTCAATACCTGACAAGTATACACAGAGGAGTTTCTTGAACCTCTCAAGCCTTCTCTAGAGTTCACAGACTCTTGGACTCTCTCTGCCTCTATCTGTTAGATGCTGCCTTTGTTCTGCAGGTCAACTCAGCATCTCTGTTCTCTGCAATTTTTTCTTCTCTCTCTCTTCTCTCTCTCTTTTCTCTCTTTTACTGCTTCTTCTCCTTCTCCACTTTCTCTGTCTCTTCATGGCTTAAAGCCAATCTACTCCCTAATTGTTCGTTTCTACTTCCCAGCTCTCTGGATCTCCTACCTCTGTCGACTAGAATTCCCTTGCTCTGCGTCATCATCACTGTAACGCTTCATAGAGAGGTGGCCACCTGTTTCCTCATGAACTGAGTGTCAGTTCTCTTTGAACAGTCATTATTTCTGTTGCTCCTAGATTTCCCGGGAAAATGTTCCTCTGCCAACTCATCAGTCATGTCGAACCTCAAATCTCATGTACCTTAGTCTATTTCCCTATCAAATCTGGTCTTCCATCAGGTTGATTCTCCACCTTTGGTCTGGAGCTTCCAGATCCTACGGTCTCCATCTATATCATGCGGGTAAGTTGCTTGACTGTTACTCACTCGATGTAAGCAGTTTTCTCTCACATCCGTTGCATGGGTGTCACTTTGTGTGTGGCATCACGGTGAACTTGGCCAAACCCATTTACTGCTCAAAGTGCATGCCATATCCTGCCAGTTTTGGACATGGGACCCCCCTTCTAACGAATTCCACATGGTTTCCTATTTTCCTTATGATCGAGTCCTCGGGGCTTTCCTTCACTAAGAGTTTAGCCCTATGATACGTGATTAGCATGCTAATTGCATATCGGAAACTACCTCTGTTTTTGGATTTGGAATTTTGATTGCCAATTTGCGTCCACGCGCAGTCTCCATGGGCCAACGGTCAGCGCGCTTTGACTGAGGGTCCTCGTTGTTCTATGCTGGCCACAAATTGCCATTGTCCAGAGGTCATGTCGAATAAGCTTTTCATTCATAAGATTTTGAATCTTGACATAATTTAAAATAGTCATGGAAATGTTTAAGGATCCAATTCGGATGAGCAAATCACTAGCTTTAGCTAGAATTAATAATAATAAAAATTTATATTAAAACATTATTTTTCCTGTTACTTTATAACGATTTAATGTTTGGGAAGTAATATATCTAGTAATTCTTGGAAAAAATTGGAGTATATCCATTTTTTTTATAAATTATAATATCAAGAATAAAATAAATATGCCCTATTTGATCCTCCTAAAAGTAATACTTTCACTTATTGATAAAATGACTATGATTAGGTACATGATGTAGAAGAACAATATAAGAAACATAGATGGCAAGAGTCTCTAAAACTTTTCTTCAAACTCTAGTCAAAAGTAAAAACCAAGTACTGTTGGTATAAAGATGTTATACCTTGGCTCAATCATTTACGAATACAAGAATTCATTCTAAAAATATGAATAATATTAAAAGTATTATTACATATAAATTTAATGATAATATATGATGTAATAAAGAAGTAGATAGCAAAAGAAAATTAAAATAGTAAAGAAGATAATCAATCATGATCAAGAAGATCAAAAGTATCAATTAGTTTTGACTAGCATAAAACTAGTAAATCAACACTGTTAAAATAAGAACAAATTGTCACGGGTTACATATTGAGAGTGTGTTGGAGAATTTTCAAAACACCATAGTACAAAAAAATATATCATTTTTGTGCCACCAAGAAAGTTAAACAGGAAAAATAATTTATCTTAGGATGTCCTACATATACTCTACAACCCAATATGGGAGAGAGGTTGTCCATCATAAACAAGTGCAAATTGATATATGGGTCAAGGACTTGCAAAATTTTTGATGTTAATTATATTTATTTACATCTTGTTCCTATGAAATTTTTAGCCAGATATTGCTTAAATTATGGTGGGTAGTAATTGATGGTAACATAGTACGAGACATTTTCAAGGATTTTAATTTTGGTTATTTTTCTCCTTAGTTCCTCTTTGAATTTTGGTCCTTTTAGAAATCTACCTCATTTTCTCATCCTTATATTTATTAGATGGTCCATTACATAACTAACTTAATGGGTTAAAATTATCTATGGTTATTGATCTAAAATTTTAGATTTAAGTAGAAAGTTCATGTTTACATTAGATAGCTTAACTAATAAATTTCTATTAATAAGTTACCCAAACGATTAATAATAATAATATTATAATATTATTATAATATTAATAATATGAGATTTTATAATATTATTATTATATTAATATTAGGAATAATAGTAATTCCATACTATTACTAATATTAATAATCCCTAGATCTATTAATAAATTATTATTAACATATTAAACATAAATATGTTAACATTTTACTCTATTATTATTATTAATATTCCCTAGATTTATTATTTTTTAACACAATAATGGTTAACATATTACTTAAATAATAAACAAGACCAACATAAAAGTATTAAAATAATATTCATATATAGCATTTCATAAGTTTATCATTTTAGACATTAATGACATTCAGAACATTAAAAAATATATATATTAATAATATTGATATTAAACACTAATTATACATTGAATAACTATTTATCTTCTTTTTTTTCTAAGTAAAAGTAGTCTATTGATATGTACAAAAAATTACAAAGAGGACTAAGCCTCGACCAAGTATATCGTGAAATATCAACAAAATCTGGACTGCCCCAACATTGGGGAAACCAGTCCAACGAGAGTATAAACTCCAAAAATGGAAGCAGATCTTGAGTCCAGACCCCACAAAAGACAGTAAGATGTTACAATGATAGTATCCCAGAAGCCAAGCAAAGCTATCAAAAAACAAAAAGACCAGTTAAAAAACACCTGGGCAGCCACATCCGACCACATGCTAACGCCAGGCAGCCTCTGCCATTTCTCTGTCTGCCACATCCTGCTACCTGGAAGCCACGTCATATTAGATGAAATCATCCGGGATGGGTTCCTCGATGATTGGGCATGCCCACTCATCCGCCACGTCCCTGAAAACATTGTCGTGTGGCTCTCCACCCCCGCCGTCGTGAGTCTCACACCCGTTGCCAGGTGCAACCTGCATGGTATACCCTTCATGACTCGAACCTCCAGAGGGGCACGTGGTTGCAGAGCTGCCCCCTTCACCATGCTGAATGCCACCGAAATTCAGACCCTGCGAGGTGAAGAGGCTATCATCCATGCCATTCTTACCAGTATCCCTACAATTACTGCATCCGGGTGCAACCTCCTGCGGCAAGTTGGAATTGTCCAGTTGAGAGACAGTTTGAGTGGTTTCTTCAGAGAAGGAAATGGAGATGGTAGCAGTAATGACAGGCCTGTTCAGGGAGCTACAGAACCTGAATTGGGCAGAGAGGGGAGCGGGTGGAAGGGGCGGAGGAAAATCATCTGAGTGGATAGCAAAGTCACCATGAGCAACCCCGGAAGAACGAGCCCGACCTCGCCTACGTCTGGTATTAGGATATCTACCCTCCCCAAGAATTGGAGGGTGATGCAGTTCAGGGGAGGGAGAGGAGGTGGCGCGCTCAACCGGAGGACGAGAACTTCCTCCCCTGGTACCTCCCCTTCGACTTCTCATTCGGTGCCTAACCATGTTGATGTCACTGGCTGAGCACGCAACAGGAGCAGTGACAGGAGGGACAATGACAGAGGGAGCACCAACAGAGGGAATGTGAGGCGAAACAGGGTAGAACTGGGCAGAGATTAGAATGCAGAGAGCCGAATTAGAGTAATGAAACCCATTACCAAAATCTGCACAGCAAACAATCCAGCATCGACGGCCAGTTGCAGTGCGAAGGCTGGGCTCATAAGCCTGAGGTGGACAGATGCTGCAGAGCAGGGGAGATGGTGCAGGAATGAAATGAGGTAACTCCATAACCCAACAATGAATACCTTTTCGCTGATCTGGTCCTGTATTGAATACAGCCTGCAGAGAGTCTTGAAGGCACCTGTGTGAGATATGGGGAGGGGCGCCATCAGACAAGTGGCCTGTCCCCTCTCCACCATCCTTCATTAGAAGCATTAAATCCATAACGTGTCACCTGCATCCAGGTAAATAACTATTTATCTAATAATATTATTGTAATTAAATAATTTTATCAAATATAATATCAGTCGTTGTCCCCATCCCTTGGTCCAATCTAGTTGGCTAGTCAAATTTAGTTGTTTCATGGTCAATTATAGCCGTTGGTCCAGTCTAATCCGATATAGCCATTTTCCAATCAAATCTAACTATTAGAAGATCTGCTCTCCCTATTTAACATGCAACCATGATCTGATACTTTTTTTCTCATATTACAATTGTATCAAAAAATTAATGGTTATCATATGGCATTGTGTATTGTATAAAGCTTGCAATGAGACCCTGAATGTATGACCTAATGAAATGTTTCAATATATATATATATATATATCTATATATATATATATATATATATATATATATATATATATATATATATATATATCTATTAATAATATTGAAATTTTTTCTTTTCTTTTTTTAAGTTAAACATTATAACTTGTATTGGTCAATGCTAAAACAAATGGTGGTCAATAGGAAAATCAAATGCTGTTCCACTGGTGACATCGACTAATAATATAGATAAAGTAATTGAGAGTAAAAATTTATTATTTCCTCTATAAGGGTTTCTTTCTAATTTTTACAATGAGGGAGATGTGTAATTCCTTCACCACTCAACATGGAGATTAAACATCTAAAATAACATTGATATTATAACTTAGTATTAAGGTGATGTGAAATCCATTCCATCTTCAAACTAGAGTTGACATGCCGGCTTAGTCGAAATAGTTCACCAAAATCGAGCAATACAATTTCAAGATGTTTTGTTGTTTAAAAGTCATTTTTAATGCATAAATGGATTTAGCACCCTGAAAACCCATGGGGCATTGGAATTATGCAGATTAAACAATTTAAATTCAAGTTTTTAGAAATCATTGTTGGATTTTGATTAAAATTAACCAAAAAAATGGTCATGAAAAATGTCACTCCATCTATAAGTTAGTTTAAGCCTTTAAAAAGAAATATTAATAATAAAAGAAATTAATGTCAACAATAAATAGAATTTTTCATTTTCCATTTTAAATAACATAATTTTATGTTAACTTTATATATTTAAATATCACTCTTAACTAACATTTCAATAACAATTTCATACTTTTATATATATATATATATAAAAGTATCAGAAAGTAAAAGAAATATTTCAGTGTTCAATGTAAATAAAATATTCCAATACTCAGTTTTATTTAAAATAATTTGATATCAACCTAATAAATGATATCTAACTAAGAGTATGCGGGAGAGAGCATAAGGGATATGCATAATTAGTTCAATACTTAATATGCAGTTAATATGTAATATTTTACAAACAACTTAGATCCCTATGAACTCTCCACCTACCAAAGACCCAAAAAAATCAATCATCTTAAAGTACAAATCTCTTTTAAAATAAAAAGAAAATTTATCCCTCAAAATCCAAAATAAACATGAATCTATACTAATTTAAATATTTTAATGTATTTCCTTTAAAAACTAAAAAAATTACAATTACTTTGTACTTAATATAAAATTGACACCTATATATAATCTAAACCTATATAAAACCTAAATATCTTTTTACTAAAAACCAAACTTCCAAATTTTTATCTTTAAATTAAAAAAAATCAAAAAACAAAATTTACCCTTTAAAAATTTGATTTCTTAATACATAATAAGAAATACAAACAAAATAATGAGTATAAACATATATCCTTAAAACAAATTAAATCCCTTCTCATAACACCATATTAACAAACCGATGAAATTAGTCATCTCTAAATTATATTTTTATATTATGAATTTTCCTCAAGCAGAGCGTTAATTTGTCTGCGGTTATGTTTGCGACACTTTCGTAAATACTTATCTGGTGACTGTATCATGTTATTTAATATCTTCACTCATATGCTATGTTGCTTGTGGATACATTTAAGGACTCGTATATAAAACATTCCTCAAAAGAAACCAGAAGTATTTAAAGAGTTCATGTTTTTATTTATTTTTTATTATTATTATTATTTAATTTTAAGGTCATTACCAAGTCACCCTGTCAAGTCAGACATTAAATTGGTGTATGAGACTTTTTTGTTTGTGGGACAAGGGACCGGTCTCAGTGCAGTTATTTGACTGCTAATTCTGCGAAGGCATACATACTATACCCCTCTGGTTTTTGAATCTATGACTTCTTAGAAAGAAACACATGCTCTTAACCATTAGACCCACTCAAAATTTTTTATATACACTTTAGAGGTTCGACCAAGTATTTTTCATAAAAACTATGTACACAATTAAAATCTATAAATCTCATATCAAACGATAACGAGTTATGATGCCATGGCAATTACACCTCATAGCTGGGATCATTCAAAAACGTTTCCACATATAACAAAAAACGAATTATAAAAAATCATTTTCAAATTTTATAAAACATATATGTGTCTAAAAACACAGCTAGCGTTTCTTAATAATCTACAAAAATGTTTTCTTTTACTCAACAGGAAAATTCTAAAATTTCCAACAATTTGGTATGATTATCCTCAGCTGAGGATGTTGTTCTCATTACCTTAAACATAACAACATAAACAAGAGCAGCAGCATGATAGGACAATGTTTAAATTTCCTAGACAATATTTTTTATTCGTGCCGGTGACAGAATCTTGCCCTCCAAATTGTCTAGTATAATGAGAGCACTTTTTAAATCAAGGCAAACACCACTATTCTTTATAATTTCATACACGTTGCTTTTGATTCATCCCGGTGGGAGTCTTGCTTTCAGAATCGTCTCTCATAAAAAGCCTTGATTCACTTAAATAAATAAGATCATTAAAAAACTTAAGATAAATAAGCAACAGACGTACTAGGCCACCAGGCATGTAGAATCTTAAAAAACTTAGTGCATGAATAGACCTACTATGTAAAGCAGAGAAAATGATTTTTCTCCGAATGGTCCACTGATGGGGTCCTATTTATGAAATTGGAACTCGTGTCAAAAATTGCAGTCTCTAGCTTCCTTTCAAAGGCAATCACTTCAATATCTTCTGCGTTGAAATTTTATCCCATGTACTCGCAACAAATTGTCTCTGGTGGGTTTTTTGAGAAGCAAACCAACGGGACCGCTTTGATGGCACTCATGAGTTCATGACCCTCGACGAGAATCTCGGCGTTGAAATCTGATCAACCAATGCTGTCTGGTTAGATAAGGTTTGAATGGAATGAGCTCAAGGAACATGATGTTATCTT
Source organism: Pinus tabuliformis (assembly GCA_031772625.1). Classification (NCBI taxonomy): domain Eukaryota; kingdom Viridiplantae; phylum Streptophyta; class Pinopsida; order Pinales; family Pinaceae; genus Pinus; species Pinus tabuliformis. The sequence goes on from CM062810.1 coordinate 585,545,455, forward strand.
TTTTTTATCTTTATGTCCTTTTTCAGAGCTGCTTAGTGGTGAGGAAGCATCAAAATTAAGTGTCCCATAAAGGTTTAGGCTCCAGTATGTACGTGGATGTGAAGTCATTGAGATTTGGGATGAGGATGGCAACCTTATCAACGACTTTACAAGAAGTATAGAAAAAGCAAATGCATGAATTGAAGAACTATGACAAAACATGATAGAGAATTTGGAGGGAGGGGGAAATAGAGTTTTCATCAAATTCTACAAATTTGTCAATGGGAGAAAGAGCGAGTCTATTGCAAATTTGTACCAGTTTGAAATAGTATAATAAGTCATAACGAAATAGATTCCAAAATTCTAAAGGGGCAGAGTTTCAAGGCATAGAATTTGTAGCTCTATAGTTCAAATCAACAAATCATGCACCACTGAATCAAAAGCATTCAAGGTTAACCACAAAAAAATAGCTTTAGGACCCACTCCAATAGTAAAACAGGTATAAAAAATGTGGGAATTGTTCATTTTTAATTATTAATATGCTTTAAGGGTTCCCAATAAAATGCCTATAAATAAGCTATCTCATTAAAACAAAGAAAATGATCCAACAACTTAAAACTGATACTAAAACAAATATAATAAAGCTTGTCTTTGTAGAATAAGAAATACAAATGAACCATAATCAAGAAGGTATTAGCAACACATAATTTGTAGAAAGACTCACCCCAATAGATTCGACATCGGTGTTACATTTGAGATTTCCTCCTGAATCCTGCTCTGTTTAGGTCTCAAGCTTCATGAGATGCAACAAGATAGAGACCTCGTTTAGGTTAAAGAGCTAAAATCAACAAAATCTTGAACAAGAAAATTAGAATATTGGGGCTACACCCAAACACCTCTAGGCTTTCAAAGCTACAGATATAATGGACTCTGAGAAATAACATTTTGCATCTCCTTGCTTCAGAGAATGCATAACACGCAATAAGAACTATAAAGCATCTAAACCTAACCATTTTCCATATTGCTAATAAATTGAATATATTGAGAACTAAATATAGCTACATAACAATTCATGGATAATTTGTTACATCATAAATAAAAGACTAATAAAATCATATGCAAGAAACTAGAGTAGTAGTATTTCTATGATATAGCTCTACAAATAATTTTCCACTATTGCTTGACCTTTCATGATTGTTATACTTGTATAGCTACTCTAGTTATTAGCCATCGTGTTTGCGATAGAACCTCTGTTCTGAATCCTCTGTCGATCTATTTTGGTAACCTCAAAATGTGGTGAAAGTTTGCATTATTTGTTTCTTTTGTTAATCAAACTAAAGTTAGAAGGTTAATCTATGTCGTATTCTTTAATGTCACAACCAAAGAAGTACAAGTTGGCAGGTGATCGACAATGTTCTATAGATGTAGCTAATAGATTTTTACACCATTGTAGTTTTTGGGCTGTATAAATTCTAGGTTTTATATGAGTAACTCGACTTTGGAATGACCCAAGCTAAAGCGGATGCGTGGCTCTTCACTCACGTCTTACCATCACTTCCACCCTTGGGCTGCCCTGCAACTAAGATGACACCAACATTTATACCGACATTTAATTTGTCAACTCGGGGTCGTAAGACTCAGAGGCATAGCACAGGTAATGCCAGAATATGACCTCAATGACTTGCGAAATCAAAACCCTAGAACCTACAAGAAATCAAAAGGCATCAATCAATTAAAGAAACAACACTCTTCAAGGCAAAGTAAACACATTGGGAGTCTACTTCTGGCTCCTCCTAGGTTGGGTTTAATCCTGTAGTAAATCTTCCTCAGTTGTCCAGCGTACAAAGGAATGTAGGTTCCTCTCACACTCACAACATGTTTAGTAAAATAAATAAATGCAAGACACGACCAATGAAAATCATATTAAAATATACTGCTACACTACAAAGATGAAAGAGCATGAACTAAGCTAGAAATCATAAGATCTACTGCTATACTACAAAGATGAATTGAGCTAGAAATCATAAGCAATTAATTCTAACTAACTTACAAAAATAACTGAATGTTTTTAAAGGAATCAAGCTGATGATGTTTTGCTTCAACACAATGTATATCATAGAAATAAGATAGATCGATTTGTTGCTTCCAGGCTCACATAAATACTATGATATATGGAGCTTTAGTTATGATGAAAGGAATATTAATCACGATTATTTATCTTCATTGATCCTTTCATTATTTCATTGAGATAATAATGAATGATAAGAAATCAGCTCCATCAACGCTCTAATTTTCTTTTTAGAATCTTAGGGTAATTTCCATTATGCAGCAATTGAGATCAAGGTAAATATAATGTTTTAATTCTACAAACTAGTTGAGATGCAAATGAAAGTATATACTCTTCCTCACTCTTTTTAATATAACATCATTAGTCAAGTTTAAATAACATTCAAAATAATGGAAAGGATTTAATTAATATGCTTGACTTGCAGTCTAGACCAGAAGCACGCTGTCATACTACACAAAACAAACTATCACATAATAAAATGGTAATCTATGCCAACACAAAGTATATCAAACCAAGCTATATCAATCTAAGCTAAGAAATCAGAAACTAAAAAGACTAGCCAATGTTTAAACCATGCGAGGAAATATGGAACAAGAATTGAGTGGAAAGATTAATATATAAAACTAATGTCGGATTGTATTAATTCTAAAATCGATATTACATATCTGGACTCCAGTGGTCCCCTCGGTCATCCCACTGAGCACTGGTAAAACTTAATCTTCTACATTATAAAAATACCCTGCCTCTATCAAACGCAATACATCTTGTGCTATCGATCCATATGTGCCCCCTCCGTGCGTGTATCTGTCTCTCTGCGCCTCCCTTGTACAGAGTATGGCTTCACATTTTATAACCATGCTGGTACACCAGCAATCCGTATTTTATGATGGTATAATGCATCATTTAGAGTTCAACATCTAAAAATAAAAGATACAATAATTGATCTACAGTTCCCCTAGAAAGGCAAAAAGAAACAGTATTGTAGATACTGCTGGAATGCTGTTTAAATGTTGTGTGACCGAATGTTTGGGTTTAATTCCATGCGCTATTTGGAAGGCCTGGACTTCATCACAGGAACACATCAGCATATTGATCACCTACCCTTCAAAACCCATATGGCCATTTTCCTCCATGATAGTCCGAAGTATGAAAATCATGGAAGTGAGAACATGATTTCCACTATTGGTGCAGGAACTGGGCTGCTGGAATAGGAAGTGGACTATTGGAACTGGATCTATACATCTACCATCATGGAAACTTGATATGAATGATTCTCTAACATGAAAATACCTTCATATTATTACATAGAGAAGAATTCAAGAATTCACATCTTATTACCTCTGGGTGACCATATATTAGCATAAAAATGATGGCAATGGCTATAAACACCTAGTGCAAACACAAGTTGTTTAACAGAAATCATAAAAGATTAAGAAAAAACAGAGGATCAACACTAGTTTTAATTGCACACTTTGAAATCTCTCCCGAAATCTAACTCAGAGTTATACTATCCTTGCCCGAATACATACACAAAAGTCAGGACCTACAAAATAGGTTGTTTTGTGAGTGTATAAATGTGTCCATTAAATTTTATCATCCAATGAATTTTAGGCATCACTATAGTGCCTACATAAATACTTGAACTTGAGACAATGGACCGTCCCTTCCTCTGATCGAGTCTGATCCCTTCTAGATCCAAAGCACACCGATAGTTACAGCTAGGATAAAGGTCATCATTCAATAATAAAGAGACACAATGAAGAGCAGAGGCGCAAAGGCTCTGGTTAGGTAATGTCCTGCGTTGGGCGACCCAGTCAAGTCCAGAAACATGATAACTAAAGGCTTCTAGGGTTCAAATGAGCAGAAAGGCTGCTAGGGTTCAAACGAGCAGAAGCAGGTAGGTTGCATCTACAAAATGCAACTCTTTCCCTCCGCTGGTGAAGTGTAGCCTGCTTTTTTCCCACATGTAGCCCGATTTTTTCCCTCCGCTTCATGTATTTTTCCCTACCCTTGGCTAAAAAGATGTATAAAAAGTACCTTAGGTTATATAAATTATTGCATAGTATATTAAAACCCTTTAGGCCCTCATTATAACCCCAATATATTATTTTGTGATTTTTCCATTTTTAATTCCCCAATATGAACGCATGTGATATAATATTGGTTTGTTAGTGATGCCCCCATGGATTAGGGTTGACTGTATTTAATGTGATAACTACGACTTGCTCTCATAAATATGGTCAACCATCTCGTAACAATTGATTTTCCTAACCACGATTGACAATTGGGACATTAAGAATTTGTATCCATATTTGACCATGTTGACTATGATTTACCATGTTTGAACATGCTTGACAATAATAATTATGTTAATGTATGTCAATCACGATCAACTGATGCAGGGGCATCAACAAACTTTTATAAACATTATTATACCATTTTTTTTTTAGGAAGTTGGATTCCTCATAAGATGATTTTAGTTTGTAATAATTAGTTGCAGTCTAGAAACAATATCATCGAATATTATGGATTAGGCTAGCAAAAAGAAAGTATTTGTAGTTTTTATTTTTCCAAATTAGTTACTAAAATAATGGGTCTTATCCACTTATTTAGAATGATGTTTATAAATTAGTAAGTATGTGGAGAACGAGGGAATATTGGAAGTATGAGTGTAAGAGAAGGAGAAAGTGAATTCTTTCCATTATCAATCCTCTAAGCCGTTGATGAAAAAATTGTCGTGTTGTAATACATTTCTCAAGATGTGATATTATTTTGGTTTGGTGGAGTATTGTAAGTGAATGTACACACAATGTACTTGTTCATATTCCAAGAAACCGTTTTGTTTCTCTTTCCAATGGTTCCTTCTAATGGAGTTATAATGGAATGAAAGTATTACATCATGGAAAATTAAACATTAAAACGTAGTATGGTGGGTGATTCCAACTGGTTTTTAATTCTTTGAAATGATACTATTAAAACCAGAGTGTAGCTATCAATTGTGGAGGAAATACAATGGATATGAAAGGATTTATTTATTTTTTTAAATCAGATTGCAATCCCATTAGATGACTATGTGAACTTTTTCATTTAACACAAATTGTTTTCGGAAGAATAATTTGGAAGAACATTCACATAAATTGGTATCATATTAGCAACACTAGTTATGGTAGATCGAAGAGGATAAATTATGGGAGCACGAGTGGACACACCTGTAGCAAACGTGCCTTTGCGAGCAAAAATTTGGAGACTTCAAGAGAGGATGGAAACCATGGAAGATGCCCAAAGAAGAGGAACTGACATGGGAGATGTCAATGATGTTGAAGAAAAGGCTTCTACTAAGAAAGAAGCAAAGGAGGAAAACTAAGGAGAAAATGTTGAAGATGTTTGCCTATATGTATGTTGGGCCTAAAATGGAAGTACCATTATATGAAGGTAACTTCTATACTGATGAGTTAGTGGATTAAATACATGCATTAGAAAAATATTTTGATCATGAGGATGTTGACAAGGATAAGAAAGTCAATTATGCAGTGACTATACTTAAATCACATTCAACCCTATGGTGGGATGAGGTACAAGCTGAATGGAGGAGAGGAAAAGCCAAAATTAAATATTGTGATAGGATGGTGGTGAAACTTAGAGGTAAATTTTTACCTATGGATTATTGTATTAATATTTTTAATCAATTACTGAACCTTAAACAAAGGAACATGACTGTTAAAGAATATACAGAGGAATTTTACAAATTAAACATTAGGGTTGGACATGTAGAAGAGAATGATGAAAAATTTGCAAATTACATTAATGGTTTAAGGTTTGAGATTCAATATGAAATTAGTTTGTTTCATTTGAAAACCATGGAAGATGCTTATCTGGCAACATTTACAACATAAGAAAACATTTCCCGGAAACAAAAATTTAGAAGCAGAGGAAGAATTCATGTAAAGGATAAATAAAAAATCAAAAGACAAGGATTTTAGACTCCGAAGGAAGAACAATGAAGTTATAGTATTCAAACACCAAGAGTGTTAACACCATAAAATCGTACACATTCTTGCACACTCTAGATTATGTTAAAAGACGTCCAACAAATCCACAAGTGAAGATTTTCGAGTTGAAGACATCATGAAGTTTAAAATTTTTGATTTCTCCTAAGGTATAAAGTTTATGAAGTTAAAAAATTGAGGACTCCATGGTTATTTCTTCCATAGCTATGCGTCATGTAGAATGTTCTTCGAAATTCATGTAATCGATAAAATGGATTACTCGACAAATTTGAGACCACTTCACACACTTGGAAGTGATTCCCTTATATGATATTAGTCTAGGACGACCAAATTCGAGTCAACCTGAAGATATGTAGCCCTCAATGGAATCATCTTGTCCTACTCATGATTCATTTTCATGCATGGACCAAGAGAGGAAAGATGGATTCAAAAGTTCTATATAAATAGACCATGGGAGAACTAAAATATGAGACAATGTTATGCTATCCAAATTGCTATCAGAGCAAACCAACATTCCATTGTTGAAGCCAAAGAAATTAACAGTGCGAGCATGTTTTCCATATTCCTTCTAAGAAATCCATCATCTTAGTGATAGGAGAAGAGTCCACCATTCGAGAGTCTTCATACTTCTTTGAGAGAGAGGAGAACCTTTCAAAGAGATTGGGGAAAACAACCTCCTTGCTGAGGATTTTTTAGCACCATAGCTCAAAGATTTCTCTTTAAGTGTTTAAGATTCATCTATTGTATTCAACTTCTACTACGAGAGTCAATAATGGGATATTTTTCCATTACTTTTTTGAATTGTTTTCTCCATTGAGCTTTTTTTGTGTATTTATCTCTTTGTTTTAGTTTATGTTTGTATATGCATTGTTTTCACTATTTGCAATGCTTTGTTTATCTACCTATGTTCACTAACAACACCAACTTTGTCTCCGATCCTTTGCAGGTAACAACCAAATGATAAGGAGGTGTCTTTTGGTACATCATTGCCAAAAAAACCCTACCTAAGAAATGGTGAGCATATTGTTTTCTTTTCTTTAATATAAAGGTTGTGTTTGTAGGATCCTCTCTCTGTATAGTCAACCTACAAGGTCTTCAATACCTCTCCGGAATTTTTGCAGGACACTGTGATGTTGAGGTGGGCAATTTTTTTTGTTAATTTACAATTTTTTGTTGACCATGTGACTTATTCTACAACAGACGCACACTTTACGACTTTTCCTCTGATAGACGCAACGCTATGTCTGTGCATTGTGAAACCAACGCTGTTTTCCCTAAAAGAAAAAACACCTTGTAATTTCACATTTTTTAGGTGACTGCTAACCTTTAGTGAATTTCCTTCACCTCTGCAAATTTTTTAAAATCAGTTTAGATTTCTTAGTTTCTTACTAATCAAAATTAGTAGAGTCATTACATTATCTTTACTTTTGGTTCACAATCTTCACATAGATTAATTAGTAAAGGCGTAAGTGGCCCATCATCTGCAAATCTTGTTACTGACCAAAGCATTCATTTATTTCATTTTATGGGACTAGGAGAAAGTGTTATTATAGAAAGCAAGTAATCTCTGCTCCCATTGTGTCTCTTACACGAACCTAGACTTGAATATGAAAACATTATTAAAGAATTTGAATTTCGATCTCCCTGTTTTGAAATTCACGTAGTGTAATAGGAGAAAGAGTAAGCAACCCATTATCCGTACATCACTTCTTTTTCATACAAGGAACAATTGAAATCTAGTATAAGTAGGGTAATATTGGAATGGACCATCGAAAATTCAAATCTTCTAACACTTTACATGCTCACTTCATCACTTGCACAAAATTACATAGCAAACACTAAGCTTCTATAAAATTCATATTAGAAGGAATCCAAATTCCAGAGCTTTTGATACTTATTTTCCTTTAGCTTACATATCACACACTAAAGAAAAGTAAGATCCTTAAGATAAACCATACCTTTAACCAACTAAATTCCCCACAAGGGTTACCAACAAATTTATAGTTTAGGTTAGTACCATTAGAGGTAGGCATCCCATAAGCTGCCATGGTCATGTTACATATTTGGAGCATAGTTGTTGAATTTTTAGGGATCTTAAAAGCCTTCAATCATCCCATAGAAAACATGGCAGAGACCTAATTCAAAGGGGGTTCAGCTTAGGTCGAGTGTGTGCAGTACTCTTTGGGGATACTCGACCCATCTAGTGCTCGGTACTGGTAACTGACTACCAAGAAGCTAAAGACTCAAATTCTCACGTGGGATGAAGGTACTTTAGTGGAAAAAATCTAGGGCATCCTTTCCCTATAGGTAACGGTGAGGGAAACAGTTGAGCCTCATTTCCACTACCTTGGTTGATTCTTCAACTGTTGTAAGGTGTCACAAGTTCTTTCGACACATTGGCCCAGGACCTATCAGAAGATATCTCCACAAGGCCCAGTTACTTTGAGAGTGGTAATGACGAATATGTATTCTAAGGATCTTTTTTCACACGAAAAAACAAAAGAAAACCATTTTTTGTTTGATTGATCACATAGGCTAAAGTTAAAGGGAAAGTAACCTTTTTATTTTTCATTTTGTTTTATGTATGTGATTTATTTGCTTTGAATAATTATCTCCTTCCATCACCATACACAAAGTATCACACACTCTAAAGCAACACTATATGCGACCACATGACACCCCATCGATCTAGACATTTCTTAAACCTCCCCCCATTATCGGTAGGTGTGTCAGGACTCCCGCCATTTAGGCATAGAGTACATCACCCAGCCACCATTATAGGATATTCCTTTATTGGTTAATATTTGCTCTGGACCCTTCCCCATAAAAGCACATCCTTCATGACCCAACAAGGGTCCCCATGTGCTACCCCTTTGGGGAGCCGACATACCACTCCTCCTGATAGTTTGCAAGACACCCATCGAGGTAGTTCTCTTGAAATTTCCCGACAAAGGACCCCTTTACATATAGCTATCCAAAATATTTTTGCAATGGAGGATCACTCAGAAATATCATTCTTACCTTCTTTAAACCTACCATATTTAAGTAAGCTAACTAATGACTAGATCACCCATAGCCACAATTGGCCAGCAATGCCTAGTAATATTTCTTCGAATATTCCAAAATTTGAAGGGAAACAGAGAGAAGATCCAGGAAACAATTTCATGAAATTTCACCTACGGTGTTTGTCTAATAGTATCGTAGATGATTCTATTCAATTACAATTATTTCATCAGACCCTTAATAGCCCTCCATCGAAATGGTACATTGACCAACCTTCTGTGGCACATGGAAACTTTAGCTCACTAGCTACAACTTTCCTCACATTTTTCCATCTCTTGATTCATCATGATTTAGGCCTAGAACTCCTCACCCACTTCAAACACACACCTGCTACCCACATATCATATCATATACATGAATGGTTGAAATGTCATAGCTTGTGTAAAGCACAGTTTGAAGACAAAGTCCTCCTTGACTTGTTTTTGTGATCCTTCGCAGAAATTTCAAAAGACGTGGGAAATTAATCTGTGCATAATGAGAAAGAAGCCATTAGAAAATTTCAATAGTTAGAGCTTATCTACACCGAGTTTGGATATATATATATCATGTACTTCCAGAAACGACACGCCTACAAGCTTATAAAGAGATACCAAGCACATCCAATATTGTTGATGAACTGATTGGGTTCATAACCCAAAACCAACTCAGCAACACCTACCAATACCGTGGATACTCATTCAGTAGGCAAGCATATGATGCTATAAAAAATGCACCACCACTGCAACTTACAGGATATTACCTCGGTCAACCAACACCGATGTAGAATACGGTTAGTAGAGTTAATGAATATCACTCCCCTCATGGAGGCTCATATCTTCCCCCATAGGGAATCCAATAATACTCTAGTAATAAAAATGTAATTTCCTCTTCCCATAATCCATATACCAATTAGGGACAAGGAAACTAGTATTCTCCGTTCCCCGCACAAAAACAAAATAACCCACCAATGCAAAATAACGTAAGGGTTAATCTAGTGCACCTTCTCTCACTAAACAACAACAATCTAAGGATAAGTTGAACCCAACTAACCCACCTAATTTTGCTAAGAAAAAGCTAAAGAGAAAACCAAAGGGAGAACCTGAACAAGGAGGAAACAACCACCAACAACCCCCACAAGCACTGATAAGGGGATGCCTTAACTGGAATCAAAACCAAGGATAAACCAACAACAACCCATAAAAAAGGAAAACAAGAAAACAAGTCTACGTACTAATCATTCTTATGTTATCTATGGGGAATATGGGCATTATACCTATTAATGTCCTTATCACACTGAGTTAAAAAGGATATAGGACAATATGGGTAAGGAGATCAACAAACTGCAATAATGAAATATTGTTTCCCCCATCAGGGAGTGGTTAAAACTCACCAACAATCATCCCACCCACATCCTTCTGGAGGGAACTCCCATAACAATTCTTATCATGACATTTTCATGAGAGGAGAAGATATCCTCCTAGAAACATGAAATAGAATTTATGAAGCTCCCCTAGAGCCAAACCTTTCCACCTCAATGACAAAAATACCTATAGGGTCGTTGAGCATTCCTCGACTTCCTATAGAAGTTATGCCAAAGATGGTCAAAGGACCATTATGAGGAGTAGGGAATAACTCAAAATCTCCTCATGGCTAAAACATAGTCAATGACTTAGCACAATCACCATCAGCTATATCAGCATTAGAGGTCATGCAAACATGCCCAACCCAATGGAAAGCCTTACTTTCTGTTTTAGGTGCAATTGGCCCAATTGATTCCTGCCTAATGGTCTTTGATTTCGATAAAGCTACCCTATGACTACCATTAATAGTTTCTTTCAACATTCCAATCTCAATCCAAAACATCACCATCCACCATTTCATTTTCGATGAAGGGGCATCCACATGTATAATATCCAGATCCATTTGGCAGAAACTGGGATCTCCCAAAATAAAGCCTTCTAACATCACGCTTAGAGTGTATGACAGGAGCCCTTCAGGCCCCGTAAGCCTAAACCCTAGCATGCCAGTACAGCTGGCTAGCAAACCTATTCTCATAGATATTGAGGTACTAGATGCACAATTGGATTACAATATACTGTTGGGCCAAAGTTACATGTATGAGATGTTAGCAGTGGCCTCATCTTTGTTCAGGGTAATGATGTTAGATATGACTATGATATATACATACATATACATACATACATACATACTTACATACATATATATATAGATATATATATATATATATATATATATATATATATATATATATATATATATATATCTTTGTGTGTGTGTGTGTGTATAACTAAGAATTTGATATAATTTGATTTCATGATTAGATAGTTCTGTTGGTGCATGAAAGTATTATGATAAACTTGTTTATGTCATTATTAATGTTGATCGAAGTGGATTTCCATTCAGAGGGAGAAATTTTCCATAATATACCAACACTTATTATTATTTGTATAAAATGAATAGAAGACACTTGACTATTGAAAGAAGGATTTTGTACATGAATAACCATCTAATGTTGTTTAATAGGTTTTGGAAAGTTCTCATCTGAGCAGAGAAGGCTTCTCCTAGTCCAAGCCTCAACCGCTGGGAGAAATTCTTAAGGGTGTACTTATGGGCCTCCGAGAAGCACAGAACAAGGCCTACGGGTGTGGTTGAACCTGTAGGATACTAAAACTTAACCCTTATGCATGAAACCAAGAGCACACTAAGAGTATGAAATTTCTATAGATATGGAGCAGATAATAGAGAGTTCTATGAGAAGGGAAGTTTTAATGTTTGACTTATTACAGGGTATGTGAATGTCCTATATAATTTTGTGTTTGCAGGGGACAATAATATGCATATTAGTATGTTATCATTGGAACTAGTATTTTACAGTATTTGGTAATGGTTGTGATGGTTTGACAAAGTTTGGCTTATTGGATAGGCATAATATAGATGAGCAGTATTGGAATTCTGACATGATTCATGATAATTCATAAATATATTGTGGATTATGGATTGACTGAATTCGCAGAAATAACAAGTCAGGGTTTTTATGAGATTTGGCACTTGAAAATGGTTATTTTCATTGATGTGGCAGGACAATATGGGCATAGTGATTAATATTGGTATTCACTATTGATTCTTCATTGGAATTGGCATTGCCACATTGGTTGCAGTATAAATGGTTGTCACTCAGTATGCAGTGATTTTTTATTGCAGAAATCTTACAATGACTGGATGGAAATTATATGACTTATCCCTACTATATGCATTCACATATAGTGGAAAAAATTATTCATATTATGTTCATGTGATGACTTTCTGAAGTTTGAATTGATGTTATAAATGACAGGTCAAATTGATAAGGGTGTAACCTAGTATTTAGATTTGAACTCTACTTGGGGACTTAGAGCGAAAAGTTTAACAGTCATATTAACAAAAACTTTCATGGCTTTGATATTTGTTGTGGTTTGACATTTAAGGTTTGATAATCATACTAATTTGATTTTATTATATAATGTTAATTTGTTTGAGGTTGAATATATTGGTTTGGTCAGTATTATGTTTGTAGAAAGCATTGTATGTTTTAAAGAAAGCTACCTAACCTGGTAACGAGTCTTTGATGATCAAAGTAAGAGGGAGTTGGCCTTTGAGATTGATATGGAATATCTTGGAATGCTGCACTACATTCAGGGATTAGAAGTTTGGAAGAGGAAAATGTGTGATGAAGTTAATTGGCATGATGGAATGAAAATCCTTAGACACCATGATGGAATTGAATTTCAGGAAGTTATGCAAAGATATTGCTAAAATCGACTTGGAAATTGACAATTAATTGAGGAAATTATGTTCCTTGTAACACTCATCTAGATATATTTTTTTATGGAAAACAACCTCAGTCAATTCATGATTGGGCCTCTTCATACACATTGGGTTGTGAACAAGCACATTTTTGAGATATTTGCATGGGATGATCAATACTGGTCTGAGATATAGTTCCATAGATGCATGACTACATAGATACACTCATGTTGACTAGGATGGAAATAATTATTTACAGAAAGAGCATATTTGGGTTTCTTTTTAGCTTGGTATCTATCATGATATTTTGGATGAGATAGAGGTTCTTAGCGTTAATCATTGCCAAGGTTGAGTACAATGCTGCTAGCATGGCTAGTTGTGGGCCAGTTTGGTTAAGGAATCTCTTTGGTGTGTTGTTTAAGTATATTCTGGAAACAACAATGACATATTACGACAACAAGGGTGGGTTCAAATTGGAAAAAAATATCGTATATAGTTGAGACTTAAATATATTCATATATTGAGACAATGTTATTATAAGATAAAAGACTAGGTTTGTGATCACCACCTCCATAAGAGGGACGATGAATACAATATCCTTTTGTGACATATTTTTGTTCTAACATAATACTTGATTTGATATCTTGCATGAATAGGAAAAATAGAGAATCTTTGATCTTGGTAATGTATGAGGCAATGTGATTAAACTCTTCAGTGAATATTTTATGTCAGTACCAAATATGAGCACTTTGATATGTTTCTGATCCATAGATAGCAACATGGATTGATGGATGGGAACCTCCTCGGTAATTGTTTGGGATGATCAAGGACACTTAGTAACCTATTTCCACCCTTTTTGAGCTCCTAGGGTGAGGAATTGAGATGCAAAGCTCCCGGGGTCAAGGGCACTCTAGACAATAGGATGGTTGTGATGCTTACTGTTGTTGGGAAAAGTATCCAATTTGGAATGCCCCTATCCAACTCTAAGAGGTGATAGTGCCTTAGCAACAAACAGGTAAACTTATTTGAGTATTCTTCTTTATGAAATGTAAGTGAGGAAGAAGGATCTAACTAACCTGTATCTTCCACTAGTTTGTCGATCCAAATCACTCCTCTCTTCAGTAGCTCCAGCTTCTTGCTCCTTCACCGGCCCAGCTTTACTGAATTCATGCAAGATCATAAGAGAGAGAAACTACACAAAGATACAGATATACATTCATAAAAAGCTCAAGATCAGATTAAGCTAAACATGTAAGCATAACAAAACATCATTAGTACACAACATGTAGGAGAAACTAAAATAGTTTATTGATGAAATAAGAAATTCCAAGAGGAGATACAACTAAGTGAGTTTCGATCCAGCATCTACCTCCCAGCAAAGGAATCCATTCCTCTCCTCCAACAAAGCATAAATCACCCAATGTGCTAATCTCAATCTCAAACCAACAGCAATTCTTTGCAAAGTATAGAATTCCAGCCTCTTGAAAATCTGGGTGAGAGATCCATATATAGATGTAAGCAGAGAGGATGAGTCAGCTTATGTTTTGACTTGTGGCTTCTCTCTGTCAGTTCTTGCTTCCACTTGGAGGTTGAGAACCTCTTACTCATCACTAGTCGAATTCATTGAGGCAAGTGTCATTGGAGAAGATTCTGGAAGCTTCCAGGGTCTTTCCACCTCGTTGAATGAGCTTGCCATTTGTCATTTCCCGCTCAGCGCACCCTGGTAGTTCTTCTACCTGCGTTTCAGTGCACCCAGCCAGTGTAGACTTTGCATTTCAACGCAGGCAACTAGTGGAGCATCTGAATTGATCCTGAATTGACCAATTCTGAGTGGTTTTTGGTGGAGAACTTCTGGGAGAAGCTGTCATTGGTTGACCTTGCTCCTTTAGGAGCTGTAACAACATCTTTAGGGACTTTGGATCCCTTGAATTATATACATTTCATGCTTATAGCTGTAAGGCACAAAAATGTCTATAACAGTTGCCCCCTAAAGTATGAGGCCGTTTATCGGGTGAAATGCTTTATTAAGAGGATCCGAAGTTCATTCAATGCTGGGAGGAGACCTGTAATAAGATACAATACAATACATTATTTTTCATACTGTTTTCATGATCTAGCTGAGGCGGGCATTGCCATGTTCAACTTTATAAATTCATTTTTATGTACATAGGATAGACAATTGTCTGATGATAGACTGATGATCCTGCTGAAATGATCATCCTTTGGTAGGATGATTTTCTGTGCTGCAATGTTGTACATGTCAATGTCTTTATTTTTCCTGAATATATATCGTAGCCCGGATGGATGAAACTAGATCTGGGGTCTTCAAGCTCATTCAATCTTCACTCTAAGTACAAGTCGATCCATGTGAGAGATGTTCTGAAGTCGAACATGGAAAGGCATCGCTTGATTACCGGTCAATGAGGTAAACTGTTAACAAGCGCGAGAGGAATCACCAGTAATGACAATGACCCTCAAGGTACTGCAGTACAATTCACGTGGTGTGAATAAAGGACTTGGCGTCGAACACCACGCAAAATCTTTCGGTCGAAGGTCATTGATGTATACCTGTCGCAGGAAATGAGAAACTTGCCATTGAGGCATGCAAGCTTCAAAGGACTGAAGGGGTTGTTCCTAGATCAACTTCTTGGATAAAGAGCTGATGTCGACAAGAAGCGATCTGTCAAAGGAGGGCCTTAATGTATCCCACATCAGTGACATGGAATGGAGCAAATGATTTTGATGGAGGTGAAAACGATCTGATGATATATGGTTCAGGGTGCTGGTCATGAAATAATGAAGGATAATGTATGGTAGTGGATGGGACACGGTTGACTTCTCTAGATGACTTCTCTTGAACATATCAGCGACACTTGTGTGATGGATTGGTAGCATTTACCCCAAAGGTGGATGGTATGGCGAGACCATGGCAATGTGACCGGTGAATGAAACAACCCAACCCGACTCAGGCACGGAGTGGAAGTGTCATGTTCAAGAGCGACTTGCTACCAATAAAGTTCTTTGAGTTTCTTCCCAATTTTTCCCCAGTCATTGCTGACGAGTACCTCTTTATTTTGGTCAAGCTTGAGGAGGATAACATATGCTTGTTTTATAATTTGCCCTTCGGGCAAACCCATCGCTATGTTTTAACGAGCCTAGCGATTGTGAAACTCGTTCTCGTCTAAAGACAAGTTTGTCGCTATTTAATGTTTTTAACGAGTCTAACGACAAAGATAACTCGGTCCTTTTCATTTTTAGAGAGTCTAAAAAGGTACATAAAGTCAACTTTGAAAGTCCTTTTTCGTCATCTATTCCCTTAAGTCCGAAAAATTATAAAACAATAGAGAAGGGATGAATTTTCGATAGTTTTAACGAGCCGAAAAAAACAAGCGCTTGATCTTTTTGTGCAATAATCCCTCAGGTCCAAAAAGATTAAAATCTAGAGGAGGGATAACACTTCCCGTCGCTTTAACGAGCTGGAAGGCCAAAACTCAGCAATCTTTTCATATTTTACGAGTCAGATGAAAAGAGCTTAAAGAAGACTCGTCTTTTGAGGAATGAGTGATAAAACGGGTTAACAGCTGATTCCAGGTAAGGGTTGGAATTTTCTAATCACGGCAGTGTCACAAGGATGGCTAGTGAAATCACTCTTCGCAGCTGTTCCTCAAAATGGGTAAACAATCAATATGGAGGTGAATGATCGGCCAATGGAAAATTGGAGGTGATGGTGCAAACACGACCAAGGCTTTAACAGCTGATAATGTTACATTCGCGGTTGTTATTTACCGGAGGGTGGTTCATTTTTTAACGAGCTTAAACGCAGAAAAACACTGCTCGGTCTTATGTTTATTTTTTAACGAGCATGAACTATGTGCTAAAACTGCTCGATTATCCAGTCATATGATAAGAATGTCTCATGTAAGATGCCATTTTTTATGGAGCTTGTGCCGTACAAAAGCTATGCCCCGCATCCTTTCGTTATACAAGTTAGGAAACGACTAACCCAAAAAACAGATAAATAACCGCTCTTTTCTTGCACTCCAAAAGGTTTGCATGCCCCCAGGTATAAAGTACGATTTCAAGGTTACTTCCCAATTTGCAGATAAAACATTTATCCTACCAGTTAAGGCCTACCTCTTTCAGGTTACCAAAGATTGTCTCATTTGCGCAGCAAACAAAACACTTCTTCGGCGATGTCTACCGAGATAGACAAAGGTGAGTGACAACGAGCGCCAAACACATAACTTTGAAAAAAGAATCTTATTCTAGAATAATCCCTCTTCCAAGACGGACGGGGTACAGACTAGTCATATTCTCCCACGGAAACCTACCCTATACCCAAAGTTTTCCTGCCGAAGCAGACCAGGACGCATGCCCCCTGGGTTCCAGTCATATCCTTCCGAATTACTCGCGCTCATTGGGAGGACGGACCATGGGTTGAGACATTTCTTGTGTGAAGAGACCATTTAGGGATGGTATATGACTATTTGCGATGCATGATCCGGGAAATGAAAGCTGGTCCACAAGCTTGACCACTCTTCCTTCGTGCGGAAAACACATTACTCTAAAGAGTGAGGAGACGATGGCTCCCATGCAATATATATAGTCTCGTCCAAGGAGTAGGTTATAATCCAAGGGTCCTTGAACGACCATCACATTCATTTGAATGGTCTTCCCTTTCAATGTGATAGGCACATTTGGGAGGAACCCTAAAGGTCGACTGGTTCCTTTATCAAAGCCTGTCAGATTTCTCATTTCAGGCAAAAGCGCTAGCGAACCAAGCGCTTTCCAAGCAATAGAGGAAAGGATACTCACAGATGCCCCCTCATCAATGGTGGTGCTAGCCATGACCATTCTGTATTGGACGATAATTCTGAAGGTATGCTTGCTGGCAAACGAGGTCTGCCTAGTTGGTTCCAGTCGAAGGAGACAACTAGGTTGCTTGGTGGTGGGACTGAGTAAACGGTCAGGTATCACTCTGACGAACTTCCTTCCTACGATAAAGGAATGGGGGGAGTGCCCCGTGCTCGTCGGAGTCTGTGTTGATGAAGAGAATTTGGATGGTGTCATCTTTATTCTCTTCAGTGACTGTATCATTCGAAGATAAATCCTCTGAAGGCAAGACCGGGTCAACTGTCGCCTCGACCTTTTGACTTTCGTCAGGTATGGATTCAGCTGGTTCATCTTCAATGACCGGCGCTTCAGCTGACCACTTGAGCGGGCCAGCTGGATTTTCAACTAACGAAGGACTCGGCAAGAGTTTTTTATATCCAGGAGGAAGTCGTAACGGTGAAACTGGACGATCATCCAAACCTCTTTTCGCTTCGTCTAAGAAGGGACAACGGTGGATGGCGTGGTTGCCTTCACACAGTCTACAGGGAGATCTAGCTCTCCCTTTTTGTCCAAGGACTTCACTCTCGCTAGTTGACGGTATGCATTCAACATGGCTATCAGAGGTTGATGCCGCCAGATTGTACAAACGGGGAGACCAGTCCCTTAGTATCCGAGGGATGCAGGGACAATCTCTGTGGAAGAGGTCTCCCTTTCATATGACACATGGCGATTTAGGCCTAGTCAGTGCTGTGTGTGGATTTTTGTCAGACGACACTTGTTTGCCCCCAGTCGCTTTTGGCTCCTTCTTCTTGTTCTCTTTCTTCTTCTTTTCCCTCCTCGCCTTAGGAACTTGGTTTTTTGTTTTACCAGTTCCGTCAAGCGAAGAGGAAGGAGGAGAGGAAGAATTAGAGGAAGTAGAAGGCTGGTGGGCAACTCTGGATTGGTCTAACTGTTGATTCGACTGTTCAGGAATAGTGCTGTTCTGAACGACATTGGTTGAGAAGAGCCAGACCGGCAAGCCAATTGTCAGTCCTGGAAGCGACAATGTGGCCATATGGGGCGCACCAACATCTCCCCAAGAGGAGAAGGGACTAGGATTTCCACCAAGGGGAATTCCTTGGTTGGTGGGTTCCATTTTCTCAACTTAAAGATCAACGCAGGAAAAAGGGGTGATTGTTCCGTTTAAAATAAATTTTAACGACGCTTTAGACACAACTTGCTTTTTCAATTTTAAAGAGTCGAGAAAAAGCTAAAGATGACTCTAGTCTCCTTCGATGTTTTAACGAGCCCGAAGTGACAAATGATCGGATGGAATTTTTCCGTTATAGAGTCTGAAAAATGCCAAAAGGAACTGCTCTGGAGTTATAGGTAGAGGGTGTGCCAAACTTTTTGCAAAACCACAGAATACTTTTTAAGGTACGGGCGGTCAATCTTCCCGAATGCTATGTTCAGTGCATTGCGATTAGTAGGGCGGCCGACACGGCTTCCTAAGGATAAAGGTTTTATGCCTATAGGGGTCTCCCAATATATACTCGACGGTACGTGGGAGCACAATCCATACTGGAGCTATCGTCCCTCAGGAGGAATCACCCAACCATCAGTGAGATCGACAGTCACCAAGTTTTACGACGCCGGAACACGTCTCTAGCCTAGACCTCTATGTTTTGCGTGAAGTTACAAAGCGTTATTAAGTTCATTCAATTTATTTTAGGTTGATCTTTCTTAGAAGTTTGCCTTTTTGGATCACCACGAGATGTATGATACAATTCCTAAATGCAGTCTAAAGATGATAAGCAAGCTTTTATATCTTTTCAACAATGAAAATCCTAGCTGCAAGGGGAAAAGAAAGACACAATCTTTTCTCAAAGAGCATAGAGCACACTGTAATGCACTTTTCCTAAATCAAAGCATGCAAACTATCAAAATGAAAATGCACAAATGCATGTATTTGTTTTCGCTTCCTTAATATTGATGCCTAAAAAGAAAGCTGTTGTACAAATTTGAATTCGATTTCAAGTGAAAATATAAACAAGTTCCTTTTTCAAAATCAAAAAGACGATTACGACACTTTATGATTTACTTGTTTCGACACTAGAAATGCATAAATTCAAACCAAACAACAAAAGTAAAAGCTCAATCAACTGTGAACAGCAAACAAGCTCACTCCTAAGATCAAAACGACACTTACGATAGGTCTAGATCTAAGGGCGACAGTATGACTAGTTTACTTTTGTAATGGGAAACTGCAAATGATGTAACAAATACACAAAGAACAAATACAGTTTCTTTATACAACCGAGGTGGAATTGAGGCAAAGAAAAGGGGTTTCAGATAGGTACACTGACTGATAACAGGCTGCAAAAGACAGAGATAAAACTGAGCAAAAGGAAGCAGGGAACCACAGCTGCACAAGGCAAGGGCTGATCAACGCACCCTCAATACAGAGAAACTGAACTTCAGTGCAGGTATCCTTCACGGGACCTGCGTTGAAATGTAGAACCTCTTCAGAGTCTGCGCTGAAGCAGAAACGAGAGTTGTTTCTCGGTTCTGGGTTACGGTTTGCAGTTAAATCTACAGTTTTTGGCCGGATCAAAGCTATCAATTAGGTACAATTAGGAGGATGATTTAAAGGAGGACTAAGATCTATCACAAAGGGTTGTTAGAGCACTTGTGGATCAGTTTGTTCAGATCATAAAAACAGGCCCAGTGAGTGGACTAGAGTGGCAGATCTCTACTTTGCATTTGAAAATGGCAAATGCATTTCGATTCGGCACTCCTAAGTTTATGAGAAGAACAACAATAGAAACACAAATAAACTAACAAGATACTATCCCCAGCGGAGTCGCCAATTTTTTGTTGGGAAAAGTATCCAATTCGCAATGCCCCTATCCCACTCTAAGAGGTGATAGTGCCTTAGCAACAAACAGGTAAACTTATTTGAGTATTCTTCTTTATGAAATGTAAGTGAGGAAGAAGGATCTAACTAACCTGTATCTTCCGCTAGTTTGTCGATCCAAATCACTCCTCCCTTCAGTAGCTCCCAGCTTCTTGCTCCTTCACCGACCCAGCTTCACCGAATTCCTGCAAGATCACAAGAGAGAGAAACTACACAAAGATACAGATATACATTCATAAAAAGCTCAAGATCAGATTAAGCTAAACATGTAAGCATAACAAAACATCATTGGTACACAACATGTAGGAGAAACTCAAATAGTTTATTGATGAAATAAGAAAGTCCAAGAGGAGATACAACCAAGTGAGTTCCGATCCAACATCTACCTCCCAGCAAAGGAATCCCTTCCTCTCCTCCAACAAAGCATAAATCACCCAATGTGCTAATCTCAATCTCAAACCAACAGCAATTCTTTGCAAAGTACAAAATTCCAGCCTCTTGAACCTCTGGGTGAGAGATCCATATATAAATGTAAGTAGAGAGGATGAGTCAGCTTATGTTTTGACTTGTGGCTTCTCTCTGTCAGTTCTTGCTTCCACTTGGAGGTTGAGAACCTCTTACTGATCACTAGTCGAATTCATTGAGGCAAGTGTCATTGGAGAAGATTCTAGAAGCTTCCAGGGTCCTTCCACCTCATTGAATGAGCTTGCCATTTGTCATTTCCCGCTCAGCGCACCCTGGTAGTGCTTCTACCTGTGTTGCAGTGCACCCAGCCAGTGTAGACTTTTCATTTCAACGCAGGCAGCTAGTGGAGCATCTGAATTGATCCTGAATTGACCATTTCTGAGTGGTTTTTGGTGGAGAACTTCTGGGAGAAGCTGTCATTGGTTGACCTTGTTCCTTTAGGAGCTGTAACAACATCTTTAGGGACTTTGGATCCCTTGAATTATGGACATTTCATGCTTATAGCTGTAAGGCACAAAAATGTCTATAACACTTACCTCATGGTAAGTGGTATCCTGCATATTGTCTGGAAATAGGATGGATGACATCATTACCACATGGTAAGTAGAATCCTAGATATTTTCATCTTTGAGTCTTGATAAAGTATAGCCCAGTGGGCATCCTAACCACAAGTTGGGCTTGCCACGATACTTCTTCCCCATTTGGCCAATGGGTTGAGAGGTGACCTAGGATAGTTGTGATCCTTACCATTTATGGTAATTAGTACCCTGCCTAAGTGATAGGATGTAGGTTTTCTACCACTTGACTCTTCGAGGTCTTGATGGGAAGATCAATGAATAGGAGAGTTGTAATCCTCACATGTTAGTGTGTAGGATCCTGCCTATTTTTATGACAATAGGAGAGTTGAGATCCTCACCTTTCAGTGAGTCATATCCTTCCTATTGGCTACCAATATAGGGAATATTTGGGCTCCCCAATGTGGTTCCAGGTTGAGAAAGGTTCCCTAACATTTTTCTACATTGAGCTATGATCTTTGATGTTGATTCAGGTTGTATAATTAGCTCCTGCTGATGAGATTGACGAGTTGTAGATTTGGGATCCCCACTTATAGAGTTTTTCAGGTGGTAGCGATGGCTCCCCAATGAATAGAGGGTGCTAGCTTAGGCTACCCTCTTATGTCATTTTTTTCTTCTTTTAGATTCTCGAATGATTAACATATAATAATGAGAAAAGCATCATATGAAGAAGTGATAAAATAAGCACATATGAGCTGATGAGCAGAAATAAGAAGAGATGAAACAAGATGAGTAGTGATGATATTGTTTTTTAAGATACTTATGGTGGGATATATGTTGTAGCTGGTAATTTCTCCCCAGTTGAGAGGGAGTGTTATTTTGG
The DNA here is from genome assembly GCA_031772625.1 of Pinus tabuliformis. Lineage (NCBI taxonomy): Eukaryota > Viridiplantae > Streptophyta > Pinopsida > Pinales > Pinaceae > Pinus > Pinus tabuliformis. The sequence continues at coordinate 585,567,947 of CM062810.1, forward strand.
TAGCTCAGGGACAAATTCCATTCTTTGGACAATATTCCTCATCATGAAACACCCCTCCTAGTCCTTGGAAGAATTTAATTTAATTAAGGAAAAATATATTTGTAATAGGAAAACCTACATGTTCATAAAAGGGCAGGTCAGCCCAAAAGAGAAATTACACATCCTTGGAGGGCTATAAATATAATTCAAGTGACTCTCACTTGGAGATCATCAATCATTCTTCTTTATTTGTTTTCGCTCACATAGGTCTCAGGTTGGTTCGCAGAAGTTGGTTTGCACAAGTTCAAAATTGCATGGTCTAAAGGTTGCACATGTGATTAACGTTTTTGGTTCTCAGTCAGGGGGTTGCCACAAGATATTTTTGGTTAATACTGCATGCATGTAAGCCTATGCTTATGGTTGGAGGGTATTGACTACATGCATTTACACTCTCTTCGTAAGAATGAAAAATAGGGTATTATTTTTACAGTTGATTGTAGATCATGACAATTAACCACACATGATGACACTAGACTACAGGCCTCTTAATCATGATAATGATCAACATTATTGCTAGGTCCATCTTTAACATATTGTTTAGTTTATTTTTATTAGATATTCCCATGAATAAAGAATTATATTATTATATACTCTCCTTCTTGAAGCATTCAATGAAAATATATTAAAAAGAAGAATTTGAAATTGTTTTTCCCCTTGTTGGGTTTTCACCTAATATTCAACCAATCCTAGTGCCTTTATGTGTGAATGTTTTGATTCTATTGTTCCTTTATGTTCCGCTGCATTGATCACAATGTTTTTCTTTCTATATAATTTCATATGTTGCTAATAATGTTATGATGTTTTGGGGTGAATTCAATATGTAAATGATGAAATGAAAATATCTAAAGAAAAGAAAAATATATCCCTAAGAAAAATAAACAAAATGGACATTAGATTTATCAATGAAGAGATGTCACAGTCTACTATGTCATGAAAATGTATTGTGTCAACTATGATTTCACATCTCTTATTAGTGAGGAAACAAAGAACATCTTATTGAACCCAACCCAACTAGTAAGAAAAGGGGTGTGGGGTAGTGAGAAGAGTTCAATTGTTGCAGATCATAGTAGTTCGTTATTTCCTTATTTGAAAAATCTGCATCAAAAGGAGGTTCAAAGTTTATGAATTTTTTTTTTATCATAAACAATAGGGAGGGCTCTATAGTAATAGGGTTGGAAAGAGAAACACTTTGAATTTGGGTCGAGGCTTCCAAAGTGGAAGGTGTAGTTATAAATTCAATGTTTCTAAATAAAAATATAGAGCTTTAGATGTGTCTTGCCTTTATGTGAATTGCTAATCTATGATGACATTATATGGGGCTTTTGTGATGATGGCACCAAAGTGTATGACAAGAAGTGTTGTGCCAACTACTAAGTTGTTGTAAGATTCTTAAAACAAGGGCTAGAAAGATCTACTCTTATGGTGATTTCTAAAGAGTATAGATGAATGAGTGGATTTCAAATAGAAACCCTACTCTACTAAGATAAGTTCATTAATTTACTTTCATTATTCATAAATATAAAGTAAAAATGCATGAAAAAAACAAAAATAAAGAAACAAGTGAAACAAAGGAACACAAACATCATCTATGACACTTTCATATATGAAAATAATAGCTTGGATGAAATGCCTTCATACATATATCTCATAATCAATAGTCAACATAAGCTCAATTAGAAATATCACATTGGAAAAATGAGAAATGGTATGTAAAAATCTTGTTATGGGTTTGAGGACATTTGCAAATCACTAGCTTTAGCTAGAATTGATAATAATAAAAGGTTATATTTAAAACATTATTTTTCCTTTTACTTTATAAGGATTTAATGTTTGGGAAGTAATATATCTAGAAAATCTTAGAAAAAATTTGAGTATATCCCTTTTTTTTATAAATTATAATATCAAGAATAAAATAAATATGCCCTATTTGATCTTCCTCCTAAAAGTAAGACTTTCACTTGTTGATAAAATGACTATGAGTAGGTACATGATGTAGAAGAACAATATAAGAAACATAGATGCTAAGAGCCTCCCAAACGTTTCCTCAAACTCTAGTCAAAAGTAAAATCCAACTACGGTTGGCATAAAGATGTTATATCTTGGCTCAATCATTTACGAATATAAGAAGTCATTCTACAAAATATGAATAATATTAAAAGTATTATTACATACAGATTTAATGATAATATATGATGTAATAAAGAATTAGATAGCAAAAGAAAATTAAAATAGTAAATAAGATAATCGATCATGATCAAGAAGATCAAAAGTATCAATTAGTTTTGACTAGAACAAAACTAGAAAACAAACATTGTTAAAATAAGAACAAATTGTCATGAGTTACATAGTGAGAGTGTGTTGGAGAATTTTCAAAACAGCATAGTACAAAAAAATATACCATTTTTGTGCCACCAAGAAAGTTAAACATGAAAAATAGTTTCTCTTAGAATGTCCTACATATACTCAAATTATATCACAATTTCAAAATATTTCTCACAATATCGACCTCTATACTTCTAGGTCATGAAAATGATAGTGTTATTGGAGAGCTCCTCAATGCTTTTCAAGCATAAAAATAAAATTTTAATGAAATATCAATAATCTCTTACATCAATTATAGTCTCAATTGATTTTATATATATATATACCACCCAAATTCACCTTAACCTGCATTTCTATGAAATTGCATTGAGAGACAATTTCTACAATTCTAGAGAGGTATAATTAACACCATCTTCAACATAGTGTTTATAAGGGTTTTTGAAAGAAAAAAAATATTAAAAACATATTTTAATTTTCATTATAAATAAATTATTTCAATATCAACATTCACTAAAATATTTTTAAATCAATTATAAGTAAATATTTCCTATTTAATAGATAGGTATTTTCTACAAACCAATATGTATCAGAAATATGAATGATTCATGTTTAACAAAGTATTTCAATTATTAATAACAAAATAAATATTTCTATATTTGTTATAAATAAAATTGATATTTAGATATTCTAATTAAAATAAAAATACCATCGAGAGGCACTCTACAACCCAATATGGGAGAGACGTTGTCCATCATAAACAAGTGCAAATTGATATATGGGTGAAGGACTTGCAAATTTTTTTATGTTAATTATATTTATTTACATCTTGTTCTTATGCATTTTTTAGCCAAAGATCGGCTTAAATTATGGTGGGCAGTAATTGATGGTAACATAGTACGAGACAATTTCAAGGATTTTAATTTTGGTTGTTTTTCTCCTTAGTTCCTCTTTGATTTTTGGTCCTTTTAAAAATCTCCCTCATTTTCTTTTCCTTATATTTATTAGATGGTCTATTACATAACTAACTTAATCGGTTAAAATTATCTATAGTTATTGATCTAAACATTTAGATTTAAGTAGAAAGTTCGTATTTGAATTTAAGCTTCTGTGATCCATAGAAAGTTCATGTTTACATTAGATAACTTAACTAATCAATTTCTATTAATAAGTTATCCAAACCATTAATAATAATAATAATAATAATAATAATAATAATAATAAAATATTATTATTATAATAATAATATGAGATTTTATAATATTATTATTATATTTATATTAGGAATAATAACAAATCCATACTATTACTAATATTAACAATCCGTAGATCTATTAATAAATTATTATTAAGGTATTAAATATAAATATGTTAACATTTTACTCCATTATCAATATTAATATTCCCTAGATTTAATATTTTTTAAGGGTTAACATTACTTAAATAATAAACAAGACCAACATAAAAGTATTAAAATAATATTAGTATATAGCATATGGTAAGTTTATCATTTTAGACATTAATGGCATTCAAAACATTAAAAAATATTATATTAATAATATTGATATTAAACACTAATTATACATTGAATAACTATTTATCTAATAATATTATTGTAATTAAATAATTTTACAAATATAATATTAGTCCTTGTCCCCGTCGCTTGGTCTAGTCTAGTTGGCTAGTCAAATTTAGCCGTTTCATGGTCAAATATAGTCGTTGGTCCAATCTAATCCGATTTTGTTTTCTCATAATACAATTGTATCAAAAAAATAATAGTTATCATATGGCATTGTGTATGGTATAAAGTCTGCAATAAGACCCTGAATGTATGACCTAATGAAATGTTTCAAATATATATATGTGTGTGTGTGTTAATAATATTGAAAAATAAATATTTTTTTTTCAAAGTTAAACATTATAGCTTGTATTGATCAATGCTAAAACAAATAGTGGGCAATAGGAAAATCAAATGCTATTCGAGTGGTGACATCCACTAATAATATAGATAAAGTAATTGAAAGAAATTTTTTCTTATTTCCTCTATAAGGGTTCCTTTCTAATTTTTACTATGAGGGAGATGTGTAATTCCTTCACAACTCAACATGGAGATTAAACGACATCTAAAATATCATTGATATTATAACTTACTATTAAAGTGATGTGAAATCCATTCCATCTTCAAAATAGAGTTGACATGCCGGCTTAGTGGAAATAGTTCACCAAAAGCGGGTAATACAATTTCAAGATTTTTTGTTGTTTAAAAATCATTTTTGAATGTATAAATGGATTTAGCACCCTAAAAACCCATGGGGCATTGGAATTATGCAGATTAAACAATTTAAACACAAGTTTTTAGAAATCATTGTTGGATTTTGATTAAAATTAACCAGAAAAATGGTCATGAAAAAATTCACTTCGTCTATAAGTTAGTTTAACCCTTTAAAAAGAAATAATAATAATAATAAAAAATTAATTTCAACCATAAATAGAATTTTCCATTTTCCATTTTAAATAACATAATTTTATGTTAACATCATATATTTAAATATCACTCTTAACTAATATTTCAATAACAATTTCATATTTACTTTTATATATATATATATATATATATATATATAAAAGAAAAGAAAGTAAAAGAATTATTTTAATGTTCAACATAAATAAAATATTCCAATACTAGTTTTATTTAAAATAATTTTATATCAACGTGATAAATGATATCTAACTAAGAGTATGTGGGAGAGCATTAGGGATATGCCTAATTAGTTCAATGATTAATATGAAGTTAATATGTAATATTTTACAAACAATTTAGATCCATATGAACTCTCCACCTACCAAGCACCCAGAGAAATCAGACGTCATCTTAAAGTGCAAATCTCTTTTAGAATAAGTGGAAATTTGATCACTCAAAATCTAGAATAAACGTGAATCTATAATAATTTAAATATTTTAATAAAATAATTTTAATATTTTAATATAATTGCTTTAAAGACGAAAAAATATACAATTACTTTGTACTTAATATAGAGTTAACACCTATATATAAACTAAACCCATATAAAACTTAAATATATTTTTTTACTAAAAACCAAACTTTCAAATTTTTATCTTTAAATTAAAATAAAATCAAAAACAAAATTTACCCTTTAAAAATTTGATTTCTTAATAAAATTAAAAGTAAGGTTAAAATAATTAAGAATAAACTAATTAATCAAATAAAAATTTAAATTTAAATTAATTAAATAAAAAAAAAAAAAGAAGAATTAATCAATTAAAACTAAAATTATTAATAAAAGAAGTACAAAATAAATAAATTAAACTTATTTGTTGAGGGTTAAAACAATGGTAATAATTAAACCTGAATTAATAATAATTAAATAATTAATTAAATAATAATAATAATAATTTTATAAAACTTTTATAAATAATTTTTTTTTTTAAACTATTATAAAAATAAAATAAAATAAATTAATAAAAATAAAATAATAATTAATAAATACAAGAAATCATGTGTCCGTTTCTTTATAAAATTAGGGTTCTTGGTTTATTTATATCCACCCTGCAAGGCTCTCTTCTCTCAATAAACTTTCATTCATATTCTATCTGATTTAATCCTAATGATGGACCCCTTTGGATTTGAAACGTCTGCAAAATGAAAAAGAAATTGTGGATAATCCGGATCATGACACTACATAATAAGTAATATAAACAAAATAATGAGTATAAACATATATCCTTAAAACAAATTAAATACCTTCTCATAACACCATATTAACAAACCGATGAAATTAGTCATCTCTAAATATTTTTTATTAGTCTTGCTTTCAGAGTCGTCTCTCATAAAAAAGCCATGACTCAGTTAAATAAATAAGATCATTAAAGCAACAGATATAATAGGCCACCAGGCATGTAGAATCTTAAAAAACTTAGTGCGTGAATAGTGTAAAGCAGACAAAATGATTTTTCTCCGAATGGTCCACTGATGGGGTCCTATTTATGAAATTGGGACTGGTGTCAAAAATTGCAGTCTCCAGCTTCCTTTCAAAGGCAATCACTTCAATATCTTCTGCGTTGAAATTTTATCCCATGTACTCGCAACAAATTGTCTCTGGTGGGTTTTTTGAGAAGCAAACCAACGGGACCGCTTTGATGGCACTCAAGAGTTGATGACCCTCGACGAGAATCTCTGCGTTGAAATCTCATCACATGCATTCCCAGCCAATGCTGTCTGGTTAGGTTTTTGAGAAACAAAACGATGCTGGAAATTTTAGATGAATGAATTATATTAAATGGCTTTAAAGTCAACCAACAACTCAACAATTAATGAGGTAATTAATCCCGAAAACAATCTAAATATTAAATATTTGCTGAGAACACTCGGATAACCCTCATAGTCCATGCCATCGACAAGAATCTCGTAAAAAACCCTACCATGTCTATTATTTTGGCCGTGCTTACCCTTTGAAAACATACACAGAACGGGCTTAGAAGTGAAATAACCGTTTTTAAGGTGTTCACAATTTTTAAAACATGAGCAGAACGGGTTTGACAGTGAAATAAGCGTCCCTGTAACGTTTGCTTCGTAATTAAAACAATACTAATTACAAAAAATGTATGGCTAAACAGATCATGGTTGATATAATGTCTACGTCAAAAGACAGGCCGGTGGCCTCTTAAAGATTCTGCAGTAGAAAAGAGAAAAAAATTGGGAAGAGTGAGGGGGAAAGATTCTCCGACACTGAACACTAACAGCTTTTGGAAAAACATCCCCACTCTTGCTGGCCACTCACCGAAAGGACTGCTAAACTGCCTGCTCACTCCAGCCTTCCATGAAAGTCATCATGTGATACGTTGGAGACGATTGAATATAATGGTGAAAGAAGTTACTAGTGACTGTACTGGTATCTTCGGATATATTGGCTGCTGAGTCGTCTGTCAAAGACATAGCAACTATCTCAAGTGCTTTCGGAAGATTTTGTAGATATTGTGTGCAGTGTAAAATTAATGAGCACCGGCTATGAAAGACAGAAGACAAGGAATCGCCCACGGTGGGAGCTTGACAAGAACATTCATATTTTCTGTTGGATTTTCACACTACTTGTAATTATGAAGAGGTTTACCATTATATCAAAATCTGGTAGGCTTACTAAATTTCTAAATCATTATCATTACTTTTTTGAGTGGCCAGGGGTTTGCATGCCATTACCCCAGAACTTTCAAGTTTAGTAAACTTCCAAATTATTATCATTACTTTTATGAGTGGTCTTACACCAAAACTTCCAAGTTTAATAAATTTCCAAACCATTATCATTACTTTTATGAGTGGTCCTAGAGTAGCCAAGAAGAAGTTTCTCATTACACCAAAACCACAAGTTTTGTAAAGATTCAAACCATTATCAATACCTTTATGAGTGGTCCCTGGATATCCATGAAGAGGTTTTCCATTACACCAAAACTACAGGTTTAGTAAACTTCTAAACCATTATAATTACATTTATGAATGATCTGAAGGTGGTCTGAGGGTTCGTTTGTCATTAAACCAAAACCTGCAGGTTTAGTAAACTTGTAAACCATTATCTTTACATTTATGAGGGGTCCTAGGGTAGCCATTAAGATGTTTGCCATTAAAAGAAAACAGCAGGTTTAGTAAACTTTCAAACCATTATCATTACTTTTATGAGTGGTCTCAGGGTGGATCCCAGAGTGGCTGTTCCATTCCCAACAAGGTGAGTGTGAAATTCCAACACTCACCTCAAACACAAATCAGTGAATTGAACCTGGGCCAAGGCTCTGGTACCATGTTAAATTTTCTATTACACCAAAACCCAAAGGCCTTAGTAAATTTTTCAAACCTGTAACTAGAACCCCAGAATGGTAATTACGAATTCCATAGAAGTGTATTGATTCCTCCCACATTTTCGTCAAAATGAGACCCATAAAAATTCTTGAAACCCATATTACAACCTTCATGTTTGGGTTCTAGATCGATTCAGAGATCACAGAGAACCAGTTTGCAATTTTAACATTTTCGATTTGCAATTTTAAAATTTACGATTCTAGGTCGATTCAGGGACCACCCGAAACCCTTTCCATGGTGAGCTCGCTATACTGGTAAGGGCCTTGATCAATTTGTTGTTTTTCTAGAAGTAAAGAACTTTTGACGATTCACTAGTACAGGGATAGATGGCCCTTCGCACCAACCAAATGATCAGACAGACCACACATCTGTTTTCTTTCGCTACATTCCAGAAATTCGATTGTAACTATCCAACCGATCTGCCAAATATTAGTTAGAAGTGTCGGTTGCATGAAGTGTACCAATTACATGGTATGAACACAATTCTCATCATTTCGATTTGACAACCAAGTTTCCGAGTGATTGATCTCTTTCCTTTATTTTATTTTACTATATGGTTCACTGTATCGATTTGGTACTAGCTAAGTCCACCAACAACGTTTTCTTCTATTCCACAAAAAAATTAAATTAGATAATCTTATTACAGATGCAAACATTTCCACATTTACATATATACAAGTGCAGTTACATACATTTTTCTCATTTTCTGCCAAAAAGATTTATATTATCCACATGTTCAAAAGAGGAGATGTTCACAACATCGCGCACATTTTCCTTCTTTCTCGAAGTATCGAATAGATTATACAGTGCGTGCTCCATACCAATGTGTATTTCCAACTAAGACGTGCAAGGGAGCAGCTAAGCAAACGCCATTTTCCTTCGGTTTGCAGCAACAATGTTATCAATATGAGCTTTGACATTATAATCAAGATCAAGTTATGTTTGTATGAGATTTTTTATGTTTAAAATTCCTTTATTTGAAAAAAAAACCACCAGAAAAGGTGCAGACATTGCCCTCCTAAAAGTTTATGGGAAAAGGTATAGATACTCAAACATTACATAATATTAATAAATTAATCCAACGTTTAACATTTTATAAGTAATATTAAAGTTTAGTCTCATATTTTAAATGATTTATTATGATGATAACTTTATTAATAAGTGCAGGAGCTGTATTTTAAAAAGTTTATTCATCCTCGTAAGCTAGCGAATTCGTTAGCATTACCTTTAGTGTGTTTTGATTAAGTGATGTTTGCGAAAATGAATTTTCTTTTAATAATATATTTAGTATACTCATTTTTTACTTATTATTAATTTTATTTTCATTTATTATTTATTTTAAATATCATCTATAAATTTTTTATTATTTATTTATTTTATCTAATTTTATCTATATAATAATATTTTATTTCATTTTACATTATTAAAATTAGTTATTTTATTTTTCATTTTTAAGATGATATATAGTAATAACAATATATTTAGATGTGGGAGATTGGGTAATTTTATCTTGGTAAAGTTGAGATATGTTTGAGGTAAAATATAAGATGAAAAAAAATTATTGAGATTTTAATTTAGTGGCATGGGACTGTAGAACATTATAATAATAAACCTATACTATGTATCTGATACTGGTCTAAATTATTCATTGCAGGGTATTATGTTAAAAATCCTTTATTACCAATTTATTATGTTATTGATTTCAAGATACATATTTTATTTAAAGAAAAAACAAGATTAAAAAAAATTCTTATAATGAATAAGTGCACATGAATCACAAGAAGTGCTTGTGAATACAAATTTGGTTTTGATTCCTTTTGTGATACTTGGTCTTAATTTGTAAGGGGTATTCTAGGTACTTTTTAGAGAAGGTAATATTTCGTCACTCCTCAGTACATTTGCCGCATGGCCTATTAGCCTTGCTAAGATAGTTGGAGTAAAGGTAGTTCCCAATCTAGAATCACATTATACAATAGTTATATAAACTTGCCCAAATGTCGCTATTTGTATCATATAAGGTGTAGAAGCAATGTTTCTGAATGTGCTACGCATATAGATAGTGTTAACCAACCCAAAATCATCCCTTGAATGGCCTTGATAAAATCTTGAGGCACATGAAGTGTACATCTCATTTTTTTCAAAGAATCCCTTTAATGGACTGGCATAAAAACATGGAAATTATGAGAGAAAGCACATTCAACCTAGAAAAGTAAAAAAGTAACAACACATGGAGACTAAGGAAACTATCAAATAGCATTCCAATCAACCCATCAGCACATTTTATTATGATATGTTAGAAGTTGCCAACTATTTCCCTATATTCTTGGGATAAGAGCTAACATTGGTTCCTTTGGTTTGGTTTGTTTTTCATAATCAAAGTTTTGAGAAAAAAAACATATTAAAGGAACTTTTTTGTTTTATGTAAAATGTTTCTTATGTAACACCTTTAAAAGTTGTGGACGGATTTAGAAAAAAATTGGCCCGTTGTTATTTATCTATGTAAGCCTATAGAGGTAATATGAAAACATAATACAAATGGAGAGTGGGTTGAGTGGTTGGATAATGTATGCATGTGAGTTGGTTGTTGTAAATCTCCCTTGAATAATAACAATATTGATTATCATTTCCCCATGGATGTTTCCCTCAAAGGAAGGCTTTACCAAGTGAAACGTTGTGTCAACCTTTGTGTTTGATTATTCTGTTGTCTTGTTTATTTTCCACTATTTTATGAAATTTTAATTTTTTGTAGGTTATGCTTTCGCTCCTCAACTCAACAAGTGGTATGAGATATTTCGAGAAAAGTTTTTGTCAATGGTGAAGATGTAGAGTGCGAAGTTTGAAATCGAAATTTTCAATGGAAGTAATAGCTTTGAGCTATGGAAGGTTAAGATGCGAGATATGCTCGTGCAACAAGGAGTGGAAAAGGTGTTGCTAGGTAGGCCAAAGAAACCAACCCATGGACATGGATGATGACAACTGGGAGGACATGGATGCAAGAGCCCTTAGTTCTATTTGTTTGTGCTTGGCAGATGATTTGTTGTTTAGCATCATTGGAGAGAAAACAGTCGCATGATTATGGGCCAAGTTAGAAAGCATTTATATGATGAATTCCTTAACCAATAAAATCTACTTGAAGTGGCACTTATAAAGTTTGCGGGTGAAGGAAGGTACAAACATCTCTGATCATTTGAATTCTTTCAATACTCTTTTATGTCATTTGTCTAGTATAGATGTAAATCTCGAAGGGGAAGACAAAGAAGTTACACTATTGTGTTCTCTGCCTGATTCTTGGGATCATTTTGTAACTTCTATTAGGTTTAGTTCTACCGATACCATTGATTTCGATTTTATTGTGGGAGTGTTGTTCTCTGAGGAAACTTGGAGAAAATATAGCCTTGATACCTCAACATCATAAGCAATGGTGGCTACAGGTCAATCAAAATAAAGATATTGGAATTCAAGAGACACGCCAAGATCGAATTCAAGAGGTAGAGTAAGTTGAAGTGTTGGTACTGTGACAAATTAGGTCATCATAAGGAATATTTTTGGAAAAGAAAGGAACCAGCTACTGATGAGCACCAGTATTGCAGCAATAATGCTGCAACTCCTGGGTTGCCTACTTTAATCTTATCAAACCAGTAGTTCGTAACAAACTTGGAAGTGTCGGTGCTGTATGCACAAGTACTAGTTATCACTGCAGGTTGTCACTTGGTCAGCTGGCGCGAGATCACTAGGAGCTCAAGCCAACTTCTATGGATTCCAAAAGAAGCTCTATTTGTGATGGAAGGAAAGAGAGATTACTCTACAGATGCTATTCTAACTGCAGAAAGGAGAAAGACTGAAATGTAAAGCAAACCTAGCAAACCCTAATTAACCAACTAATTCTACTTTTGCAGAAAGCACTATGAAAACCATGAAAGGAATGCCATTAACTACTGAAGGAAGTAAACAACATCTAACAATGCTATTTCTGGAAGTAAATAAGAAAAGGACATATTTTTGGATTTTTATGTATTTTTATGTGAAATTGACATGCATGTAATTTATTGTGTGAATGTGGCAGCGAATAGGTGGTGTTGGAGGGCAGTTTTGGTACTTGAGAGGATGTAGGATGGTGTGGATAGGCCCTAAGAGGTCTTAGGTAGCATTATGGAGGATTTAACCACACTCGGCCTTCAAAAGAAAGCCTACAGGAAAATCTACAAGAAGACACAGGAAATCTATAGGAGGAAAAGCAACGTCCTACAGGACACCTACAAGAGGAGGCCGAGAGCAGTTTTCACTATTTTGATGGTGTGAGAGTGGGTGAAAAAGATGGATGAAGGTTGGAATGAGGTGTTAGGGCGCCTATGGTCTACCATGAACCACTAGGAGAGAGAAAGATAATTGGATTTGCTGAAGGATAGAGGAAGAAGCTCTACGAAAAACGCATGAAACTAAGGCAGAATTGAGGTGAGGTTTAGGAGACCAATAGGGAATAGATGGAGGGTATGATTGTTGATAAGCTGGCCCACTGCTGGAAGAGATTTTTTGCATAGAAACTGATAGTCAACCAAGAAAATCAAGTAACAAGTGAAATGAATGCATTGAGGAAAAACAAAGTTTTACATAAAAAGTGTCTAAACTATGATCTATGAAAGGAAATGTTGAGAAATATTATAGGAAAGGAAAGAGTGAAATAAGAATATTGCAAATCAGGAAGTAAGCATGATGAAGAAGATCTAAAGCGAAGCAAAACTGGACTATTAACCTTCTAAAAAGTTCAAACATTAGAAGTCCTATGAAGGAGGAAAATTTGTGTTTTTGGGGCAGCAGGAGAGTCTTTGCCTCAAATCATGGTCCCGGAGGGAGGAAGAGAGGAAAAGGCACTATTGCTAGCCTTCTAAATCTTTGTTGATCACTATTTAACCTGCTACAGAAAGCACGAATGGAAGCAAACTACTAAATCATCAAAAGAAACCTTTGGGCCCTAACCCAAGAGCTTCAGCCCTCTGAGGTAACTTAGTTCTAGCTCAAAAGGGATTCCATCTTTATTTTCAAAACAATAGCAAGATTACATGAACCTGTCACAAAAAATAAGCTTGAAGTTGGAGCAGAGTTTACATAAGCAAAAATCCAACAAAAATCCGACCCTAGTGAGGCCCTAGGCCTCTCTACTTATACAAATGAAGCTACCAACAGCTTCCTTAGAATCGGGGAGGCTTGGCTCCCAAACCTTGAGATAATCATCAGTCATCCTCCACTTGCTCGGCTGCCTTCTAGTGAATGATTCAACTGCTTTTACTGCAAGCTGAATGAAGGGGAATTCGAACTGAGGAGTAATAAATGAGGGGGATTCCCTCCTATAATTTCTCTCTTTTTTCCACTTCGAGTTATTGCTTCCATTTGTCCATTGGATCCTTGACTTTGACCTCGAAACTCATCAATAATCTGCATTAAATACATGTTAGACCACATGGCATAATAACTAACTAAACTCACTCTATAAGCATAAATGTAATCAGAAAATCACGTAATAAGCTAGGAGAATGGTTGATTTGACTAGGTTAGGAGGTAAAATGAGCCCATATAACTACCCATTTATGAGGCTTATCATCACCCCCTACTGAAAGTCTTGCTCATCCTCTGAGAAACTTAGTCAATCTCCTCAACTTTTATGGCCCTGGTGGCCTCCCTAGCATCCCAAGCTTCTGATGTGGTCTGCTCTTATTTTCCATAGAATCCTGCCTTCATGTCTATCTCCTTCCACTGCTCTTCCTCTTCTTCTTCCCTTATCCCTTCCAGTATGCTTAACAGTAGTGGGGGACTCAGTTTGAGGCCAGTCCAATTGACCTTCTACCTCTGCATGGAGTGCTTGTACATTGGCACTTTTTTCAATGCCTCCTTTAGCCTCATGGGGGAATGATATTCCCTGATCTGCAAACTGTGCGGAAAGGTGTTCCATCTCCTCATGCATGCATGCACATAGTCATCCCCAAGTAGCCTTTGCATATCCTCAAAGTGTGCAATGGCTTGTGCTTGATTAGTGAGATATCTAGGGGCAATCTGAGGGTCATTAGCAAGAAGGTTGTGTGTGCTAATGAGTGCCATAGGATCTGATGGCTCAGCTCTTATCATTAGTGGCTCATTCTACTCATTTATCATCAATCTTTTTATTTCTTCTGCCGTCAATTCTTCATGGTTCATCCATGAGGCCATGGCCATTAATTGTAGGTCCCCTAGCTTGGCATTGGGGTCCCACACATTCATGTCTGTGAGGTCCATGTTATGTGGGTAGAATTCTGCCATTTTTTCCTTCTCCTCTGATGTGCTTTGGTCATACAGATCCATAGACTGCCTGTAATCTTGGAAAGGCATTGTGCCTCTTTGTGCCAAAGTCTTTATCTGGAATTGTAACCATTGGTCCTTGAGATAGAGGCGATAGGATTTTCCTAGTGTTATTCATTGCAATGTCTCCATGGATAAGCTAGCCATGCATGCCAGCTAAGTCTCCTTCTCTTGCAGCTACCTCCTTAACAACTCATTTTCACTTGCATGGTTGCTTCTTGTAATTGCTTCTCGGTCTCTGAGAGCACTCAACTTTCTGCCCATCTCTCTTGGTTTGTTTTCCATATGGCCAACATCCTCAAATCCTTTGGATTTGGCTATTTGCATCCACCTATGTGTTCTTACTCTTTCTTCCTCCAATTCAAAGAATAGTGGGATTGCAAATTTTGTGGGATTATCCTTCCTCCCTCAAGTGGATTGTAATAGGAAGCAAGACTAGGCTGGGGATCAGGTTCTTGTATCTTTGGTGCTTCCTCCTTCACTTGTGGATGTTCTTCTATCCTTTTCTCAAGTTGTTGGGTCTCCTGTAGTTTTGACAGTGTCTCTTGTATAATTGTCTGAGCCTCATGTAGGAATGTTTTTGGGTCCTGTAGTACTACCTTTTCCTTCCATGTGGAAGATCTAGGAGTCCCCCTTTCATATGTTATACGTGTCTTAGAAGGGGATTCTTTCCCCTTGGCAGAGGGTGAATCTTCAATTGTAATTGGCACTTTTGAAGAGGGCTAAGGTTTGCCTATTTTGATTCTTGTGCTCTTCCTAGCCCTGAAATACATGGAGGCCTATCTTTTCCTCTTTTGCTTTGGCTTGATTGGTGTACTAAGGGAAATTAGGGTAGCTGCTGCCTCCCTTTATAGAGTCTCAAGGGACTCTTCTCCTTGTTCTGCCTTTTCTGCCTCTTTTTCTCCTCCTTCTGTCCCTTTTTCTATCTCTTTATTTCAGTTTCTTCCTCCTTCCTTTCTTGTTCTGCTAAGTCACCAATGGCTTTACCTTCTCCCCCTTGATGCTCTTCCTCCTCACTGCTAGTAGGACTGACATCATAGGCTAAGGCCTTTATGTCATCCTCAGCTGTCATATTTCGGAAGACTTCTCATGCTATAGGGAGTCTAAATGTTTGGAGGGCTTCCTCCACTAGGATTTTGATTAACCCATGGTGAGCTAGCTACTATGAATTTCCTGCTTGAACATTAGTGCTGGAGTCAATGAGGGACTGCAAGAGGAAGTAGGGGATACTGAGCTTCTGAGGTGTTGGAGTGTCCATGCCATACCTTAATTCATGGAGGATTCTAAAGTGATAACCATAGACAATTTTGTACCTCCCCTCATAGGAAATGTATTTGATTATTCGATAGCTAACCTCATGCCAAGGATATGGTATGTTATCCCTTCTAATGCCATTTTTATCCTCTACAAGGGTTTCATTATTTTGGAAAACGTTTTTCTTGGCAGCCTAGCCAATTGGTTTCTCATCCTTACTCTAAGGTAGCCCAAGAGGAAGGGTAGTGACCCTACTGATAAATTTAGGGTTTATCTCCATGGAAAGACCTCTAAAGGTGAAAATGGCATCATTTCTTATGTGGGGTACCAGAGAGAGAGAAAACTCTTGGGAAATTTCTTCATCAAACCCTTGGAATTTCTCAAATAAATTCATCCAATTTTCCCTTGTGAAGATGTCCACCACATGTGGATGTGCATGGAGCATAGTGGAGTTAGTGGGCTCCTTTCTCATAAACCCTCCCGCCATTTTGTTTATACTCTTTTGAGAAACCAAATGTGGAGATGGAGACAACAAAATTTTGAGAAAAATAGAGAAATAGAGGACACTGTGTTTTTTAAAATAAGCAGAATTTTTTTTTATGTATTTTCTCCTCTCTTAAAGACTTATTTCCTCATCAAATTGAGGCCATTTCTTTCATATATTGATATTAAATAGGGGGCATGCATGAATCCTACCTATTTAGACCGAAAATCGTGCAAAAAATCGAGTTTTCTCTGTTCAGAACAACTCACTACCCTTCCTGTAGAACCCTGTTGTCCCTCCTGTAGAATTCCTGTAGGACTTATTTAAGTGCTCCTATAGAAAATGCTGAGAGTAGGAATATGGGAGAGATCGACAGAGGACGATGGTTACGAGGCTGTGGGAGCACAAGAAAACTACTGTAGCTGAGTTATGAGGAGAGAATGAAGGAAAAGGTGGTGAGAATGCTCGGGGAGGAGTACTTATTACCCTTTATGGATATTTCCAGTGATGAGCGGTGAGATGGAAAGGTATACGTTGGCCATGTTTAGACCATTGGTCCCCACCTGCTTGGTCATCATGGCTTCTCCTCGTAATCATCTCCCGTCATTGTATCAGAGTTCACACTTCCTCCACTATGTGTCCTTGGCATCTTGTGCTGGAGTTGACTATGCGCATGTGTGGGTGACATCTTGGATGAGTGGAGTCAACTAGAGGAAGGTGGCCCAGTTAACTAGCCACCTTTCCCTCATTTAACCTCAACCATCTCATTGCTTTTTCATGACTTCTAATTACACAAATGCAAACATAGGAGCTATTTAGTTGCTTATGTGTGATCCAAATGTATTTTCTATGAGGTGTTGTGGTTCTCTCTCTGCTGCATGCCTTTATTTCTTTTGATGCATGTTGTATGCTTGTTGATGTGTGGTTGTGTCTTGCTGCTGGTGCTGGGTTTTGATGGGATCAGCTGCTACAGGAGCTCCTGTAGCTGCTTCTCCCCTTGAACTTCAGCTTCTTCCTGTGCCTGGAGCTTGAGGATGATGCCATAGGTTTAGATAAAGATGGAGAGGTAGTAGGTAGGCTTCAGGTGAGGTGGATGGTGCTACTTCCTCTCTTATTTTTTGTTTTTTTCTCTAAATAACTGGAAAACTGTTTTTTTGTGCTTTTCTTGGACGCGAAAAAAAATGATGCTTGGGGTGTGATGTAGGTTTGGAAATGATGGCAAGGAGGCTTGAAGACTATAGGAGGGTTTATAGGTTATCCATGAAGCTTCCTTGTCCCTCAAACTACCTTTTGTATCCATTTTTGGCTCTATGTAATTCCTACAGGAGCCTCCTGTAGAAAACACAGTTTTTGAAAAAGAAGCATAGTGGTCTGAAAGAAATGCCAGAAATGATGGAGAAAAGTGTGGAGAAGGTGAGATGGGTGTTGTTGTGAATGGCAGGATCCCCTTGGCACCTTCTTTTGCTCCTTGTAGTCCTCCTACAAACTTGCAATGCAACAAAAATTCATTTCTTTTTTCTCTCTCTTTTTTATGTTTTGTCTTTTGTTTTTGTTTTTGTTTTTTTTTTTAAACGGCTAGGGTGCCTCAGAGAGGTTTTCACCCTAATTACCTGCCCTAGGTGCCTCCAAGGGAGGTTTTCACCCAGGTATCTTATTCTTTTTCCTCTTTTTTTTTTACATCACTGAGCTGCCTCAGAAGAGGTTTTCAACCCAATGATGGGACTCAAGTGCCTCATGGAGGTTTTCACTTGAGTCCTTATTATTTTTTATTTTTTCTTGAGTGAGTGGGTGAAGTGGAAGCTAAGACATGCTCCACTGCCATCATTGTTTTATTCAAACCTTCAATAAACTCTCGCTTGGAGGGTGGTTTCTTGTAAACTTTCAACTGATGTCCATTGACAAGCATGGGGATGGCTTCGTCATCAATGGTTCTGATCATAAATAAACCATTTTCATTGCATTTCTCCACAGTGTAGGGTCCCAGCCATCTTGTCCTCAGCTTGCCTTTAAAATCCTTGTATCTTGAATCATACATTAGTGCCCAATATTTCTCTTGCAATTTCTTCTCCTTGATATTTTTTCATGCCATATCTTTTTCTGAAGCTGAACTACCTCTGTGTGGACAAGGGCTTGCAATTTGTATTCATCTAATCCATTGAACTAAAGTAATCTCTCCTTCTGTGCATGGCTGAGGTCTAGGTCCAGTTGAGCTACCATCCGTAGCATGTTGAATTCAAATTCTATTGACAAAAAAGCCTTCTTCCCATCGACCAGTTCATAGGGTGTAAACCCAGTGGTGGTCTTCCATGTGGTGTTGTAGGCCCAAGTGGCCTCAACTAATCTGTCAGCCCAATCTTTTCTGCTGCTGCTCACTACTTTGGTCAGGATCCCTTCCAATGCCCTATTAGTGGCCTCCACTTTCCCATTGGCTTGTGGATGGTAAGAGGTGGAAGTTTTATGCTTGATCTTATGATGTGTGAGTAGGTCTTCAACCAGGTTGGAAGTGAACTAACTGCCTTGATCTGTGACCAACTCCCTTGGATACCCGAACTTGTAGAATATTTTTTCTCTCAAAAAATTAGCTACTTTTTCCTCTGTCGCTGCTTTGATTTCTTTTGTCTCTACTCACTTTGTTAGGTAATCGGTGCACACAATGATGTATTTTTCCACTTTGAAGGAGGGCTGATAGGACCCACAAAGTCCATGCCCTACTTCTCAAATGGCTCAAAGGTCACCTGAGGTTGCATGGGAATCTCATCCTTTGGAGTAGGTTTCCGCATCCTCTGACACCAATCACACTGGCTTGTATATCTCCTCACATGTTGATGAAGAGTGGGCTAGTAGTATCCTTCTTACAGTATCTTGAAGGCAGTTCTTTTTGCTACAAAATGACCTCCACAAGGCCCATCATGACAGGTCAAGAGGATGTCAAAGACTTTCTCCTCCCTGACACATCTTCTCAAGATATGATCTAGGCCAAGTTTGAAGAGATTGCCCCCAATCCAGGTGAAAGGGGTGCTTTTCCTTATTATCTGCTCTTCTCTTTTAAGAACATGTGTGGTGGGAACTGTGCTAAAACCAAGTAGTTGGCTATATGACCAAACCATGGAGAGAGTATTGATATAGAAAATAGGTGTTCATCCGGCATTTGGTCATCCACCATTCCTTCTTCACCTACAGGAAAATTTACTATAGACAAAAAGTCAGCGACAAGATTTTCTTTACCAGCCTTATCAATAATGGTCAAATCAAACTACTGCAATAAAAGAAACCATCTAATAATGCAAGCATTTACATCTGGTTTGTTCATTAAATATCTAATTGCAGCATGACCAGTGTGCACAAAGGTTTGATAGCCTGTGATATAATCTCTGAATTTGTTTAAGGAATGCACGATAGCTATGAGTTCCTTCTTAATCACTGTATAGTTTAACTCTGCCTTTAACAATTTTTTGCTTATAAAGCATATGGCATAAGGTAACTTTTCGTCAATTTGTGCTAAGGCTACTCCTATTGCTTTGTTTGAGGCATCTGTGTGAATGTCGAAAGGTAGAGCCCTGTTTGGGCCTCTGAGAATTGGGGCAGTTACTAGCTTGCTCTTCAAGACATCTAAGGCTTATTAACAGTTTTCCAACCATATGAACTCAACATCTTTGCCTAAGAGACCAAACAAAAGAGACGCTAGCTTGCTGAAATCTTTAATGAATATTCTGTAATATCCGACTAAGCCTAGGAAACTTCTGACATCTCTCACCTTCTAAGGAGGTGGGACCCTTTGGATGATGGCAATTTTGTTGGGGTCTACCTGCAATCCTTGTTGAGATATTGCATGGCCTAACACAGTCCCTTTAGTCATCAAAAACTCACATTTTTCCGGATTGAGGGACAACTTCATCTCAATACACTTATCTAGAACTTTTCCTAGGTTAGATAAAGCTTCCTGCAAGTCAGAACCATAAGGAGTAAAATTATCCATGTATATTTCTACTACATCATGAACCAATTTAGAAAATATACTAAATACCGCTCTTTGGAAAGTGGCTGGAGCATTGCACAAACCAAAAGGAAGGACCCAATATGCAAAGCTACCCCAATGACAAGTGAAAGTGGTCTTATCTTGGTATTTCGGGCTGATTTGAATCTGATTGTACCTGCTAAACCCATCTAGGAAAGAGAAAAACTTTTTCCCTGCCAGACTGTCTTACACTTGATCTATGAAAGGTAAAGGAAAATGGTCCTTTTTAGTGGCGTTGTTCAATTCCCGATAGTCAACACAAATTTTCCACTTACCATTTTTTTTTTTGGCACTAGCACCAAAGGAGAGACCCATTCACTGTCAGAGATGGGATAGATGAATCCTGCATCAAGCAATTTTTGTAGTTCTTCCTTAACAATATCTTTAAGTGTTGGATTCATCCTCCTTTGAGGTTGCCTAACTGGCTTGCAATCTTCCTTGATGTATATATGATGAGTACATATTGAAGGGTGCACTCCCTTCATTTTCTTAAAACTCCAGGCAAAGGCATCTAGATGTTTTCTCACTAGGTTGCATAGCTCCTTCTCTTGGGAAACAGATAGGGATAGATTGATTTTCAATGTCCTTTCTAGGCTGAACTCTATATTTTTCACACTGGGAGAAGTAGGATCGGCCACATAGAGATCAGTTGAGGGGTTGTTTTGTGTTTCTCGTACTATGTCTTCTAATGGTGATACACTAGGAGGTGGATTCTAAATCAAATTTTCAATCATATCATCCTCATCTTATGGTTTACCCCCCATGGGAGTTTCTAATGTACGAAGTGGTGCAGAATAAAAATCATCCTCATCTTCCTCCTCCAACCAGAGAGGTAGATCATGTTCTAGCAAAGGTTGGGCGGGAGGATATAGGATTAACTACTTGGACATGTGCCCACTCTTTATGGTCATGTTCCCAACTCGACAACTGATGTAGGCGTCGGCTGTAGCCAACCAGGGTCTTCCTAGAATGACAGGATTCCCAGTGAGCTTTGCATTTGGTTGGAGAACTAAGAAATCAGCTGGGTACTCCCAAGAATCAATGGAGACTGACACATCTTCCACAATCCCCTCAGGGGTCACTATGGAGTGGTCTGCTAACTGTAACACTATTGTGGTCTTCCTCAAGGAGCCTTGGAGGTTTAGTTTGAGCATTATGTCCTTTGTCATCACATTAATGGAAGCTCCCAGATCAATCAAGGTATGCTGGATCATTATGCCATTGATGTGGACATCAACTACTACGTTTCGAAGGTCCAAATATTTTGGACAGATTACCTGCCCCAATATCAAGTCGGATAGTTGTCCTATGACATTGATGGTTGGGGCATCTCTCTTATGCCTTCTTGGATACCTAAATCACTTCTGTTTGATTAACCTATTGTAGATATGCACATCTTTTATGGCTTGGAGAAGTGGTATCCTTACACATAAATGTTTCAATTCTCTCGAGAATTCAGTCTCTTCTGGGGTAGGCTGGACTGTCACAGATAGTCTCTTAGGAAAGGGTGGATTTGCTTTACATTTGCTTTCCTCTTTATCTTCCTCAACCTCCTTGCATGGAGGTTGGCTATCTGGGAGAACTTTCCCAAATTGCAAGTTGATTTCTTGAATCTCCATAGCATAAGTTGGGCATCATGGTTCCCCACTATACACTTGTTGAGCCTGTCTGTTGTTCATGTTCGGATTTGGCTAGGTAGGAATCTGGGGTTGTCTTGGTGGAGCAGAAGGCAACGGTTGTTTTTGGGCAGGTGGTGGAGGCCTGAGAGCAGGAAGAGAGTTGTATTGGGGCCTCCACCTCTGATGAGATGCATTCCACTGAGGTTGTGGCTGAGCATAGGATTGAAATGAATGGGTGGCTAGTTGGGCATGATATTGAGATGTGAAGGACCAAGGAGGTGGTGTGGACCAGGAAAGATGAGCAGGGGGACCCCAAGAAGGTATGGAGGGAACTTGGTTGGGGTTGTAGTATGCTTGAGATGTCCCTTGCATCCCCTATTGGTATGGTCTAGGTCCATGTGACCTTCTTTGGTTTATGTAATAGAGTTGTTCAGTGACTACCTCAGCGCCTTGATATACAACTTTAAGTCTGGGCAAGGAAGGGCACTCGTCTGTAGAATGATTTTCTTCATAGACTAAACAAACCTCTATAGAGTTCAATGGGCATTCATTCTTAGGATGGCTCCTGATTCATCTAGGGAAAAAAATGGCCAAAGCCCTCTCTGCTTCCTCTTGTTTTCTTTTGATATGTAAGGTGTCCATTTGCATGGCAAGAGTCTACAGCATCTCACTCTTGAAGTCTTCCAGCATGTTTCCAATTTCTCCTTTAATGGATGGGTTGGAGGAAGAGGTACTGGCTATGGGTTGACTCCCCCTACCTTTCTTTCTGGCTACCCTAGAATGGTTTCTAAAAATAGTCTTTATGTCCTCATAGGGTAGTTGGTAGATGTCTCCCCCAACCAACAGATGGAGGGTGTCTAGAAGATCTTCCCAGATTCCCCTGAGTAGGACCAACTTCAGAGACTCAAGATCAAGTGTACACCCGACCCTTTTGTAACTGAGCTGGAACCTCTCTTCATAGTCTTCCAAGGACTCATCACTTCCTATGGTCATTCGAAAGATTTCTTCTTT
Organism: Pinus tabuliformis; assembly: GCA_031772625.1. NCBI lineage: Eukaryota > Viridiplantae > Streptophyta > Pinopsida > Pinales > Pinaceae > Pinus > Pinus tabuliformis. The sequence goes on from CM062810.1 coordinate 585,590,881, forward strand.
AGTATATTTTGACCTACAATAGTCTCGATGCTTGTTTTTAAAGGCCTGTTGCATCTGAGCCCAAGTTGTGATGCTATCTCCAGATAATCCCAAGAGCTCATGTAGTGCTACATCCTTGAGAGTAGAAGGGAACAATTTCAAATTTTGCTCATCTTCTGCATAGTCATAAGTTCGACAAATGATAGCAAGCTCGAACAAGAAGGTGTCAGGATCTTCTGTAGTCAGACCATGGAAATGAGGTAGGGTAGAAGGGCTTATATTCTTCATTTTGGTGTCCCCATTGGTCTCCTGAATGGGAAAGGTACCCTCTATTCTCTCTCCATTCCCCCTAGAATTTCTGTTTTTGGCCATTGGCTCTAGAGGAATGTTTTCTTCTTCTTCTTCGCCTATAGGTTCTTTAAATATGTCTAGTTGTTCACCTAAGGGTTCGTCTTGATCGCAACCACTGAAGGAGAGAGAAGGTTGGCTGTGTGAAGCAATGGGGGTGTTGGGTAAGAATTTTCATAAGTTATCTCTATTCCTATAAGGCATGAAAGGAGATATTTTTTTTCTTTTTTTTCTTTTTCCCACAATGATAGTACCTACAGAAACTGAAATTGATTATAAAAAACAAATTGCAACTAACTAAAATGAACTTGTTGAAATGGAAATTTGCAACATTGAAAAGGAAAGCAAGGAAATGCAGAACTTGAAAGGAAAAGAAATGACTAGTCTACTTTTGCTGAAATGAACTATTAGCATAATGTTGCAATAGGAAATAGAAGAAAGTAGTAATCACATAATACTCTGACACTTCCCTGGAAATGGTGCCAAAAAGTGGTGAGCACCAGTATTGCAGAAATAATGCTGCAACTCCTGGGCTTCCTACTTTACTCTTATCAACCCGGTAGTTCGTAACAAACTTGGAAGCGTCGGTGCTGTATGCACAAGTACTAGTTCTCACTGCATGTTGTCACTTGGTTAGCTGGAACGAGATAACTAGGAGCTCAAGCCAGCTTCTATGGATTCCACAAGAAGCTCTATATGTGATGGAACGAAAGAGAGGTTACTCTACAGATGCTATTCTAACTGCAAAAAGGAGAAAGACTGAAATGTAAAGTAAACCTAGTAAACCCTAATTAACCAACTAATTCTACTTTTGCAAAAAGAACTTTGAAAACCATGAAAGGAATGCCATTAACTACTCAAGAAAGTAAACATCTAACTATGCTATTTCTAGAAGTAAATAAGCAAAGAACATATTTTTGGATTTTTATGTATTTTTATGTGAAATTGACATGCATGTAATTTATTGTGTGTGAACGTGGCAGCAAATAGGTGGTGTTGGAGGGCGATTTTGGTACTTGAGAGGATGTAGGATGGTGTGGATGGGTCCTAGGTGGTCTCAGGTTACTTTTTGGAGGCTTTTCCCACACTCGGCCTTCAAAAGAAAGCCTACAGGAAAATCTACAGGAGGACATAGGAAATCTATAGGAGGAAAAACAGCGTCCTACAAGAGGCCTATAGGAGGAGACCGAGAGCAGGTTTCACTATTTTGAGGGTGTGAGAGTGAGTGAAAAAGGTGGATGAAGGTTGGAATGAGGTTTTAGGATGCCTATGGTCTACCATGAACCACCAGGAGAGAGAAAGATGATTGTATTTGCTCAAGGAGAGAGGAAGAAGTTCTAGGAAAAATGCAGGAAACTAAGGCATAATTGAGGAGAGGTTTAGGAGATCAATAGGGCATGGATTAGATGGATGATGTGATTTATGATAAGCTGGCCTACTGCTGGAAGAGATTTGCTACATAGGAACTGACAGTCAACCAAGGAAATCAAGCAACAAGTGAAATGAATGCATTGAGGAAAAATAGAGTTTTGCATAAAAAGTGTCTAAATTATGATCTATGAAATGAAATGCTGAGAAATACTGTAGGAAAGGAAATCATGAAAGAAGACTATTGCAAATCAGGAAGTAAGCATGATGAAGAATATCTAAAGTGAAGTAGAACTGGACTATTAATCTTCTAAAAAGCTGCAAACACCAGAAGTCCTATGAAGGAGGAAAATCTGTGTTTCTAGGCAGCAAGAGAGTCTTTGCCTCAAATCATGGTCCTAAAGGGAGGAAGAGAGGCCAAGGCACTGTTGCTAGCCTTTTGAATCTTTGTTGATCACCGTTTAACCTGCTACAGAAAACAAAAATGGAAGCAAACTACTAAATCATCAAAAGCAACCTATTATTAACCATAAAAGAAATACATCTAGCAGCAACTAATCTACAAGCTAAAACAAAGTATACAGATACAAGTAAAGAGGAGCTTGGTTGCTTGGATTGGGCCCTAACCCAAGAGCCACAGCCCTCTGAGGTAACTCAGTGCTAGCTCAAAAAGGATTCCATATTTATTTTCAAAACAATAGCAAGATTACATGAAACTGTCACAAAAAATAAGCTCGAAGTTGGAGCAGAGTTTAGATAAGCAAAAATCCAACAAAAATATGACCTTAGTGAGGCCCTAGGCCTCTTTACTTATACAAATGAAGCTACCAACATCTTCCTTAAAAGCAGGGAGGCTTGGCTCCCAAAACTCGAGATAATCATCAGTGATCCTCCACTTGCTCGGCTGCCTTCTAGTGAATGATTTGACTATTTTTACTTCGAGCTAAATGAAGGGGAATTAAAAGTGAGGAGTAATAAATGAGGGGGATTCCTTCCTATAAGTCCTTTCCTTTTTCCACTTCAAGTTATTGCTGCCATTTGTCCATTGGATCCTTGACTCTAACCTTGAAACTCATCAATAATCTGCATTAAATACATGTTAGACCACATGGCACAATAACTAACTCAACTCACTCTACAAGAATAAATATAATCAGAAAATCATGTAATAAGCTAGGAGAATGGTCGGTTTGACTAGGTTAGGAGGTAAAATGAGCCCATATAATTACCCATTTATGAGGCTCATCAGCTGCTAAAAAGGAATCTACAAAGGAAGTTAATTCGTGAAACAAGTGCAAGTATTGTTGGTGACGTATTGTCCACTTTTACTGTTTCTCAACATCATTATAATTGGTTGCTAGATTCTGGTGCTTCCCATCATATGTGTTTTCATAGGAATTGGTTCTGTTGATACCAATCTATTGATGAGTGTGTGGTTTTCATGGATAATGATGTTACATGCAAAACTATTGGGATTGGTAGTATCAAGATTAAAATGTATGATTGTATTGTTAGAACAATGAAAAATGTGAGGCATGTGCCTGAGCTTAGAAAAAACTCAATATATTTTGGAGTGTTATATTGTACTAGTTATAAATGTACAATTCAAGGTGGAGTTATGAAGGTGATGAATAGCATCTTGGTAGTCATGAAGACTAAAAGGTTTAGGAACCTTTATAAGCTTGAAGGAAGGACATAAATAGATCATGCAATAATAGCATATAAAGGTGCAAGTGAATCTACCCATTTATGGCATCAATGCTTGGGTCATATGAGTGAGAAAGGGATGAAGGTATTGGTTTATTGTAAGTTACTGCCAAGCTTGAAATCTCTTAATTTAAATTTATGTGAGCATTGTGTTTATGGAAAGAAATCTAGACAGAAATTTAAAACATGGAAACATGTTAGTAAAGGTTTCCTTCATTACATCCATTCAGATCTTTAGGGACAATCTCCTAAAGTCTCTTTTGGAGGATCTTCATATTTTTTAACATTTATAGATGATTACTCCAAAAAGGTGTGGATCTATTTACTTAAAAGAGAAGATGATGTATTCAATGCTTTTACGTCGTATAGAGATTTTCTTGAAAATAGCACTTGAAGGTCAATTAAATGTTTGAGAACTAACAACGGAACTAATTTTACTTAAGGAAATTGAAAATTATTGCAAGGAAAATGGGATTGAAAGACATAAAACCATAGTTTATACTCCTTAGGGAAATGGTGTTGTTGAATGCATCAATAGGACTCTTCTAGAGAGAGAAAGGAGTATGCTCAATAATGCCAAGTTACAACAGGAATTATGGGAGGAAGTAGTTCTTACAGCGAGCCATCTGGTAAATTGGTCAGCGTTAACTGCATTTAATTGCAATATTCCAAAAGAGGTATGGATAGGTCAACCTTGTGGTTATTCAAATCTTAAAGTCTTTGGTTGTGATGCATATGCTCTTATTCCAAAGAATCAATGTTCTAATTAGATCCAAAATAATAAAAGACTAATCTTCGTTGGATATGGCGATGGAGTTAAAGGATATAGATTGTGGGACCCTACTACCCACAAACTCATCATTAATAGAGACATCATATTTGATGAATCATCACTCATAAAAGAAGATGTAGATGGTGAAATGGAACAGGAAAAAGGACTAGAGATTCAACAAGCTCAATTGGAAACTCAATCATCTTAAAGGGAGGATGATCATGAAGATGTTCATGAAGAAACTCCTACAAAAGCAGATGAGGATAGAAAATTTTCTTAGGAAACTAAGGAAATAATGCAATAAATTTTATGAAAGCCGACACAGATCAAATATTTTTTCTAAAAGTTATGATGATTTTGCTACATTTGTTTCTTTGATTTCTAATGATGGAGAACGTAGTTGTTATTCGGAAGCAATGGAAGTATCTAATAGTGATAAATGGAAAGTAGTAATGAAAGAGGAAATGGATGCCTTGCAAAGAAATAAGACATGGGATATGGTGGAACTTTCCAAGGATAGGAAATTTCTTGGTTGTAAGTGGGTTTACAAATTGAAGAAAAGAGTTGATGATATTGTTGAGAAGTACAAAGAAAGTTTGGTTGAAAAAGGATATTCTCAAAAGCAAGGTATTGATTTCCATGAGATATTTTTCACCACTTTTAAGCTTGCTTCAATTAGAGTTTTGTTAGCACTAGTTGCATTACTTGATCTAGAGTTAGAGAAATTAGATGTTAAAACAACATTCTTACATGGAGATTTGGATGATATATATATCTATATATATATATATATATATATATATATATGGAACAAATAGAAGGGTTTGTTCAAAATTACAAGAGGTTTGTTTGCAAACTCAAGAAGTCATTGTATGGCTTGAAGTGGTCTCTCAGGCAATGGTATAAGAAGTTTGATTCTTTCATGATGAGACACAATTTTACTAGAAGTGACTATGATCATTGTGTTTACTTTCAAAATATGGAACATAGCATATTCATTGTTTTGGTGTTATATGTTGATGATATGTTTCTGGAAAGAAAAAGCATGGTTGATATCAACATATAAAAGGCCCCGTTGGCTACGAATTTCGAAATGAAGGATCTTGGAGCAGAAAAAATAAATTTTGGGCATGGAGATACACAAAGATAAGAAAAATGGTAAGTTGTGGTTATCACAACAAAAGTATGTGAGGAAAATACTTATAAGATTCGGTATGAATAATGTGAAACCAGGACTTCACTAAATGAAGCCTAGGATATTTCCATCGAGCACCATTTGGCCATCACCATCTCACTTCAATTGGTAGAAATAGGTCTCTCTCTCTCTCTCTCTCTCTCTATATATATATATATATATATATATATATATATATATATATATATATATATATATATTCATTCTTTGTCTTAGCATTTCTGTCTTCCCTCTTTCTAATCTTACAAGAAAAAAAGAAGACTGATTTTGCAGGGAGAAATAGAAGACTAATTACACAAGTAGAGAAATGGCATAAGACAATAAAAAAACCAGTTAGAGAAACAGAGAAATGGAAAAAGACAAAAAAACATGTAATATCAACGACATAGTTTCTAGATTGAACTCCACAAAAGATGATTGTGATTGTTTTCCTTGTGATTGTGTTGCTATAGCCTATACTCATACGAAATAGATTGAAATCTATTGGAGATGAATGAAATAGATTGAACTCTATTGGAGATGAAGGTAAAAGAGAAGAAATTAGGATTGACTACCTATCTTATTGGTTTGAGACATCAAAATGTATTATCGATTTTAAGTATGCATCACTGTATATTATAATGTGAGAATAACACGAGGTTAAATGGAAAACATGCGAACAACTACAAGGAATACGTTCACATCCGTACAACCACACCATGGAAAAGCTTCGGCAATACGATATCGAAAAACTTTGACTAAATTGTAAACATAGAAAAAGTCCTGGAAAAAAGATCGAAAAACATTAATTAAATTATAAAGATTGAAAAAGTGTCCGCGATAAGAAATCGAAAAACTTTGGCTAAGTTGTAAACGTGGAAAAAGTTTCAACAATAAGAAATTACACACTTTTGCTAAATTGTAAACATGGAAAAAGCTTCACCCTTAAAACATGAAAGAATTTTAAAATATAGTGTTGACTTAAAACATTTTTTAAATTCTAAGTAAGGGAAAATTTCAACGAGAACTAATACGGGATTGATCACTATATACACTACCTTTGCCGGGTATAATAAGAATGAATGTCCAAAGTATTTGCATGTTTTGAGAAATATTTGTAGTAAAAATTAATGAGCGTTGGGATGTTTTGTGAAGAATTTGGATTAATATATGATAAGTCATTAAATTAATTAGTAACAAGGGTCATTTAAAAGAGTTGATTGATATAACTTGATGATTATTGACCTGGATTCTATTATATTATATTTGAGTTAAATATTAATAGTTATTTTATTATTAATTTTTATTAAAAACGTGTTTTTATTTAAAATATAAAAATTTACCCATTTTTATTTATTTTTAATTTTTAATTAATTTTATTCTATAATATTTATAGAATATTCGTTTTCGAAGAATTTCTAAGACGTTTCTACACGTATTTTTAAATTACAAAATATTGGTTTTCTAACAATTTGTAAGATGTTTTCACATATTTTTTTTTATCTGGTTTCATATTGATATATTAATGTTAAAATAATAAAATGCTGATATCTTTAAATTAAAAGGCTCTTTACCACTTATAATGGGAGAGATATTTTCACATTATAATAATGTTAATATAGAGGATATGTTGTGACGTTAAATAACATAAAATTATATTAAATATGCATATCCATTTTTAAGTAAATTTAGATTTATATTAATTGATATATTTTAAATTAATGTATTTTGTTTAATTAATATAATTAACCAATATTTATAGTTAATATTAATTATTATTATTAATATTATAATTATATCTATTATTGTTAGTAGTTCAAGCACTTGAGAGTATTGTGTGTTTTATTATTTACTTAGATTTAATTTTAAGGGATATATGTTTGGTCTATTGTGATAAAGGTTAAATTTTAGGTGACTTTACCGACATACCATAGTGGAAACTCATTGTAAGGTTTAATCTTGTGTCTTACTTAGAGTAACCCAAATTACTCAAATAAGTTATCAATTCATCATGGTTAATAATAATAATAAGATCAAAATTATAAAAAATAAATTTTCACAATACAAAATAATTTTTAGAAATTTTATTTTATTTTTATGATAGTTCAAAAGAATTAAATACTTATTAAAAATATATAATAAAATATCGACTTTCTAAAATTTCAAAATTAAACTCCTAAAAATAAATTAAAAAGAAATGTTAAATATAGTTAATAATTAACATTAACCTAGATCACTCTTCACTCTAGATATGTCATACAGAACTTGTTTATACATTTTGTCACACAATTTTCACCTTTAATAGTTTTATGGGACATAGTGTTTTAACATATGGTGTTCTAGTTTCAATTAAGGAACTATAGTTCTATTCTACTCCACAGTAAAAGGATTAGTAGTTTATGGATGTTGCGGGATATACATATCATATTGTAAACTACAAAAAAGAATATATTGATAAAAATTTATATTTTTCTAATTTTGGATTTCGAACATAAAACTTCTATGTCAATGTGTGTGTTTTTGATTGTATCATTTTTGTTTCAAGCATTAAGTGGGGTTACATTTAATGAGGTACAATTGTTTTCTCAATTTATACATTCTTAAAGAAGTTTTCTTGATAGATCTAGGGTTAAGATAGATCTACATATGTATAATCAATATTAAAAAAATATGTAAATATGTTAACATATGAAACTTGTTGATGTCTTTTGGAATGTGATTTAAACCTTTATTAGTTTTATGGTGCATGGTAGTTTAGCCCATGGTGTTGTATTTTTTATTAAAGAGCTATGGTTATATTCTAATCCTGATCAAATGGTTTGGAATTTTATGGATACCATGGGATATACATCATATTGTAATACTATAAGGAAGAATATATTGAAAAATATTTCTTGTTTTCTTTGTTTTTTGGTTTCCATGATAAATTCTCTATGTTAATCTATTTGTTTTCCATTGCATTTTTTCTCTTTTATCATGAATCTATTTGTAAAAGTCAATTTTATATGGTTTTTCATGCCCCTAGCTACCTAGTGTGCCATATCAATATTCATGTAACATTATTTTTCTACATTTTTCCTTTTATTCAATTTTCTATAGCAATTAGCCAAATATGGCTAATGCATTCTATCATGTAGTTCACTCATATATGCAAATGTAATGACATAATATGACACATTTAATTGATACTCACACATGGCACATGAAAATTACATGTATAATTATAATACAATCATTTAAACATAAAAATAAATACTCATATTTTTAAATGAATCATGGAGTAGCTACAAAACTCAGATGTTCCACTCCTCCATAGACCACGTTTCTCATAATCCCTCAATAGTGAGTCAACTCAAGATGGGGCTTCAAATCCGCAAGGGAAATGACATAACCAAATCCATGTACATAAATAGTACCATCATAACCAAGCCATGGTACCAAACCTAGTAACCTCCTATCCAATGTCCCACATCCCCCATCATCTCGAAAACCTAATTAGTGCACCCCCTTCTCTACACCCACACTCTATTATGTTGTTCCACTACCCTTTGAGGTTGTCCAATTTAGGCGGGAAAGGATGTTTCAGAGTCTTGTGGTTTCCCAAAATTTCCAAATACCCTCAAGGGTTACCAAGTACCTCTTTATCAAAAAACCATCATTTCCACAAATTGCTTGGGATTTTAATAGCTTCCATAATTTCACAAGGTCTCCCTTGTCTCCATCATTGGGAGTCTATCCACCTCCCATCCATTAAAATGATGTAATGTGTGTAATGACACTAAAAAGCTTCACTATTATGTGCATGTCACTATTTGGAAACATGGAACTATGTAAAATCACTTTATAGACTTATCATAAAAAAAACATGTGTAATTTTGTCATGGGCTTCATTTAATAATATTTTAACCACCTAAGATTAATCCCTTTATAAGTTATCCCTTAGGCCCTTTTCACAATTATGGAGTTTTACCCCCCCATACTCTCTTGTGTGACTTTATCAGCGATAGTAGTTTATTTTATTAATATGCATGTGATTTCATATTTATAGAATTAGGTTGTGAGGTGTCAAAACATATAAAAACATGTGCACTTGCATAAAACACAAATGTACATGAGCACATTGACTCCCAAGTCCTCGACTCACCAAGCTTAAACATGATATGTACATCACGCACACAGGGTGATGAGCCTCATCATTGGGTAATTATATAGGCCTTAATTCACCTCCTAGCTAGTCAAATCAACTCTTCTCACGATTTATTACATGTTTCAATTATATTTTGTTTAATGAGATGAGTTAAAGTGAGATATTATGCCTAGTGGGCTAATATGCATTGAATGCAAGGTTGGAAGAGAAAATCAAGGAATTTTGTCAAGACTAAGGTTTAAAAATTGAATGGGACAAGGGAGAGAGATTGTACGAGGTAAATCCTCTTCATTTACTCCTCCTCCATTCAAATATTCCTCCATTAATCACGCCAGGTCGAAATGCAATCAACCAAGTCATGAAGATCAAAAGGCAGTCGAGAAAGTGATAGACAAAGAGTTAGTTCATCTCGAGTTTGGGAGTCGAGCCTCTCTAGATTTAAGGAAGTCATTGGGGAGTTCAGTTGTATAAGTAGAGAGGTATAGATTCTCATTAGGATTCAAATTTTTGTTGTAAAAACACTAGTTATTTTTGAGCTCCAGAGTTGCAGAAGAAATCGATGTAAATTTTTGTTTTGATAATGAAATTGAGTTTTTTCTTTATCCAGTACTGAGTTAACTCAGAGGGCTGATGCTCTTGGGTTACGGCCCAACCCTAGCAGCAAAGGCTCCTCTTCTTGTATCTGTATTCTTGGCTTAGTTTCATAGATTCATGGTTAAATTGTCTTTAGAAGTATTTCGTTGTAGGTAATGTGGATTTGATTAGTTGTTTATTAGTTTGCTTCCATTTGTGCTCCATTTCTGTAGCAGGTTAGAAGGGACAAAAGGAGCACCAAAAAGTCGTCATTAGTTGTCTTGGCCTCATGTTAGAAAATTATATATTACAGAGCAATGGAACACATAAAATACTACAAAAATATAAGCACATAAAATATTGCAGAAATATAAAGATGGAGAAATAAACAATCTTTCCTTTTATATTATCCAGCAAACAGAAGAGATTCAAACTATAGCAGATCCATTGTAATTCCTTCCTTGCTCTCAATATACTCTCTTCCTCACTCAGAATACAGATCTACATAGATGTAATACAATTCCCTCATATATAGCGAGGGGTTGCCTTCTAGGGCAAAAAACGATAAATTAAACATAACTTCTACAGTCAGATCTCACCTAATGAATTGCCCAGATTGACTACGAAATTACAACATTTTATAAGGCAATTTTAAATCTATTTTTATCTTCGAGGGCACTTCCCCTGATCCCCCGATAGAGGGGGGCCTCCCAAAGGTCACAGCTCCCCCTGGACCCCCCTACAACATAATTTTACAGGCAGCTTTGTCGCCCCATTACGAACTAGGGTCCAATGTGGTGATACATTTGAATACAAAAGATAATCGAGCTCCACACCCAACACCTCACTTATTCCCTCAAGGATCATGATTTGAGGAAAAGACCCTTATGCAGCCCCAAAAAGATAGATTTCCATTTTTACATAAGATTTAGATTTTAGTATACTTGAGACAACATTTGATCGGTTTTGCAAGTGTACGTTTAATTGCCATATCTTCCATCTTCAGTATTACAGTGGATCTCATCCATGATTCCATTTTATTCAAAATTTTTCCTCATGCATGAAGTAGACAACTAGTTCACTACATTCTGTTTTTCTAGCTTGTTAGAATTCTTTTTGTTTACATGACTTTTTGGCAATTATAAATGTTTGATGCAGAGCAGGTGATTTAGAAATATAAAGATATCTCATAGCAGGAAAACACTTTCCAACTTCATCCATCCATAGTCATTCCTTGCTTTGACCAAAACCTTCACCAATCTCATCATTTTACATAGAAATTCAACCAAGCATGTTAACCGAATCCAACCATCTCCTAACCTTGGTTTTGAGTTCTAAGTGATCCTAGGCATTTTCTCACTCCATTCCACCCATCCACCACCTTCCCTAATCCTTCCATCACTGGCAGAAACCATCGTTTTTCTCTCGGCTCTATCCTGTAGAAATATAGGGAATCATGTAGGTTTCTAGTATATCCTGTAGGTTTTCCTGTAGTGGCCTATTTTGAGGATGAATTGAGGGAAGACCTCTAGGAAGCCACACCAGGTCACCCAAGGGTCTCCTGAACCTTCCAACCATCTCCTAAACCTCCCAACCATCCACCAGCATCACTAAGCCAATTGCCACATCACTAAAAGAGATTAGGGTTTACACTTGATTTTCCATAAAAAGAATAAAAAGAACAAAACATATTTATTTCAGTCTGTCACATGCACTGTAGTGATGTTTGATGTCTTGAACTTCCATGCTTTAGAAATTAGCATTTCATACATGTTAGCTTCGCATTCTTGTAAATCATAATTTCTCAGCAGTTAGTTAGAGAATGGTGTGTTTTTAGTATAGGATTTCAGTCATTTCCTTATTGCAGTAGACAAGCTTTCTCCTAGAGTAGATTTCTATTTCTTTCATCAAAAATCAATATTTCTTTGAATCCATAGAAGTCTGGCTTGAAAAACCTAGTGGTCTCTCACTAGTTGAACAATGACAAAATGCAGAACCATCACTTTTACTTGTGTATACAACACTGTCACCTCCAAGTTTGTACGAACCCCGGGTTGATAAAGTAAAGTTGGTAGCTCTAGGAATTGCAGCATTCTTACTGCAATACTGGTGCTCATCACTTTTTGGCACCGTTGCAGGGGAGGTGTCTGAGTAATATGTGATTACTACCTTCTTTCTTCTATTTCTTGTTTCTAATATTCTACTCTTAGTTTCATTTCCGTAAAAGTAATTTAGTTTGCTTCATTTTTCATTCTGCATTCTTTGCTTTCCTTTCCATTTTGCAAGTGGATTTCAATCAAGAAATTAGTTTTACATTCAGTCAGTAGTTTTCATTCAGTCTGTAATTTCAATTCTGCAAATACTTTCCAAGCTTGAAAAAACAAAACAAAACAAAAAAAAAACTTTTCATGCCTCTTAGGAACAGGGATAACTTAGGGAAATTTTTTCTAAATACCCCCACTGCATCAAACAACCAACCTTCCCTCTTCTTTTGTGGTTATGAACTAGAGGAACCCTTAGGTGAGCAACCAGACATATTTGAAGAACCTACAGGGCAACAGGAAGAAGGAGAACTCATTCCTACTAAACCTATGGCTGAAAACAGAAATGACAGAGGAAATAGAGAAAGAGTTGAGGGTTCCTTCCCCATTAGGGAAACCAATGGGGATACTATGATGAAAAATATAAGCCCTCCTACCCTTCCTCATTTCCATGGCCTAACCACAGAATACCTAAACACTTTCTTATTTGAGTTTGCTATCATATGTCGAACCTATGACTATACAAATGATGAGAAGAAGTTGAAACTATTTCCATCCACTCTCAAGGACGCAGCTTTGTGCTAGTTCATGGGTTTACCTAGAGATAGCATCACAACTTGGGCTCAGATGCAGCAAGCCTTCAACAACAAGTATCGATAATGTAGGTCTAAAGACACTAAAGAGGAAATTTTTACGATGACCTTAGGAAATGATGAATCCTTAGAGGATTATGAAGAAAGGTTCCATCTTAGCTACAAAAGGGCCAGGTGCACACTTGACCCTGAGTCACTGAAACTAGTCCTACTTAGAGGAGTAAGGGAAGATCTACTAGATACCCTACACTTGTTAGCGGGAGGGGATATCTACCAGTTACCCTATGAGTATATGAAGATTGTATTTAGAAACCATTATATGGAAGCTAGGAAAAAGGGTAGAGGTAGTCATCCTATAGTCTACCCATCCTCTTCCAATTCATCCATCAAGGGTGAAATTGTAAATATACTAGAGGATTTCAAAAGTGAGATGTTGCAAACCCTTGCCCTACAGATGGATACTATGCACATTAAGAGAAAGTAGGAGGATGCAGAGAGAGCCTTGGCCATTTTCTGTCCTAGATGCACCAGGAGGCACCCTAGGAACGAATGTCGATTGAATTCTATTGAAATTTGCTCAGTATGTGAAGAAAACCACTCCACAGACAAGTGCCCCTCTTTGCCTGGACTCAAAGATGTATATCAAGGAGCTAAATGGGTCATTGAGTAGCTCTACTACATAAACCAAAGGAAACATCATGGGCCTAGGCCATACTAGCAGGGCATGCAAGGGTCATTCCATGCATATTACAACCCCAACCAGACCACATCCATACCTTCTTGGGGGGCCCTGCTCATCCTTCCTGGTCTACACCTCCTCTTAGGTCCTTTTGAATTGCAGTATCATTCCCACCCAACCAGCTAGTCATTCCAACCATATGCTTTGGCACAACCTCAGTGGAATGCACTACCCAAGGGGTGGAGGCCCCAATACAACAATGTTCCAGATTTATTGCCTTCACCACCTCCCCAACCACATATTTTACACTCTACTCCACCTAAACAACCTTAGATGCATGCCCAGCCAAATCCAAACCTGAACAATAGATAGGCACAACAAGTATACAGTGGAGAGACATCATATCCAACTTATGCTGTGGAGATTTAGGAAATCAACCTGATATCTGGGAGAGTACTCCTGGACAACCAACCTCTACCTCCACATAGGGAGGTTGAGGAAGAAAGAAAGGAAAGTGCGCTTAAAATAAATCCACCACCCTTTCCTGAGAGATTATCCCAAAAACTCCAGCCTACCCTAGAAGAGACTAAACTTCTGGAGAATTGAAAAACCTATATGTCAAAATTCCACTTCTCCAAGCTATTAAAGATGTACCTATTTACAACACGTTGATTAAGGATAAGTGCTTCAAGCATCCATGGAGGTGAAGAAGAGATGCCCCTACTATTAATGTCATTGGATAGCTCTCTGACATAATGTTGGGACAAGTAATCTGTCCAAAGTATTTGGACCCTAGAATCCCTATAGTAGATGTGCACATCAATGGCACCATTGTCCCACACACTTTGATCGATATTGGGGCTGCCATTAATGTGATGACCAAGGACACCATGCTCAAGCTCAACCTCCAAGGTTCATTGAGAAAGACCACAACAGTTCTGCAACTTGCAGACCGCTCCACAGTGACCCCTAAGGGGATTGTGGAGGATGTGATGGTCTCCATTGATTCTTGGGAATACCCTACAGATTTCCTAGTTCTCCAGCCTAAGGCTAATCTTATTGGTTACCCTCTCATCCTTGGGAGGCCTTGGTTAGCCACTGCCGATGCTTACATTAGCTGCAGAGCTGGAAATATGACCATCAAGAATGGGCATATGTCCAAGCAGTATTCCTATACCCTCTTGCTTAGGCATCTCTAGAAAATGACATACCTTTTTGGTTGGAAGAGGAGGAGGAAGATGAAGTTTATTCCACCCAACTCTATACTTTAGAAACAACCCTAGGAGGGGGACAACAGGATGAAGATGACTTGATCGAACACATACTCCAAATTTCAACTCCCAGTACATTGTCCTTAGAAGAAGTAGTAAAGGAAACCCAAAACAACCATCAAATTGATCTATTCTTACACGATTCCAACCCTATTCATTTCAAAACCATAGAATTCGGCCCTGAGAGAACCTTGAAAATCAATCCATCTCTTTTTGTTCTCCAAGAAGAAAAGTTGTGCAACATGCTAAAGGAACATCTGAATGCCTTTGCTTGGAGTTACAAAGAAATGAAGGGAGTGCACTCCTCGGTGTGTACTCACCACATTTATATCAAAGAAGGTTGCAAGCCAGCTTGACAACCCTAAAGGAGGATGAATCCAACTCTTAAAGATATAGTCAAAGAAGCATTGCAAAAACTATTAGATGTAGGATTCATTTACCCTATCTCAGATAGTGAGTGGGTCTCTCCTTTTTGTTGGTTCCGAATAAAAATGGTAAGTGGAGGATTTGTGTCAATTATAGGGAGTTAAACAAAGCCACAAAGAAGGACCACTTCCCTCTACCTTGAATTGACCAAGTGCTAGATGGCCTGGCAGGGAAATTTTTTTTCTCTTTCCTAGATGGATTTAGCAAGTACAATCAAATCCAATCAGCCCAGAAGACCAGGATAAAACCACCTTCAGTTGTCCTTGGGGTACTTTCACCTATAGGGTCCTTCCTTTTGGCCTATGCAATGTTCCTGCCACTTTTCAGAGAGCGGTCTTGAGTATCCTTGCCGAGTTAGTACAAGATGTGGTAGAAATTTATATGGATGATTTTACACATTATGGAGGTGATTTCGAGGAGGCTTTGTCCAGCATAGGTAAGGTGTTGCACAAATACATTGAAATTAACCTGTCTCTCAGTCCCGAAAAATGTGAATTTTTTATCACCGCAGGGACCGTGCTAGGTCATTCAATATCTCAGCAAGGACTGTAGGTGGACCCAAAAAAATAGGTATCATCCAAAGGGTCCCACCTCCACAAAAGTAGAGAGATGTCAGAAGTTTTCTAGGGTTAGTTCGATACTACCGAAGGTTTATAAAAGATTTTAGCAAGTTGGCTTCTCCTTTATTTGGGTTGTTGGCCAAAGACTCTGAGTTTGTATGGTCAAAAAGTTGTTAAGAGGCCCTGGACACCCTGAAAGACAAGTTAACCACTGCACCAATTCTCCGAGGCCCAAATTTGGCCCTTCCTTTTCATATTCATGATGATGCCTCACACAAAGCCATAGGAGCAACCCTAGGCTAGATAGATCAGAAATTGCCTTATGCCATTTACTTTATCAGTACATAATCTGTGAAAGGTCGAATTGAACTACATAGTGACCGAAAAGGAGCTCCTAGTTGTTGTGCATTCATTGAACAAATTTAGGCATTATATTACAAGCTATCAAACATTCATACATACTGACCATGTCGCAATCAAATCTTTAATGAATAAACTTGATGCCAATGCCCAGATAATTAGATGGTTACTTTTACTACAACATTTTTTTCTAACTATTGTTGATAAGCCTGGTAAGGAAAATGTTATTGCAGATTTTTTGTCTAGATTAACTTTTCCTGCAGGTGAAGATGGAATGGTTGATGATCAGTTACCGATGAGCACTTATTCGCAATTTGAGTTCTCCATCCATGGTTTGCTGACATAGCAAACTATTTGGTATCTACACAGTTCCCACAGAATTTGTCCTCCAAGGAGAAAAGAAAGATTGTGAGGGAGAGCGCCCCCTTCACCTGGTTTGGAGGAAATGTCTTCAAACTAGGCCCATATCAAATTCTGAAAAGGTGTGTCAAGGAGAAGGAAGTCTTTGACATCCTTCTGACCTGTCATGATGGGCCTTGTGGAGGTCATTTTGCATCAAAGAGGAAAACATTTAAAGTGTTACAAGCTATGTATTATTGGTCCACTCTTCATCAGTATGTGAAAAGATATACTAGTTAGTGTGATCGGTGCCAAAGGATGGGAAATCCTACTCCAAGAGATGAAATTCCTCTGCAACCTCAAGTGACTTTTGAGCCATTTGACAAGTGGGACATGGACTTCATTGTACCTATTGGCCATCCTTCAAAGAAAATGTAGTATATCATTGTGTGCACTAACTATCTAACTAAGTGGGTTGAAACCAAGGCAATTAAGGGAGAAACAAAGGAGAAGATGGTTGAGTTCTTAAGGGAGAATTTATTTTACAAATTTGGGTACCCTAGAGAACTAGTCACTGATCAAGGCAGTGATTTTACCTCCAACATGATTGAACACTTTCTCAGCCAGCATAAGATCAAGCATAGGACCTCCACTCCCTATCACCCACAATATAATCGGCATGTGGAGGTGACCAACAGAGCGTTGGAGGACATCTTGACCAAAGTGGTTAGCAACAACAAGAAAGATTGGGCAGATAGACTAGTTGAGGCCACCTGGGCCTATAATACCACCTGGAAGACCACCACTAGATTCACATGCTATGAGCTGATCTATGGGAAAAATGCCATGTTGTCCATTGAATTTGAGTATAACACATTGATGATGGCAGCCCAACTAGATCTAGACCTCAACAATGCATAAAAAGAGAGGTTGCACTAGTGAGGCACCTGAGTCCCACTATTGGAAATGAAAACCCCTTGGGGTGACCCAATGGTGTCAAAAAAAAAGAGGAAAAAAAGAAAAAGAAAAGAGAAATAAAAATATCTCTGGGTGAAAACCTCTCTTGACGCACCCAAGGCAAGCAGCTAGAATGAAAACCTCTTGGAGGCAGGCTAGTTGTTTTCAAGAGAAAAAATAATAATAAAAAAGGGAATCTAAAATTCATGAAAAATTGTTTGCAGGTCAGCAGGAGCACAATTAGAGAGCAAAGGAGATTCGATAAGTGAGAGCATTCATCATGCCACCATTTCTTTCATTTTTTTCACTGATTTGCCTCAGTTTTCAAGGGTACTATGTTTTCTACAGGATTCTCTATAAACCTACAGGATCCCCTGAAAACCTACATGATGATCCTGTAGGAATTACAGTGGCTTCGTAATCCTAAAATGAGTAACCCTAGGGAAATGAAATGACATGCCCATGTCAGAAAGTAAAAAAATCTACATCACAACTTCATTACCATACCTCTCTCCACCATGATCACTCCTACTCCACCATAAAACAAAAATCAGTTTAAAAAAAAAAATTCAGAGTCTTAAAAAGAAAACACAGCAAAAAATGAAACAGGGAGCAGAAGGCAACATCACTTGAGTGTACTTCTCATTATTTTTTACACTTGTAGACATCCTCTCTATCCATGTCATCATCCTCAAAGTCCCAGTAGGGGAAATGATTAAAAATTCTAAGGGAGAAGCAGCGACAAGGCATCCTATAGGAAATCCTATAGCAGCCTATCCCATAGAATAAAAGTCATGAGTTGCACCACGCTTCGAGCATGAATATCCAAGTGCAGAATAAGCTTCAGAGCAACAACAACACCATCATCTTCAACACCAGGTACCTGCACATCAAGGGAATCATCATAGGGCAATAAAAAATGAAGGAAAAATAACATGCGAACAACACACAGCAAGCACCTCATGTCCTCAAAGAACTACAACAAGGTATTATCACCACATGTAAGTATATCGCTTCACTCTCTCATTTGCATAATGTAGTCAAAAAATGTAAACGTTGTGAGCGAGTTGGTTTATAAGTGAAGGGTGACCAGTTAACTTGCCCACCTTTGTTCAGTCAGCGAGGACAAAATAGTTAGTCCCCGCACATGTGGAAACGTTCAAGTCAAAGAAAACAAGAATGAGATCAGAAGTAGTTGAGATTATGGATGCCCGAAGTGGGAGTTTATTATGAAGAGAGGGTAATGATGAGGTGGTAGTGGGACCAACAGTCCAAAGATAGAAAAATCATACGTTGGCTGCCAGCACACCACCTCACTCAACTCGATCGTAAGAGGAAATAAATGTTTATCCCCATGCACTCATGCATTCATCTCCTCGAGGCTCGGTTTAGTAAAATCTCTCTCATACCTAAGCAACCTACAGAAGGGAAAAATTCCATCTTTCTCTTGCACAAGGAATCCTACAGGATACAGCCAGGCAGTCTACAGGATTGGCAGAGAGAAATTTGAGAGAAGGAAACATAGGGGTTGGATACAACAAACACCATGAGGAGGTAGGCTCTGCATTTCCTCCCATTTTTCCAAGTGAATAGAACAAAAAAATCTCCTACTTTGAGTGAATTTGATAGCTATGTAAGGGAATTGTCTCCTCAAGTATTCCAATCCCATTTCTTCCTGCATTAAAATTTGTATCAACCATCTCTGCTCCTCAAAATTCACCAGACAAAATGACAGGGGGGTTTAATAGAAAGGAGCCCATTAACATTGTGAGGATTCACCAACACCCTCCTGTGTTAGAAATATTCATGAGGCATAATTGGATGGGGTATTTTGAGAAATTAAGGGGGTATGATGATGAAGTAGCCCAAGATTTTTCTCTCTCCCTCATTCCCCTCACAAGAACCCATGCCACTGTGGTGGTGAGAGGGCTCTCCATAGAGCTCACCCCTAAACTTACGCAGAATTATGATACTTCCCCTAGGAGTGCCTTGGAGAAAGGAAGATAAGGGAGATAGCCAGACTACCAAAAAGAAATTATTTTTAGAGGGAGAGGAGCCCATTGAAGACAAGAATGGAGTAAGGAGAACAAACCTACCATACCCTTGGAATGAGTTAAGATACCACCTTATAAAATACATATCATGTGAATGTAGGTATAGTGTGTTTTATGGTTATCACTTTATGCTCCTTGAATAATTGAGTTTTGGAGCAGAAACGCCTCCTCACCATAGGCTCAGTATAACATGCTTCCTTCTGCAATCACTGATAGATACACGCATAAAGGTGTAGGAAGGAAACTACCAACAGTTAGCCCACCATGGGTTAATTAGAATCATCATATACGATGCCCTCCAAAACCTTAGAATTCCTATCCAATGGGCAATTTTCAGAGACATGCAGACAGATGAGGATATGAAATCGTTCACATATGATATTAGCCCTACTGTCAGTTAAAAGGATGAAGAAGAGACCAAAATGGATGGAGAAGAAGCAGAGAAGGATGAAGAGGAGATAGATGAGGATGAAGAGGAAGAGAAAGAGAAATAAGGTGATGAAGAAACAGAGGAAAATGCCAAGGAGGATAGTGATAAACAAGATGAGAATCTAAAGGGGGAAGAAGTGGAGAAAGGCATAGGTAAAAAGGGTAATGGAAAAGAGGAGGAAGAAGACAAGGAGGAGTCACCTAGGGTGTCTCCAAAACCCATGGAGAGAGAGGCAGGATCTACCCTCATTGCCCTTAGCACCCCTATCAAGCAAAAAGGAAAAAGATAGAGGAAAACCCCCTTATACTTTAGACCAAGGAAACATACAAGGATAAGTCATGGAAACCCCCAAACTCCAACCAAGGTTCCCATTGCTATTGAGGACTCACCTAAACATTAGGAGAAGATGGATCCTCTTATAAAAACTCAAGAAGGAGGATCTTTAGCACAAGCCTCCCCTAAGTCTCCTATCACCTATGTGAGAAGGCATGTAACCAGATCTACCTCATCCAAAGGAAAAGACATCCTACACGATACATAGTAGGACCTACAGGTTGCAGAGGTAGTCCTACAGGAAACTCAAAAATTTGATGAGGAAGGAAGTAAGTATTCAGAAACAAAGAGAGAAGACCCAGAGCTAAGGGAACATAGTCCTCAACCTAACCTTGACTTGTACTACAGATTTATTGAGAGGGCCAAGGTCATTCCATAAAAATGTGCCATTCCATTATTCTTTGAGCTTGAGAAAGAAAGAGCCAGAACTCATAGATGGATGCAGATTGCCAAGTCCAAGGGAGTGGAGGACATTGGTCACATGGAGGAGAAGCTCAAAGAGATGGGAAGGGAACTAAGTGGCATGAGGGATAGAGAGACCATCATGAAGACATAGTTGGAGGCATAAAATGCATGGTTGAAAGGACAACTATAATAAAGAGAGAATCAATGAGAATCCATGGGCAGTCTATCTTTGGAAGAAATCCAGTGCAGGATGTAAGCTAATTCCTATGCACTATACCTTATGGAACAATGGTTGTAGTCCCAAATTAAGACCCTAGCACAAAGAGTCACTATGAAATTCCAGGATTATAGATAGTTCATTGATATTTGTGATCAAAGCACATTGGAAGATAGGGCTAAGATGTCTGAGTTCTATTTGCATAACATGGATTTGACAAATATGAATGTATGGGACCCTAATGCAAAGCTAGGGGATTTACAGTTGATGGCTTTAGCGTCATGTATGAACTATGATAAAGCAAGTGTTGCAAAAATGAAGAGGATATTGGTAAGGGAACAAATAGAGCCTCTTATGATTAGAGCTAAGAAGTCCAATCCAATGGATGTCATTATCACACATAATTTTATCGCAAATGATCCTCAACTTGCACCTAGGTATCTTTCTGCCCAAGAGCAAGCCATTACAAATTTTGAGGGCATGTTCAAATTGTTAGGGGATGATAGCATGCAAGTTTCCTAAGGATATGGAATATTTTGCCATACAGTTTCAAGATCAGAGAGTACCACTCTCCTCAAAGGATGAGAGAAGCACTGAATAGGACACCCATGTACAAGCAATCCATCCAAAGGGTCAAAGTCAATTGGATTGGCTTGAGACTCAATCCACCACTACTCTTGGGGATGTTAGAAAGAAGGAAGGAAGAAGAAGAAAGAAAGCAGTGGGAGGAGGTAAAAAATAAGGCAAGATTCTATGCACAAGAAGAGGAAACCACAATAGAAGCATGGTATGCCAGGGAGGGCACTAGAGCTATGAAATATATGGATATTGATTGAGTTGCTAAGAGGATGAGCAACACTTTCAGTAGGGGGTGATGATGAGTCTCATCATTGGGTAATTATATCGGCCTTAATTCACCTCCTAGCTAGTCAAATAAACTATTCTCACAATTTATTACATGTTTTGATTATATTTCATTTAATGAGATGAGTTAAAGTGAGATATTATGCCTACTAGACTAATATGCATTGAATGCAGCATTGGAAGAGAAGATAAAGGAATTTTGGCAAGACTAAGGTTTGAAACTTGAATGGGAAAAGGGAGAGATATTATAGGAGGTAGATCCTCCTCATTTAATCCTCCCCCATTCGAATATTCCTCCATTAATCACACCAACTCAGAGTGCAATCAGCCGAGTCATGAAGATCAAAAGGTAGCCGAGCAAGTGATAGGCAAAGAGTTAGTTCATCTCGAGCTTGGGAGCCGATACTCCCTAGATTTAAGGAAGTCATTGGGGACTTCAGTTGTATAAGTAGAGAGGCCTAGAGTCTCATTAGGATTAAAATTTTTGTTGTAAAAACACTAGTTATATTCGAGCTCCAGACTTGCGGAAGACATTGATGTAATTTTCTATTTTGATAATGAAAATGATCTTTTTCTTGATCCAACACTGAGTTAACTCAGAGGGCTGAAGCTCTTAGGCTAGTTCCAAACCCTAGTAGCAAAGGGTCCTCTTCATGTATCTGTATCCTTGGCTTAGTTTCATAGGTTCATGGTTAAATTGTCTTTAGAAGTGTTTCATTGCAAGTAATGTGGATTTGATTAGTTGTTTATTAGTTTGCTTCCATTTGTGCTCTACTTCAGTAGTAGGTTAGAATGGATAAAAGGAGCACCACAAAGTTGTCAATAGTTGTCTTAGCCTCACTTCTTCCCTCAAGGATCATGATTTGAGGAAAAGACCCTTATGCAGCCCCAAAAAGATAGATTTCCATTTTCTCTTAAGATTTAGAGTTTACTGTACTTGAACTAGCATTTGATCGGTTTTTCAAGTGTAGGATTTAATCACCATCTCTTCCATCTTCAGTCTTATAGTATATCTCATCCATGATTCCATTTTATTCAACAATTTTCCTCATGCATGAAGTAGATAGCTAGTTCATTAAATTATGCTTTTCTAGCTTGTTATAATTCTTCTTGTTTACATGACTATTTGGAAATTATAATTGTTTGATGCAAAGTAGCTGCTTCAAAAATATAAAGAGATCTCATAGCAGGCAACCTCCTTCCAACTTCATCCATCCATAATCATTCCTTTCTTTCACCAAGACCTTCACCAATCTCATCATTTTACATAGAAATTCCTCCAAGCATGTTGAGTGAATCCAACCATCTCCTAACTGTGGTTTTGAGTTCTGAGTGATCCTAGGAATTTTCTCACTCCATTCCACCCATCCAACACCTTTCTTAAGCCTTCCATCACCTTTAGCAACCATCATTTTTCTCTTGATTGTATCTTATAGAGATATAGGGAATCCTGTAGGTTTCTTGTATGCCCTGTAGGTTTTGCTGTAGTGGCATGTTTTGAGGCTGAATTGAGGGAAAACCTCTAGGAAGCCAAACCAAGTAACCCAAGGGCCTCCCGAGCCTTCCAACCATATCCTAAACCTCCCAACTATCTACCCGCATCACTAAACCACCTGCCACATCACCAAAGGAGATTAGGGTTTACACTTGATTTTCCATAAAAGGAATAAAAAGAACAAAATAGATTTATTGCAATGCTTTACATGCACAGTAGTGATGTTTTATGTCTTGAAATTCCATGCTTTAGACAATATAATTTCATACATGTTAGCTTGGCATTCTTGTAAAGAATAGTTTCTCAATAGTTAGGTAGAGAATGGTGTGTTTTTAGCATAGGATTTCTATCAGTTTCCTTATTGTAGTAGACAAGCTTTCTCCTAGAGTAGATTTATCTTTCTTTCATCAACAATCAAGATTCTTCTGAATCCATAGAAGTCTGGCTTAAAAACCCTAGTGGTCTCTCACCATCTGAATAGTGACAAAAGGAAGAACCATCACTTTTACTTGTGTATACAACATTGTCACCTCCAAGTTTGTATGAACCTCGGGTTGATAAAGTAACGCTGGTAGCTCCAAGAGTTGCAGCGTTCTTGCTACAATACTGGTGCTTATCATAGGGGTCATCGTAGGGGTCTTAAATTCCCCCTCCCCTTATTTGTGCACTATCCTTAGTGCATCATACACACACATATACAAACAAAATTATTCAACAAGATGAGGTTATTGTGCCTTGATAGAATCCTTGTGCTCCCATGTGGCATCCTCAATATTGAAATTTGTTCAATGAATTTTAAACAAGGTGATGACTTAAGTCTAGAACACCTTTACCTTCCTATCCAATATTCCCATTGGTTGGAGTTCAAAATTTTCCCTAAAGATACACCTGAATTATATTCTAGTAAATTACATTATTAACATTGTGAATGTAATTTTTAAGTAATGAAATATCAAACATATTAGGAATATGCATGGATGTTGGAGACGAAAAATTATATGCAAAAGATATAGTCCTCTCGAATATTTCAAATGGCCCACAAAATCTAGATGTTGACTTTGTGCAACCACCCATTTTCAATGAAATTCTCTTCTCCTTGACTCTCAAATATTTACCATATTCTTATCTACATAGATTTTCTCTCTAGCCTAAGTATCCTTCAAATTATTCTTGATTTTTACTTCTTATTCTTCCATTTCCCTTATTACGTTTGGCTCAACAATGGCCCTATGCACTAGGTTATCAAAATAACATGTTTTTTTTCATTTTCTACCACACAAGGCCTCAAATGTGCTCATCTTCAAAGTTTCTTGGTACCCACTACTATATGAAAATTCCACTAAGTGAAAATATTCTTTCCATTTTTATATTTTGTCAATTACATACATTCTAAGCATATTTTCAATTAAACAATTCACTATTTCTATCTATTTCTCTAAATTTGGATAATATGTTGTACTAAAATTTAAGTTATTCCAAACCCCTTAAATAAACCTATGTAAAATTTAGATGTAAACTTTGGATACCTATCTAAAATAATTGCCTAAATAATTACCTTAGGCACACTATGTCACATGGAGTTTTCCTTCATATAAATTTCAGAAAAACTTTCTTCCTTGTGTGTTGAATTCATCAGAACAAAATGGAAAACATTAGTGAGATTATCCACCACCACCATGATATAATCATGCTACCTCATACTCTTGGGAATATTTGTAATAAAATCAATAGAGACCATTTCTAACTTCCACTCAGGAATGGGTGTTGGATGTAGCAATCCACTTGGATGTTTATTCCTATCCTTAACCTTTTGGAACTCTAAACACATTTCTATATAATCATACACATTCATATTCATACCTAGCCAAAAGTTATTCTTCCTTGATTGTTGAAATTGTTTCATGGTACCTTGGGTGTTTAGAATAAGGCACTTGTACATCTCACGTAGTGTTATATTTTCATCCCTTAAGAATTTGCAACATAAATTATACCTCTGTACATAAGAATTTCATCCTCCTTCAGTTTATAATTCCTATACTTTGGTTGTAAATTACTTTTCTATAGCTCTCCTTTTATTTTCAAGTATTTATTATAAAAAAATTCAACTCTTAAAATTATGGTTTTTAAATAATATTTGTACATATAATTATGACGATAGAATGAATTGTATGCACCTTTATGTTGAGTACATTAGCCACCTTACTCTCCTAAACTTTTATATGTTTGATTTCAAAATCATAATCAGCCAAATATTCTAGCCATATAGCTTTTTTGGAATTTAAACTTAGATGTCGAAACAAGTAGTTCGAATCATTGTGGTCTATCCTCAAATCAAATAATTTTCCAAAGAGGTTATTCCTTCACAATTTTAAAACATGTATAATGTCTTACAAATCCAAATCATGCCAATTGAAATGATTCCATTGATGCTCATTTTACTTCCTTGACTTGTAACATACCACATGCCTACTTTGCATGAGGACTCCTTTAAGACCGTCATTTCACGCATAGGTGCATAGAATGAAACATTCATTTTCATAAGTTATTATTAATAATGGTGCACTTGTTAGTAACACTCTTAAATATTGAAAGGCCTCCTCACATTTATGATACCACTAAAATTTTACACTGTTCTTTTGCAAAGAAGTGATAGCATGCACTATTTTTTAGAGCCCTTCAATAAACCTCCTATAGTAGCCTGAAAGGCCCATGAAGGACCTAACCTATATCACAATTTTCGGTGTTGGACACTCCCAAATTTATTTTATTTTATGTAGGTACACTACCAACCCTTCCTTTAAGATGATAAGATACAAAAAAAAGAATTTAATTTTTGGTAAATTGAATATTTACTGATCTCATAATATAGTTGATGTTCTTTATGTACTTGCAACACCATTTTAAAATGTTTCTCATTCTCTTCTTTATATTTTGAATAGATGGGGATTTCATCCATAAATATAATGACAAACCTATGCAAATAATTCTAGAAAATTACATTCATAAGGCACATGAAAACACTCGATGCACTAGATAATCCAAATGTTATCAACACAAACATATAATGTTCTTATCAAGTTATAAATGATGTCTTGTTGATGTCCTCCTCCATAATTCTTACCTTATTATAGCTTGATATCGAATAAATATTGGAGTACACTTTAGCTCCCCATTAATCAAACAAGTCATCTATCCTTGGAAAAGAATACTCGTTCTTCATTGTTACCTTCTTTAGCTACCTAAAATATATAAATAACCTTAATGTTACATCTTTATTTTTAACAAAGAGCACTAGGGAACCCAAAGGTGATAAAATTGGGCATCTATAACCCTTCTTCAAAACTCCTTCCAACAACATTTGTAATTCCTTAGGTTCTAGTGTTCTCATTCGGTATGTTGTTTTGAACATTGGGGAAATTCGAGGTACCAAATATATGAAAATGTTAGTATCCATTTTAGGAGGTAATCCTAGGATTTTAGAAAATATATCTTCAAATTCCTTAAGTACCCAATGATTGTCAATGTTTGGTTCCTTTTCCTTTGCTTCCTCTTTCATGTGAGTTGCCTAAATTTGACACCCTTTCCTAAAAGTTTCTTCAATTTCATGGTTATATCTCATTGATAGAAACTAGCCTTGAAATATCCTATACTTGTATTTGATACACTTCTTTATTATAACAATCTAGGGTTTCATGGTGTTTTTTGACAAATCCATACTAATAAGGGAATCATATGAACCAATGGTATGATGTTCAACTGCAATTGTTCTTAACCTATTCATATTAATTTGAAATTGCTTTACCAATTAAGTTATTTTTTCTTAGCCCCTGTAGCTAACCAAAATAACTAAATCCTACCATGCTAAGTTATCTTTAAATTAAACCTTGCAACATGTTTAGGATCAAGATAACTATGACTGGGTCTAGAATGCATTAAAATGACAATGTGTTGTTATTTATCATACCTTCAATAGTACATGCCTAGTGGTTAGTCTGCCTCTTTCCCAATGTTGCATGAATTTTTGGGATACTTCTTCTGAAGTCCAGTGTATTAGCTCCTTGAATATGGCGTACATTGCTCACTTTTTCTCATTTGTGAGGGAAGTCCCTCTACATGTGTTCTCCTTCACAATCATAACACTTGATGGGATGAAATATTCAGCTTTTCCCATTGAATAATATCCCCTAGGTTAACTTTATTCTAGCTGATTTTGTTTATTTGCTTGGGAATTTCTTTTGAAAATGAAGGTCTATAACCCTTCCTCCTTTCCTCCACCTTGGGTCTCCTCTTCTCATCCAATTTTTTGAAAAGGCTAGTCTATTATTGTCTTGAAAATAAAGTTACTCTTCCTTACTCATAGCTTCATCCAAATTCTTAG
Source organism: Pinus tabuliformis (assembly GCA_031772625.1). Lineage (NCBI taxonomy): Eukaryota > Viridiplantae > Streptophyta > Pinopsida > Pinales > Pinaceae > Pinus > Pinus tabuliformis. Next base: position 585,618,571 of record CM062810.1, read on the forward strand.
GCTCATCATCTTCAATTTTGTGACCGTAGAATGATGGAAATCCGCTTACAAATATTTTTATTTCGAGTTTTTTATTTTTCATAAAATCAACATACCTCAGTAATTCAATGAATTTTCTTCCATAATCATCCATTGACATACTCCCTAGCTTGAGTTCAAAGAAATCTTCCATTTTCCTTTCATCATATTGCTTTATCAAGTACTTCTTTTGAAATTATATTTTTAAAGTTCCTTCACGAGATATTCTTATTGTATAATTGTTTGACTTCCTTGAGTTGTTCCCACCATATATTTTCTTCTACTTTAAAGTGGTAAATTACAATTTGTGCCTCAAGTTGGATCAATAATTTTATAATTGGAGATATTTTCTTATTTCCAATGATTAAGCTTTAGCTTCCTCTCCCTTCTTATGCTCACCATCAAATGTGGTAGGTTTAATCTTCTTGTGTTCTCAGTGCAAGTTATCCAAGTTAGGTTTCCTCATTTGTTATTCAACAAGTGATATGCTTGGACTACTCTTAAATTGATCTTAAATATAGGTTCTCTTGGTTGAATTTTATTAGAAGGGATAATAAACTTACTTGACTAGATGCATAAGTTGGCATACCCAATAACACTCTTTACAATATGTAATATGTTCAATCAATTACCCATGTTAGAATTTTATGTCAATTTGACTATGCAAGTAGTTAAGGAAGTTAGAAAATTCTGATTTCCTAGAGTTTGGTACAAACACAAGACTAACTAACAAAAAATGTTGAATGCTTTTGGATTAATACAAAGAAGTGTTTTTATCGGATACCACTACTCTTGTTCTCTCTTTTATCTATCTCATGTTTCAATTTACTTAATATTTGATTCATGCATGGATCTGCTAGTAACACTATGTGATATTGTTGGAGGTTCCTAAAACCAACTTAAAATTAAGATGAAAAAATGAATGTTAAGTCGAGAAAATATTCAAGAATGATGTCAGAGAAAAATTAACAAATATTCGATAAATTATGTCAGTAGAAATCAAATATCTCTAAATGAAGCCAAATCTCAATTCTTCATATATTCACATGAAATATTTGTCGAGTTAGTCCTCGTCAAATTGAGAAAGAATATTAACCAACCCTGTGATGTGCCATCTATCCATTCATGAGTGGATGACATCCAAAATAATTAATGATAGTAGAATGGACTTCCATGAGTGGTTCAAACAAATCGCTAGACAATACTACGAATAACAAGTAGTTGAAGGTCAAATATCGATAGAAAAAATAAATGAACAATTTTATACTCATTTTCATAACATCTTTCTCTGTTGAATACCTATTTCACTCCACAAATTTCCTCTCTATAAAGGAATTGAGCATATTCTTGCATATCAAGGCCCCCTCAGTTAACCAATTAATATAAAGGACAAATAAAGGGACATAAATTGGGAGCATTTCTTAGAAGCTCACTTTCAAGATATTAGAGAAGCATGAGACTACTTCCATAAAAAATAGGTATGCACATCAACTACATTACCACCAAACAAGAATAACTTGGGGTTGGTGATAGGGGGTCATTATATGTGAGGAACTCGTAATGATTCAAAGTGACCAAAATTAAGGAGCCAATATGACGAGTGGTACATCCATAAATAATTGAGAGTGTACACTTGACAAGGGATCTAAAAGGAGGAAAAAATTCTTAGTTCAAGCTAAGGTCATGAGTGAATACATATATATATATATATATATATATATATATATATATATATATATATATATATATATATATATATATATATATATATATATATATATATATATATATATATATATATATATATACCTTTGACTTATGTAATGATCATGTGTGTGTAACATCACATATGACGATAAAAATTACAGCAACAACTAAATGAATGAGAAAAATAATGGTAGAGTACAACATTCCCATATCCTATCATCATCAAGAAGAAGAATTAGTGTGAACAAGTTCCAAGAAAAACTCCCATGATTGGAAGGAGACCCTTAGGAAGTTGACAACTGAATTGAGACCTTGCAATGTAAATAATGAAAATATTGTCAAAGGTCAAGAAAGGAAAGCAGAAGTAAATGTAATGATTTTGTAGAGCTTATCAGATCTGTGAAGGAAAAATAAACATAATCTTGGTGCCAATTATCTAGGAAGTCACAAATCCAAGCAAATCCCATTTGAGATCCTGAAGTAAGGACTGGAGACCAATAGGGAAGAAGGAAACAAGTCAAGAAAAAGGCATAGGAAACAAAGTGAAGACACCATGAGGGGAGAAAACCCAATAAACACTCCAAAAAGTGAGTCTAGTAGCCATCATCAGTTGTATAGTGTTGCAACCAGAGGACACCACTAGAAAATCAAAAGTGATAAGAACTGATGTTAGATGAACTTAAGAAAGAGAAATCTTCTACTTTGGATAGATAAGTTAAGAAGTTTGGAAAGGTAGAAGCCTGGCTATTGGAATTGAAAAGATATTTCAAAGTCCACGACTACTCTAAAAACATGAAGGCCATGGTAGGAATTTTTCATCTAAAAGGAAAAGTTGATATATGGTGGGAATACTTGAGAAATTTCAAAGGAATTAGAGAGAAGGAACTATCATGGAGAAAATTTGGAAGCTCTTTCTATGAGAATTACCTTTCTAAGAGGTACTATGATTGAAAAATTAAGGATTTCTAAGAACATAAGCTAGGGTAGCTCACTTTGGATGCTTATACTAATAGATTTTTGGAGCTATTCAGGTGCATGCTAATTCTTAAGGACAAGAAGCTAAATATTCAGAGGTAGCTCAATGGGTTTCCATAGTCCTACCAAGATAGGATTGAATTTGATGAGCCAAGAACATCAAAGGAAACCATATGGAAGACCAAGTATTGTTATGATCAATCTAAACATAAGGTTCATTTCCAATCAGATTGGAAGAAAAAGGAGAGGGATAGTTTTAAAGGAAAAAAGGAAAAACCATATGGCAATAGGTAGATGGGAAAAAATATCAAGTTCACCACTCCTGCTAAGGATGAATTCTAGCAAACTCTCCCTACTATCAATAGAGACTGGGTATTCAGATCAGTGGAAGAAGAGGTCAAGGATCCCAAGGGAAATCCACTGTAATGTTGGCGATTTTGAGAGAACCACATTTTGAAGGATTCCCCTCTCCAAAATTATAATTGTAAGAGGCTATAAAATGTTCATGAGGTGACAATGGTGAATGACGTGGCTCAAAGTGTGCCCCAAATTTATGCAACATTGGAGAACCACATTTTGAAGGATTCCCCTCTCCAAAATTATAATTGTAAGAGGTTATAAAATGTTCATGAGGTGACAATGGTGAATGACGTGGCTCAAAGTGTGCCCCAAATTTATGCAACATTGGACAATAGGAAAAATTGGATCATAATGCTTCAAAATCTAAATTGAAGGCATGTCTATCAATCAACATGTTTCAATTTTAATTGATCTAGGTTCTAATTTCAGTTATATTAGCCCAAAAATTGCAAAAACGTGGGCCTTGCAAATAAATGACATGCCAATTCATGGTCAATCCAACTAGCCATAGTAGCTAAGAAGAGAGTGACAGAGTTAGTGGAATCATGCCCCCTAGAGCTAGGCAATATTCCCACAACAACATCCATCAATGTGCTACCACTAGGTTAGTGTGACGTGCTCTTAGGCAAGGATTGATTGGAATCACATTGAACGAAGGTGGATTGCTATAACAAGTCCCTAGAATGCCTAAGTGATGAAAATGAAGAAGAATTACTTCAAGTGATCAGGAGGCATGTCTCTATCAGGAATATATCAGTGGTGCAAGTAAAGAAGTGTAGCTATAAGGGATGTTCCTATATTTGTTCCAAGTGACTAGTGTTGCAAAGAGAAGTAGGGCCAAAATTGAGGATTGCCTTATCTTAAGGTAGTTCAACAATGTATTACTAGAAGAAATACTAGTATTACCACCTATGAGAGAAATCAACTTGTCCATTGAGTTGATTTCAGGATTGATACCAGTTTCTAAGGCCTGATATCACATGAGAACACTAGAACTAGTAGAATTAAAGCTACAACTAAAGGAGATTTTGGATAGGGGGTATATCAGACCCAATGCGTCACCCTAAGGAGCCTACATTTTTTTGTGATGGATAAGGATGGAACACTATAGCTGTGCTTTGATTATCAATAGGTGAATAAAGCTATAGTGAAAGAAAAATACCCACTATCAAGAATTGACAATTTATTTGATCGATTGAGAGCTGCCACAATTATTTCCAAGGTAGATTTAATATTAGGCTATCATCAAGTTAGAATTAAAGATGAGTATATCCATAAGGAAACATTAAGGAAATGATACGAGCACGAAGAGTTCATGGTGGTTGCATTTGGGCTCAAAAATTCCCCTACCATATTTATGTTCCTAATGAATAATGTCCTCAAAAATATCTAGAAACATTTGTGCTAGTGTTTATGGATGATACCTTGGTTTACTTAAAAACTAGTGAAAAACATGAAGAGTACTTGAAGGAAGTGTTGTAATCACTAAGGGAACACAATTTGCATACCAAATTTAGTAAATTTGATTTCTTTAAATCACAAGTTAAATATTTTAGGCATGTCATATCAAAGGAAGGTGCAACCATGGATCCTGAAAATATTAAGGCCATAATAGAGTGGCCCACTCCCTAAAATTTCATAGAGGTTAAATCATTCATGAGATTGGTAAAATATTACCCATGGCTGATTCAGGATTTTTTGAATATTGGGTTTTGAATCACTTTCTTACTAAATAAATGGGTCAAGCTTGAATGGACATAAGAGTGTGTAACTAGTTTTGAACAACTCAAGAAATTACTAACATGTGTACCTGTTTTGAGGATATTAGACCCTAAAAAGGAATTCTTGGTCTGCATAGGTGCCTATAAGGAAGGACTGGTTAGATTCATGATGTAAGAAGTAGATGTATTCATAAAACTAAATGAGCATGAAAATAACTATGTCACCCATGACTTGGAACTAGTAGAAAACATACAAGCTCTGAGGATCTGGAGGAACTACCTGGTTGGAAGAATTTTTCATTGATCTCAAATCATGGAGGGTTGATATTCTTGTTTGGTCAGCCAAAAATAAATTAAAGAGAAAACATATGGTTAGTACTAATCAATGTGTTTGATTTTGACATCAAGCATATTAAGGGTAAGGGGAACAAAGTGGTAGATGAAATTCGTATAAGTTTACAAGTATATCACTTGGAAGCCATGATAATTTTCAACATTAACATTGAATAAGGATCAAAGACACATTGATACATGATGAATATTTCCAACATGTGAAAGAATGATTACAATAGGAACAAGAGGGAACAATCAACAATGACTACAAGCTCCCTACAAGGAACAATCAATATGTACCTTGTGTGGCTGACACGAGGAAACTCATAAATAAATAAATCATATTATGATAATAAATAAATCATATTATGATAATAATCCTCATTATCATAATTTTACAATGGTAATAAATAAATCATACTATTGGCCTAGATTGAAAAAGGAGATTGTTGAGTACATTTCTAGGTGCCTGGAATGCCAGCAAGTCAAAGTAGAATGTAGGAACTTAGTAGGAATGTTACAACCATTCCAAATCTCTCAGTGGAAATGGGAATTCATATCTATGGCCTTCATTATAGGATTTCCAAGGACACCAAAAAATGACGTCATTATGTTGGTAGTGGAAAATTTGAGCAAGGTAACTTACATTTGAGTTGTTTATTCCACCGACAAAGCTATTGATATAGCTCATATTTTTATGAAAGAAATATTTAGATTACATGGCATACCCAATAATATCACCTCATATAGGGATGCAAAGTTCACTTCCAATTTTTGGAAGGCATTGTTTGTTTCTTTTGGAACCCATCTATCTTTTAAAACATCATATCGTCCTTAGACAGATGGCCAAACTGAAAAAATGAACAATATTTTAAATGAAATGTTGAGGATGTATGTCATGCATCAACAAAAGAAGAGGGAGGATTTCCTGCCATTGATTGAATTTGCATACAACAATGGATAACAAGACTGAAAATGACCTCATTCAAGGAATCGTATGGAAGAAGATGAAACACTCCAATTAGCTAGGATAACCCAGAGAATAGATTAGTTCTTGAACTTGACATGCCAAAGGAAATGGAGCAAGAAGTAAGTAATATTAGGAAGAAATTAAAAGCATCCTAGGATAGGTGAATGATCTATGTAGACTAGTAAAGAACACACAAATAATTCCAAATGGGATATCATGTGTATCTTCATACCAAACCAAGAAATAGCTCACTAAGAGTGGGATCTTTTAATAAGTTAGCAACCAAATTTTCTGGACCATTTTAAATTTTGGAATGAGTGGTACCAATAGCTCATAGAATGCCCTTACCACCCACTATTAAAGCACATGATGTTTTCCACATTTCCTTCCTCAAGAAGGATGTACGTGACAGTAATCATGTGGTTGATTGTCTTTGATATAGATGGAACCTTTTGGGAGAATTCCAACCAAAACCACTATACATCCTAGACCAAATACAATTCACACTTCACAATCAAATAATAGAGTAGGTCAAAGTGCAATGGAAACACTTTGGACTAGATGAAGCAACCTTGGAATATGTAGAACAAATGAGAGTACATTACACATTTTCGTTTAATGAATAAGTGGATGTAAGAGTTATGATTATAAAGCTCAGTGTCTGTGTCTTCTTTTTTTTCTATATATAAAACAATAAGAACAATGTTCCTTTAAAGGGGTGGTGTTTGTAACACCCATGCACTTACCTTGTTTTTTTAATTTAAAAATCATGATTGAAATGTCATTGTGGAGGCACAACTCCCTAATATAAATGAATCTCAAACTTAGAAAGTTAGATGTAGTTTTAATGATTGGACTGTAGGAGTGGACGACACAGTTCCATTTTCTGAGGGAGGAAGGAATCTCACTTGTTTGAAAAACTATGATACAACATGAGAGCTATTGTTGAAGTTGGATTTGACCCAATCAGACAAACATCTCGTAATAGAAATTAATAATGGTCTACAGTGGTGGAGGGAAGAAGACGATGCCCATTCCTTTCAAAGATTGAGGAGGTATTGGGAAGGGATGACTCTTTAGTAAGAGAAGTGTTTCCCAAAAGAGGAGAGAAAAAATGTGAATGGAGAAAGAGGAGAATACACTCTTTATAAAACTGAATGGACATAAAGGAAAGTATATGTACACATAACAGTGAAATGGCATGGATTCCTTTGGATATGGTTCTCCCTCTGCTTCCTTTGGGTTGATTGGTTGTTGTTAAGGGGAGAATTCAAGTCTAGTGTGAATACCTTGGGGCCATATTGCATGGCAGAAGGATGTCGAGGAAATCATGGAGTAAATGGTTGAACCTTGTGCTCTGTGAGTTTTTGGTGTTAATCACTTTGTTTTGTGTTTAAGGCCATTAGACTATGTGTCCATGCCTAAGTGGCCAGTGGGATGATTGGTGAATGACCGAATCACTGTGGTGCATACTGTATAGTTGATAAACAACTTGGAGACGATGATATGAGTTATTATGGTGCTTTCTAGATCACTGATAAACCACTCGAACATTGGACTGCATACACCTGTGGTGATTTCCATGAAAAAGTAAGTGATAAACCACTTGAACAATGGATTCAATCTCCCGAACTGAGAAATAACCCATCTATCTCTTGGGTGAAGCCCTATAGATGGATTAAGGAGAGTAAATGAGCTATTGTGGTTCTCACCAACAAACGATAGTTGATCGACCACCTAGACAATTATCTCCATCTCTAAGTACCTACTTAATCCAGTGGAGTGAAATCTCCCATGAGTAAGCATCTCCTCAAACTTTGGATATGGATTGGGGCTAACCAGCTTCAAGAAAGGTTTCACTGTGGTTGGCCTATGGTTAGGTGGAGAGTTGATGTCCCTCCCTTAGTTTACAACCTTTATATCACATTCAAATAAGTCCAAATATTATGCATATATGAATCATATGCTATGATAGTATTTTTATGTTAATGTGACCTTGTATATTCATGTTTAAATTCCTAAATATTATTGTGACATTCACTACTAGATATCTTGTATGCTTACAATTTTAATGTTTGCTAACACTATAGAGTTGCTGCCATATTCATGAATTATAGGCTATGATACATGGGTATTGAATGAGATGAGGAAAGTTTTCCTCCACCTTCTCTTTGGTGTACCATTTAGCTTTGCATCGAATTTGTCCCTTCAACCCAATCTACCAAAGGTCATGTTGCCATTGTCTTGTAGTTCTAGACCTCTTATGGAGAACTGTGTCTCTTGTCAACTTTTCCTGAGCATTAGGTGCCAAATCCTCCAAAGAAAGTAGGACCTATTCCTCTTCCTGGTCTAGCATGGAAGGCACAAAGAGTTTAAAATTCTCTATATTCACAACTGAGTAAATGTGCATATATGGTGGTAGACACAGTCAATAGGCATTATTACCCACCTTTTCCAATATCCCAGAGGGACCATACCTCAAATCCTTGAGTTTCTTACCAGACCCCTAGAGCCTCTCCTTATTAGTTGTAGCCATATTCTGTTTCCCACCTTGAATGATTTCTTTGTTCTGTGTTGCTCATGCCTTGCCTTATACTTCTCCTGGGACTTCTACAGTGTTTCTTGTACCTGTAAATGGATCTGCATGATCTTCTCTATAAATTTGTTAGCCCTCAAAGAATCTCTAGTAAGATCTTCCCTCACTCCTCCTTTCTACTCATATGCAATATCCAAAGGTGAAGGTGGTAAATATCCAAAACAAGTCTCAAATGGGGACTTTCTTGTAGAAGTGTGGATTGCTCTATTTTAAGAATGTTGTATATGTACCATATTTTCATCCTAGGTCTTTGGATGCTTCTAGTTGTATCCCTTAATAAGCTGCACCAAAGGCATGTTGACTACTTTTGTTTTCCCATCTGGCTATGGATGGAATGTTGTATATCTCTTCAAATTTTTGTCCATATTCTCCCATAATGTAGTCTAGAATGCACTGATAAATCTTATATCCCTGTCTAAAAAGATGCTCCTTGGTATCCCAAGGTGCACCAAGGCCTATCCAAAGAAAAAGTTTGTTGTTTCTTTCCTGTTGATTGTTTTTTATAGGGCATCAGAACACACATCTTGTTGAACCTTTCAACTACCATGAAAAAGTAGTCATGTCCCTTCCTGGTTTTTGCTAAACCACCCAAAAAGTCCAGGGAAATTCTTTCCCAATGATGAGTAGGTACAGGTAAGGGATGATATATAAGTTGTTTCTTGTTGGTAGGCTTTCTTATATAAAAAACATGCATCCTCTTATGAACCTATATACATTCTCTTGCGTATTGGGCCAATACACATACCTCTCCAGGTTAGCCACAAAATTCCCTACACCAAAGTGCCCTGCAACCATGCAGGTGTGAGCCTTTAGAATCGGCTGCAATTGCTAACCTTTAGGAACACATAACTTATTCAAATTGTAGACTAACCCATCCTGGAGAGGGTATTCAATGATGTTATGACCATCGTGCACATGACTCTGACTCCGCAATTGTTGATACACCTCCTCAAAGTCCTCATCCTCTAAATACGCCTCTATGTATGCATCATGGGTGAGTGGCTCCATGTGCATCAGAGTCCCAAAGATGCAATATTCAATGTGGGTGGCCTTGAAAGAATTTTATCCAACTTATTGGTATTTCCCTTGCTATACTTGATCACCAAATGAAACTGTTATAAAATCCCCATCCACTTGTAATGACTGGTCTATTGTAGCTTACTTTGGGCTTGCAAGTACTGTAACGACTAGTAATCTGCATAGATTATTGTCTCCTTTCCCATAAAATAATGCTTCCACTTCTTCATAACTTTCACCATGGTGTAGAGCTCCTTGTTGTAAGTAGGGTAGTTGAGAACTGCCCCAAGGAATAATTCAGAATGGTAGCATACATGCCTTCCTCCTTGCATCAAGGCAACTCCCATAGCAATCTCACTCACACATTAGGGGAATTTTGAGTTATAAAATGGGTCTCCTAAGGAAATTATAAAATAATAGTAGAAATAATAAAAAAATATTAGATTACATCATCAAATTTAAAAGGGAAAAAAAGAAAAAATTATTTTTTCAACTAGTATTTCCAACTTATCTCCCCATGGGTTTACACATATTTTGAGAAGAAACACTCGTTGGATGAAAAATTTGATTCCTCATCTAAGGAGTACCTGCATTGCATACTTTTGATGGACCCTACTACATGAAAAATGTGAAATACATGAAAACCATGATTGCAATCACGTTTTTTCATGTATTTGTCATTTTTTGTGTAGCAGTGTCCATGAAAATTATGTGACATGGGTACTCCTTGAATGAGGAATTAAATTTTTCATCCAACGAGTACTCCTGCTCAAAATTTGAGTTAAACCTTAGGGAGATAAGTTGAAAATAGGAGTTGAAAAGGTAGTTTTATTATTTTATTAATTTTTTACTCCAAAAATGGTGAATCATCCCTCATGGTTAACATCATCATCTTGAATCCTATTTGTTCTTATAAAGTCTATTTTGATTGTACATTTTTCTTAGTAGGCCCATTTTGGACCTCAAAATTCCCGTAATGATTTGTATCAACTTCCAAATGATGCTTTAAGTTTGTTAATGTTGGGTTGTGTTATATTCTTTCGATGATTAGCCCACGTAGTTAACTGGGGTGTTAGAGGGGGGGTGGAGCCCCCTTCGTTGCGCCGATTGTGTAGTGTGGTGGGTGAGGGGGGGTGGGGGTCACAGGGGGTTTGAGGTGTACCCGTAACCCCACTTTATGGGGTGCAGCACAGCGCCCCAAAAACTTTTGGTTTTGGACCCTATGTTAGGTTGGGCATACCCACCTATGGTTTTGTGCATGATTTTAGCACATGTTTTTGAACGCAATGGTTTTCGGTCCATGGTATTGGACGCGATGGATTTTGGTCCATGGTATTGGATACTGTGGCATGTATAAATATGTATTATAACATTGAAAGGAACATAATGAAAAAATCAAGATGGTAGTTCCGGTTTTGGGATCCAGGGGAAAATCTCTGTGTATATATGTTCTATGTGTTATGCTCTCGCATTGTTTATTTTTTGTGTTTAAGAATTCGTATGCAAGTAATTTCTGTATGGGGTTAAAACCTAGATTTGGTATCAAAGTTGTTTTGGCTTCAAGGGGACGCCTTTGTTGCTGAGGGGTTTCGCTTGGGCCTGTGGTAGACCCTGTTTAGTGGGAGATCTGTGAAATCGATTCTGGTGGTGAAAGAAGATGTCGAGAAGTGGAAAGATAGAGATCGAGAAATTTAATGGTCAGAGTTTTGAGTTGTGGAAACTCAAGATGGAGGATCTGTTGGTGGATAAAGATCAGTGGATCGCAGTAGATCTAGGTACTAAACCAACGAGAGTGTCCGATGAAGAATGGAAGAAGTTGGATCGGAGGGAAAAAAGAACAATATGATTGTGTGTCTCAGATTCAGTATTGTTGAATGTATCAAGGGAAGTTATGGCGAAGGCTTTTTGGGACAAGTTAGGGACTCCGTACCAATCTAAGTCTTTGGTGAATAAACTATTCCTGTGGAAAAAGTTGTATAACCTGAGGATGAAAGATGGAGACTCGGTGATAGAGCATCTAAATGCATTTAATACCATGGTAAGTTAGTTATCATATGTTGATATTAAAATTTCAGATGAAGATAAGTGCATCAGTTTGTTGTGTTCTCTACTAGATTTGTGGGATAGTCTGGTTATTTCAATAAGTCGAAATGCAAGTGCCTTGCAGTTTGATGAAATAGTCTCAGCCTTGCTAACGGAGGAGATGATATAGAAAAATATGGAGAGCCAGAATGGTGATGCCTGGTCTCTATGAGGACAGTCCCAAAATAGAAACAAAAATAAGTCATCAAGTGGGAGATCTAAATCTCTAGGAAAACCTATAAAGGTGGTGTGCTAGAAATGTGGAAAGGAAGGCCACTTCAAAAGGGATTGTAAATCTAAAGCTCCTAACAAAGGAAAGGGATCTGATGAGGCTCCTTGTGTAGAGGTGAAAACCACCTCAAATGAAGGTGGGGATGTGTACTTGGCTTCTTCAAGTACACATGTAGATCATGAGGCATGGTTAACTAACTCAGGTGCATCCTTTCACTTCACTCCCCATAGAGAGTGGTTCTGTGAGGATGAGAAATATGATGGTGGTGATGTCTCCTTGGGGGATGACAGGAAGGCTAAAATCGTTGGTCGCGGAAAGGTAAAGTTGAAGTTGCAAGGTGGAAGAGTTAGAACACTTCCGGGTGTTCTACATATTCCTGCATTGGCTAGAAATATAATTTATGTAAGAAATATGGATAATGGAGGTGTAAAAACAGTGTTCGAGAAGGATACCTGCAAGATGGTTCAGGGAGCATTGGTATTTATGCGGGGAGTTTGGATTGGAACTCTGTACAAGCTGCAAGGTAGCACGGTTGTTGATGGGTGCAACAATTTTGTGGTTCCTGAAAGTGGAGTAGAAAATCTAGTGGTCTCTGGAGAGAAGACCATGTTGTGGCATCAAAGTGTTACAGGGAAAAGTGTCTATTTAGAACTGCTCTATCCCACTAAGGTGTGACAGCTACCTTAGAAACAAACAGAGAAAAACTACTTTTGTATTTCCTTTATGAATTATAGATAGAGAGGAATAGAAAGAACCAACCTGTGTCTTGCGCTAATCCTTTGATCCAATCCCTCTCTTCTTTGATAGTCTCCAGCTACCTGCTCTTCATAAACAACTTAGGATCAGATTTAAGTTAACCATACAAATGTAACAAGCATCAATGATACAAAAGCATGGAGGAGAACTCAAATAGTTTTTATTGATAAACAAGAAAAGATCCAGGAGGAGTTACAACCAGTGGTTCCGACCCAGCATCAACCTCCCAGCAAAGAAGCCCCTCTTCACCTCAAACAAAGCATAAATCACCCAACAATCTAATGTTTGTCTCTAGAAACCAACAACAATTCCTTACAATATGCAAAATTCCAGCCTCTCGATCTCTAGGATGAGGGATCCATATATAGATATCTGTAAGGAGGATGAGTCAGCTTGTGATTTGATTAGTGTCTTCTCTCTGTCAGTTCTTGCTTCCACTTGAAGACTAAGGGCCTCTTACTCATCCTTAGTCGAATTCAGTGAGGCAAGTGTCACAGGAGAAGATTCTGGAAGCTTCCATTGCCTCTCCACCTCGCGGAATGACACTGCCATTTGTCATTTCTCGCCCATCGCACCCTACAAAAGGGAGTTTTGAAATGCAACGCACCCTCACAGTGCATTTGGGTGAGATGCAACGCACCTAGCTCGTGGAGCAGTTGCAATGATCCTGTTTTGACCAATTCTGAGTAGTTTCTGGTAGAGAACTTCTGGGAGAAGCTGTAATCTGTTGACCTTGTTCCTTTAGGGGTTAGAACAACACTTTTAGGGACTTAGGAGCCCTTAGTTTATGGACATTTCATGCTTGGAGTTGTAGGGCACAAAAATGTCTATAACAATTGCCCCCTAAAGTATGAGACCGTTAACCTTTTGGTGTCGGGTGAAATGCTTTATTATGAGGATCTGAAGTTCTTTCAATGCTGGGAGGAGACCTGTAATAAGATACAATACAATACATTATCTTCATACTGTTTTCATGATCTAGCTGAGCCGGGCATTCCCATGCTCAGCTTTATAAATTCATTTTCATGTACATAGGACAGACAATCGTCTGAGTGTAGACTGATGATTCTGATAGAGCCATCATCCTTTTGGTAGGATGATTATCTGTGCTGCAACGCTGTACATTTAATGTCTTTATTTCCTTGAATATATATCGCAGCCCGGATGGATGAAACTAGATCCGGGGTCTTCAATCTCGTCCGATCTTCACTCGAAGTACAAGTCGATCCATGTGAGAAATGTTCTGAAGTCGAACATAGAAAGACATCGCTTGATTACCAGTCAATGATGTAAACTGTTAACAAGCACGAGAGGAATCACCGATAATGATAATGATCCTCAAGGTACTGCAGTACAATTCACGTGGTGTAATAAAGGACTTGGCGTCGAACACCATGCAAAATCTTTCGGTCGAAGGCCATTGATGTAAACCTGTCGCCGGAAGTGAGAAACTTGCCATTGAGGCATGCAAGCTTCAAAGTACTGAATGGGGTGTTCCTAGATCAACTTTTTGGATAATGAGTTGATGTCGACAAGAAGTGATCTGTCACAGGAGGGCCTTAATGAATCCCACATCAATGACACGGAACGGAGCAAATGATTTTGATGGAGGTGAAAACGATCTGGTGATATAAGGTTCAGGGTGGCGGTGATGAAAGAATGGAGTATAATGTATGGTAGTGGGTGAGACACAGGTGACTTCTCTGGATGACTTCTCTTGAACATATCGGCGACACTGATGTGATGGATTGGTAGCATTAACCCCAAATGTGGATGGTATGGCATGACCATGGTGATGTGACTGGTGAATGAAACAACCCAACCCGACTCGAACACGGAGTGGAAGCGTCATGTTCAAGAGCGACTTGCTACCAACAAAGTTTCTTTGAGTTTTCTTCCCAATTTTTCCCCAGTCATTGCTGACCAGTACCTCTTTATTTTTGTCAAGCTTGAGGAGGATAATATATGCTTGTTCTATAATTTTCCCTTCGGGCAAACCCATCGCTATGTTTTAACGAGCCTAGCGATAGTGAAACTCGTTCTCGTCTAAAGACAAGTTTGTCGCTATTAATCTTTTTAACGAGTTTAACGACAAAGATAACTCGGTCCTTTTCAATTTAAGAGAGTCTGAAAAGGAACGTAAAGGTAACTAAAAAATTCCTTTTTCGTCATCTAATCCCTTAAGTCCGAAAAAGTATAAAACAATACAGAAGGGATGAATTTTCGATAGTTTTAACAAGCCGAACAAAACAAGCGCTCGATCTTTTTATGCAATAATCCCTCAGGTCCAAAAAGATTAAAATCTAGAGGAGGGATAGCACTTCATGTCCCTTTAACGAGCTGGAGAGGCCAATGGCTCGGCAATCTTTTCATATTTTACAAGTCAGTTGAAAAGAGCTTAAAGGAGACTCGTCTTTTGAGGAACGAGTGATAAAACGGGTAGCAGTGGATTCCAAGTAAGGTTTGGAATTTTCCAATCACGGCAGTGTCACAAGGATGGCTAGTGAAATCACTCTTCGTAGCTGTTCCTCAAAATGGGTAAACAATCAAATGGAGGTGAATGATTGGCCAATGAAAAGTGGAGGTGACGGTGCAAACACGACCAAGGCTTTAACGGCTGAAGTACTACATTCACGATGGTTATTTACCGGGGAATAGTTCATTTTTTAATGAGCTTAAACACGGGTGGAAACATTTGCTCATGTCTTATGTTTATTTTTTAACAAGCTTGAACTATGTGCTAAAACTGCTCGATTAGATGGCCTTGTTTTGATTTTACCATAAATAGCTTTGTCCTTTCAAAGATCGTACTGTATTTTCAACTGCTTCATCAAACTAGTCAGAAATGAACAATATATGCTTGAAAATGAGTTAGAACACTAATATTTTACTTTGAACTACGTAAAAGTAATGAAAAAGTGTTTTTTACCTCTCATTTTACCATTTCATTTGAACTTGGTTTGTTGGAGCTTTGGAGGTGCTTTTCCCCCTCGATTTTCATCAGCTGATTTCGGGAGATTCTGTGGACGATTCTCGGCGCCGTCTGGACCAGGTAGGAGCTAAACCTGAGCTCTTTCATTTCATGGTTTCCATTTTGCATTTTGAGCTTGATTCCTAGCTTTTCTGAGTCCCTGGGGTTTAAAGAACTCGTTCTGCAATCAGCACACCCTCGGTGTATCGAAAACTGCATTGAATGTTGGCATGTCTAAAGGCTATCTGACCTTCAACGCACCTAGAACACTGTTGCAGGTGCGTTGGGTGCAAAAAGGGAATTTGATGCACAATTTTTGATGGAAATTTTGCCTGTTTCTCACCAAAATCAGGATCTAACTCCTCTCTTGTTTGTTTTTCAGAGATATTTGGAGTAAGATGACCATTACATGGTGAGAACGTGAGCATGAAGAAGAGGACATGCTTGCCCTACATGATCCAGTTACAGTGAACGCGTTGCGGAACTGTGGCTTGCTGAAGTTCTTCCGCATTTCTAGCATGAGACAGCAGATCAACTTACTGCAGTATTTGCTCGATGCTTGGGATCCTACCAATCAGGTTTTCCAGATCAGGGGCAAATCTATCCCCTTGACTGTAGTAGACATCTATTTCTTGACTAGCTTGTCGAGGTGGGGTGCCCCCATCTCTCTGTCAGGTTCGGCCCGAGGAGGCGATTCTGTGAGAGATTATGTCTTCCAATACTGCAGAGAAGGATCTCATCCGAGTAAAGACGGCAAGATCATCATCCGTGATGTCACTGATAGGTCCCTCAAGATCATTCTGTTTACTTTTGGTAGGATGGCCGGTGGTGCGGCTCTTCATGTAGCCAACCGATCTTACATGCAGCATGCCTTGGAATGCCTCCAACCGAAGGTGTTCAACTGGTGCGACGCAGTACATCTTGTGATGAAAGAACAGTTGACCAAGATAAAGAGCGGGAGGTTGAAGAACTTTGCGTATGGTTCTATTTTGACCGTCTTTGCCTTGGAGAAGATACCACTGATGCAGCCGCAGTACATTGCACTCGATTTACCTTCTCCTACTGAAGCACGTATGCAAAGATGGGTTGACCATATGTCTAGGCATGCTGTCCAGTCTCAGATTTCATTTTCTGATACCTTCTTCAGGTGGTTTGGTCGTCAGGAGATGGTTTATTCTGAGTATCCATACGCTGGCATGGACTTCCAGGGTGATCCAGATTTAGTACTGTTGGATGGCGAGCAGTGGGGCGCCATTGGTAAAATCTTTGACCATATTCTTGTTTATCGTTTTTTGTTTATAATGTCCTTGTGCTTTATTCTATCAAGACTTTAATCAAACTCATGTGTACATGCAGATGTTGGTCCCGTTCGTCCAGTAGTTCGCCTGAGAGTACCAGCTGCTGCCCCAGCAGGAGAGGCCATCGGAAGGGCTATTCTTCATGACCTCGATGTGGCCGAGACTCTCACAGCATTACAGGAGCAGGTTGAGGGCCTCACTCTCGGTATTCCAGATGTGAGGACCGACGAGCTACCTTTGCAGTTACAGCGGCATACTACTGGTGTGCCCAGACGATGGACTCGTCTCTTACGCATGATCGCACAGGCTGTGACTTGCTATCACGAGCATCATTAGACTAGGGTGCCCCCTAGCATTTTGAGTTTTTGGGTCATTTGACCGATTTTGTCTTGGTTACAGAACATTATGTGTAAACCATAAACAGTTATATATATTTTTTATTTTCGGAGTTTTATTTTGGTTGAGCTACATGATCCACATGCAAAACATTGATGGTGTGTTTCTTTTTATAAATGTTGCAAATGTCTATCTAACACATAGTTTGCTAATGAGTCAGTTAATGTGTTTAAGTTTCTAGAAATATGTTGATCTTGAATAAGATCAAATTGTCTTTCCAAAATCTTAACCCTTAGGAACATGCGATAAATAGCTGGGTTTCAGACGGAATATATACCATTGAGTTGTAGTATTATGAGTTGTGAGTCTAGCCTGACAATTAGTCGGTGTATACCATGTGTGATGGCATCAGAGAGAAGTTCTATCAACGCGCTATATTCAGCGATGTTATTCGTTGATCGACCAATACATACACCTCTGAAACTTACTAACTCGCCGCTTGGATAAAAAATGGCCCAGGCTGCGGAGGATAGGTTCCGCGAACTACGACTCGCTCTGTCGGCATATCCAACACATGACTCCAATAGGTTTGCTATCTGCAACAAATGTAAAAAGTGGATTACTTGACCAAAATAAACACTTTAGCGAAAACAAAAATATAACAAAAGCACACAGGTTACCATTACGCATAGTAACGCTTGAGGTACAACCCATTACGAGGTTGTGCCAGCGGAATTCCGTCATAATCCATTAACTCGTAGGCTCCTTTTGCTAACACTCGTTTAACAATATAGGGGCCCATCCATAGAGACATAAATTTACCTGCTCCCAATTTATCGGATTCTTGGTCGTAAAGCAAGACTAAGTCACCTTCTGAGAAGACACAGGGTTTGACATTTTTGTCGAACTGCGCCTTGACTCATTTCTTATGGGCTTCGTTAGCCAAAGCGGCATCACAACAGGTTTCATCCAATTGGATTAATTCCAAGAAACGAGCTTCTTCTTCTGAAGTTCCGGGGAGGAGATCAATTGCGAGTTTGAGAGACGTGATTTCACACTGGATTGGTAAGACTACTTCCAGGCCATATACCAGTTTGAAAGGTGTGAACCCGATTGCATTCCTTACTGATGTTCGGTAAGCCCACAAAGCTGAGTACAGGATTAGGTGCCATCTTCTTTTGTGAATTCCAATCATCCTTTGTAGCATGCATTTGAGGACCTTGTTGATTGCTTCAACTTGTCCGTTGGCTTATGGATAATATGGAGTAGAGCTGTCGTGAGACAACCCTAGTTTGGTAGCTAATTCGACCATCATGTGATTGCGAAAATGCGATCCATGATCTATGACTAAGCCTGCGGCACGCCAAATCTGGCGACTACATGATTGAAAAATAAGAGGGCAGTTGTTTCACCAGTATTATCTAATGTAGGCATCGCCTCAGCCCATTTGGTAAAATAGTCAACTGCGACTATGATGTACCCATGCCCCCCGGTCGAGGTGGGGTTACATGTCATGAAATCGATGCCCCATTTGGCGAATGGCCCAATAGTAACTATTGGTTGCAAAGGTGCGGGTGGTCTTCTGGTTTTGCTATCGAAAATTTGACAAGCATGGCAACTTCTGACTGCGGTTATGCAATCTTTGAACATTGTTGGCCAGAAGTATCCTGCTCGTAAGATTTTTTGTGCCGTAGCATATCCAAATTGATGCCCCCCACACGCGCCTGAATGAAAATCATTCAGGACTTTTTCGGCCTCCTCATGGGTGAGGCACCTTCTCAGAACTGTATCGATACCACGACGGTAAAGTGTATCACCGACGATCATGTAGTCTTTTGCTTGGTATCGAATACGTTTTTGTTCAGAGTGGGAGGTGTTTCGCCTGTATTTTTGAGTTTGGAGATAAATGATTATATCTCCATAACATTCATTGCTTGCAGATATTAGAAACAAACATTCATCCACGATTGTTTCTTCGGATGTGTCATCGTTGGATGACGATGGGAGATCGCACAATAATTCTACGAAAACTAGAGCTTTCTTTGACTTGGATTTTACAAATTCCAAATCAAACTCTTGTAGGATTGCTATCCATTTTGAATATTTTCCCGCCAGCAACTGTCGCGACAATATATAAGTCATGGGGTTGCAATCTGACAGAATGGTGGTTTTTCGAAAGAGGACATAGTGTCGAAATCTCTGTATCGCTTGAACAGCTGCGAGTGCTAGCTTTTCAACGTAAGAATATTTGCTTTCTGTATCATTTAAGTTTTTACTCAAATAATATATAGGATGTTCAATTCCATCGACTTCTTGAACTAAAACCATTGCGATGGTCGTATCCGCTACAGCCAGATACAGGTTAAAATCTTTTTGATAATCAGGGGCGTACATTAATGATGCTTTCATTAGGGAATCTTTTAAAGCATCAAAGGAAGCTTGCACAACCTGATCCCAGACAAAAGGTACTTCCTTTTTCAAAAGACGTGTATAACCTTTAGCAATTTCGACGTAATCTGGAATGAACCTCCTCATAAAGTTCGCTTTCCCTTGGAGATTCTGAATCTGAAGCAAATTCGAAGGTGGAGGCAAATTTATGATCGCCTAGACCTTACATGGGGTCGAGACTAATCCCGTCCTTCGAGACTACAAAGCCAAGTAAATGACCAGAACTGACACAAAATACACATTTGTGTGGATTGAGTCGTATCTTGTAGTGTCGGAAACGTAGAAATATCGCTCTTAAATGCTACGGGTGATTAGTCCGCTTTCGCGAATGAGCCGGAAGGTCGTCGAGGTATGGTTGAACGATTTTTTTGATGTCATGGAAGGCATAATTCATTACCCTCTGAAACGTCACCCCTGTGTTCTTTAAACCGAAGGGTAATTTTTGATATGCGAATGTGCCCCACAGACAAATAAATGCAGTCTTTGATTGGTCTTGTGGGCAGATATTTATTTGATTATACCTGGAGAATCCATCCATGAATGAAAAGATTTCGCATCCGACGCATTCATCAATTATCTAGTCAATGAAGGGTGTAGGGTAGTTGTCCTTTGGACAAGCTTGATTTACGTCCCTATAATCGACGCACACTCTAATTGTTCCTTGTTTTTTCATAACAAGGACAATGTTCGATACCCAATCGATTAGAGGAACCGGGTAGATGAAACCAGCATGGAGAAGTTTTTCAAATTCTGCCTTAATGGCAGCAGCTTTCTTGGGGTACACCTGCCGTACCATTGTCGTACTGGTTTGACATCTGGATACATCTTAATTTCGTGTTCAACGATACTCGAGTCAATGCTTGGCATTTCATCATATGACCAAGCAAAGACATCTCTGAATTCGCGAAAAAGAGCGTTATATATCTCTAGTTCTGAAGGAGAACAACATTTGCCGACATAAATATTCTCTACAACATCTGTTTTGGTCGAGATATTTATGGCAATAGTCTCTTCAATATTGGACAAGTTTCGCTCGGAATCCACCGTGTTTACAGTATTTGATAGGAATTCAAAAACTGAAGGATGATACAGGTCATCTTGATTATCTTCTCCACAATCTGGAGGAAGGGAACGATGGTGGGAATCATTCCATGGTGTCCCTTCAATTACCATAGATTGGACAATTCCTTCGTCGGTGACATGCACTCGCGACCAAGGATCTGAAGGGGTACCATATTCTCTAGACCTATCTATCCAAACGCTTGATGAGCGTTGATTTGGGTTTTCCTCCCATGCTAGGAACATTGATTGTTACAATATTTCCGTTGGGCATGGGGGCAAAACCACTGCATGATCCATGTCGATATCGTTTTCTGAGATCTTTTTAGAAGATATCATGTTGCAGGTTCCTATCGATGCTACTTCCGCCAGATTGATTGGGGGTGGAAGAGCGAAAGTTCCCATTAGTATAGGATCTTTTAGTAGGCCTACTCCAATATTCTGAAGCAAATGGGGGCTTCCATGGATCATGGGAATGCTTCCAGTAACTTGAGAACCATTGGGGAGGAAGTTTTGTTGATCGACGATTGTAATCCCTCCTTGAAAGGGAAATGCAATCTTTCTAAAATAGGTCGACACAACAACTGCCATGGCATATATCCATGGTCTTCCTAGTAGGATGTTGTAATCAAGAATCCCATCGATGACTTCAACATCTATTTCTACCGTTTTCCCTCCTAGTTCAACTTTCAAGTTACTTAGGATACCATATGGGGTATATGTCCTTCCATCGAATGCTTTTAATGTCGTCGAAGATCGCGACAAGGTTGGAGATCCTAAAGTTTTCCAGCAACTCATCGACATAATGCATGTAGATACTCCCTCATCAATAATCATTCTATGAATAGTTTTGTTGAGGGCTTTCACTTGAACAAGGAAAGCTAGTTGAGTTGGCAATTGAGGATCATAACCTTTATGGTCGAAGGATACTAGATTGGAATCCTTTGGGTCTATCCCACCAATGGCTGATAATAAAGCCTACCTTTGGGATGGGCAATTTTGTAGTACTTCAAGAGTCGACATAGCGGATGGCGATTGGGCCAAATATTCCACTATATTATAATGCTGTGCCGCTCTAGTGCGGGGATTAAATGTCGACTTGTGTACTACTCCCTTTGGCGGTTTTATCGTCAATTCAGGAATGGTGGGTGGCACAACTTCTGTCGAAGTTGTTGTCGAACTACTTGGTTGATCTTTATCTTTGTTGTTCGACAGCTGTGGATTCCCATAATCCTTGTTCCTTGTCGATATCAAAGCATCATTTTGCTGTTTTGAAACCGACAACATTAGCACTTGAGACGGGGAAGCATTTCCACTTTCAACCAGATTTGTTCCTGGATTTGGAAATGGATCAGTTAATACTGCGGAGGTTTTCGAATTCTTGAAGAATTTCTTAAGCTCAGCCCTGTGTGGGCAATTCGCGGTCCAATGATCCTCATCGCATATAAAGCATGGATTTTTTGGTTTCCTATCTCCAGGAGGGTTTGAAGAAGATTTATCAGGTGATGATTCCTCCTGTTTCTTCTTCTTCCCTTTGCCTTTTTTCTTGCTCCCTGGTTGTTTGGTTTCTTTGCCTTTATCTGTCGATATGGCATTTACTTTCGAAGAAAGAAGTTCGTCTTTTGCATTTTGACCTGAAATCTTACGGGCCTTTTTGGATGTAGCCTTTGTTGATTTCGTGTCTGTTGTGCCAATCACGCCGTCGCCAGCATGAGAGTCATTGTTCCATTTAGGAGGAGGAGGAATTGAGAATTCCGGTCTAGGGGCGTCAGGTATTTTATCGTAGAGCGTGCCGGACTGAGTATAAATCAAATCCAGATATTGCGCACGAGCGATAACTTGCTCTTCTGTTATGACTCCCCCATTCGCCACATCTTCTGTGATGGAAGGCAATAATGACTTGATAAACCATTTAGCTAATAGCTGATCGGGGACATACATTTTTACCATTCTACGACGACGTCGCCACTCATGTATATGATTAGATATGTGAGTGGCCGTTGTCTATTTGAAGTTGGTAAGAAGTTTTGTTCCCATTTCGTACCTTATTGGTAATTGAAAATGGGTTAAAAAGGTTGTGGCTAAGGTACTGAAGTTGTCGAACGAATCTCTAGGCAATTCGATGTACCATTTTGCCGCCGGACCCGTTAACGTCCTCTGAAAGAGGCGAAGTCTTATCGAATCATCATTTAGGGTGTTTGACGAACACTATAGATGGAAGGTCATCACGTGATTTGATGGATCTTCACCCGGATTTCCATTGAATTTAGGAATATCTGATGGAAGTTTATGCGGAATCGCTGGCCACCAGGGGCGTAAGCAATTGGATCGTTGGTTAAGCGGTTTAAATCAGGTAACTCCAAAGTTGCCACAAATGGTAACTGCTGATTCAGGTTAGGTGAAGCATACCCAGGGTAAGATGGGATTTCCTGAGCAGTTGGTCTTTGCATACCAGCATAATGCATTTGATGCTGGTATGTTTGGTAAGGTTGGTGGACATGACCATTGTAAAATGGTTGATTTTGGCCGTTTTGAATGTACGGCTACCCACTGTTAGCAAAGATTTGTTGCTCTGAACCTTGGTATACTTGTTGGAATTGCGGTTGTTGGTATTGCACCAGCCATGGTTGTGAAGCCACGTGTTGTTGCCCAATACTAACAGTTTGACCAAGATGAGGGGTAATTGTACCCGTTTGAACCTGTGTCGTTCCACTAGTCGGCGATTGTGGTTGAGTCGCAGGGTTAAGGGGCTGTTGCATTACAACCTGAGAAACTTGAGGTTGGCTTACAACAGGCAGCGCTTGAACTTGTGACAAGGTCACAATAGCTGGCGTAGTCAGTATATTCGACATAGGTATGCATTGTTGCATTGAGTATACAACTCTTGGTTGTTGAGGTAGTACATGTACCCAACCACTTGAGGTAATTCCAGTATAATCTGAATGTTGTTGTGAACTGCCGTATGGATATCCTCCCGGAGGGGATAATGAAAGGGTATACTACCCCCCATACGGTGGTAATCCAGAACTCAAGGGAATTGTTTCCCTTGGGGGCCGGATTGCCCAAATTGACCTGCAAATGGATCAATTTGTTGAGACTCAACATAAGAGTTTCCGGATATTATTCCAGATGAACGAACAGGAACGGACCATACTGTCGAAATAGCCCCTGAGTGGGCTCCTTCTAGCGGTTGAGAGCTAGTCGGGACAGATGGTATACCGGCGAACATTGTCGGAGTGATAGCAGGGAGTTCTACCGTCGCTGTGTCAGACGACACAGTCCTAGATGTTGACGGTTGTTCAGACATTTGTAGTCTACCCAAAAGATTACCTAGCGATTCTATAGGAGCCTCCGCTGGTGGTAGACTAACTTCTGACGAAGAAGGATATAGAGTGATCCCGACCCCAAAGTGCATTGGAGTACTTGTTTGAGGATCTTCTACAATTTCTTCTATGGCAATCAGACCAGGTGGAAGGGGAAGACCGTTAGGTCCGTAAAATATTTCTGGTGTCGAAGGAGGGGTGAAATCAGCAGCGACAGATGTTTGAAGAGCAAGACTCTCCGAACCGGTTGTAGATGGAACTGGTTCGGTAACACAAGTGTTTACTCTCAGACTAGGATCAGTATCATTGTCCTTTGTGGCTGTTGAAATTCTTCTGTAGAGGCAAGGATTCCAGAAATGTTTGGAGTAACCGGAGTCTCTGATGTCGTTGGAACACTTGTTCTAACTTTAATAGGAGATTTGGAACCGGTTAAACGAGTTTGCTTTGTCCGTACTGGCTTCGATTCCAGAGACAAAGACGGTTGACTTGTAAGCCTCCACGAACGACGGGTTTCAATTGACTTTCTTCCACGATTGCGGATTACTCAATCAACTAAAATAAAGAGGAAGTATGTTTCCGAATTAAATGAATTTTAGACGCTTTGACACAACTTGCTTTTTCAGTTTTTAAGAGTCGAGAAAAAACAAAAGATGACTCTAGTCTCCTTTGATTTTTAATGAGCCTGAAGTGACAAGTGCTCAGATGGACCTTTTCCATTAAGGAGTCTGAAAAGGAACGAAAGGGACTGCTTTGGAGATCTAGGTAGAGGGAGTACCAAACCAATCGCAAAACTGCAGAAGACTTTTTACGGTACGACAGTCAATCTTCCCAAATGCTATGTTCAGTGCATTGCGATTGATAGGGCGGCAGACACGGCTTCCTAAGGATAAAGGATTTAAGCCTATAGGGATCTCCCAAAATATACTCAACAGTACGTGGGAGCACAAGTCCATACTGGCAGTTATCGTCTCAAAGTGGAGGAATCACCCAACCATCAGTGAGGACAATAGTTACCAGGCTTTACGATGCCGGAATACGTCTCTAGCCTAGACCTCTAAATGTTGTGCGATAAGTTGCAAAGCGTTGTTAGATTCATTGAACTTATTTTAAGTTGATCTTGTTTATGAAGTTTGCCTTTCGGATTCACCACGAGATGTAGATGTAATTCCAAAAATGCAATCTAAGGATGATAAACAAACTTTTATCTCTTTTGTGCAATGAAAATCCTAGCTACTAGGGGAAAAGAAAGACAAAATCTTTTCACAAAGAGCAAAGAGCACACTGTAAATGCACTTTCCTAAATCAAGCCAAACAGACTGTCTATATGCAAATGCACATGCATGTATTTGTTTTCGAATTTCTTAGTATTGATGCTAAAAAGAAAGTTGATGTACAAATCTGAATTTCTTTTCAAGCGACAAATATAAAAAAGCTCTTTTTCGAAATCAAAAATAGAGATGATTACGACACCTTACGATTTTGAAATGAACACTCGTTCTTGACACTAGAAAATTACAAATTCAAACCAAAGGCAATATTAATAGGATAATCGACCATCAACAGCAATCAAACTTTCTCCTATGATCGAAATCAGCACTTGCGACAGATTCAAATCAAAGGACGACAGTATGACTATGCTACTTTTGCAAAGGAAAACTGTAAACGACTCAACAAACACACAAAAACATCTACAGTTCTTTTGTACAAAGGAAGCGGAATAACAGCAAGGAAAAGAGGATTCAAACAGACATATACTGATCACAGGCAGCAAAATTCAGGGATAGATATCTGTAAGGAGGATGAGTTAGCTTGTGATTTGATTAATGTCTTCTCTCTGTCAGTTCTTGCTTCCACTTGGAGACTGAGGGCTCTTACGCATCCTTGGTCGAATTCAGTGAGGCAAGTGTCAGGAGAAGATTCTGGAAGCTTCCATTGCCTCTCCACCTTGCAGAATGACACTACCATTTGTCATTTCTTGCCCATCGCACCCTACAGAAGGGAGTTTTGAAATGCAACGCACCCTCATAGTGCATTTGGGTGAGATGCAATGCACCTAGCCAGTGGAGCAGCTGCAATGATCCTGTTTTGACCAATTCTGAGCAGTTTCTGGTGGAGAACTTCTGGGAGAAGATGTAATCTGTTGACCTTGTTCCTTTAGGCTTAGAACAACACTTTTAGGGACTTAGGAGCCCTTGGTTTATGGACATTTCATGCTTGGAGTTGTAGGGCACAAAAATGTCTATAACACAAAGGCTTGGACATATTGGAGAGAAAGGCCTTCGAATATTTCATGGTAAAGGTATGGTAGAAGGTATGAGTAATAGCTCTCTGGATTTTGATTTTTTGTGAAAATTGTGTATATGGGAAGTAGAATCGGGTGAGTTTCCCCTATGGTGGTAAGAGGGAGAAACATATATTAGAGCTTGTGCACAGTGATGTGTTTGGACCTGTGAATGTTCCATCAATCGGTAAGTCTGTGTACTATGTATCATTTATAGATGACTGCTCAAGGAATACATGGGTATTTTTCCTTAAGAAGAAATCTAAAGTCTTTAACAGTTTTAAATAATTTAAGGCTCTTGTGGAAAATCAAACAGAGAAGAAGATAAAGGTGCTGAGGACAAATAGAGAGTTTTGCAGCAAGGAATTTGAGGAATTCTGTAAGAAGTGTGGTATAGCACGGCAGAAGACTACTCCATATACACCTCAGCAAAATGGAGTTGTAGAAAGAATGAACAAAATGTTGATGGAAAGGGCAAGAAGCATGCCCAGTGATGCCGGGTTAGGACAGGAATTTTGGGTAGAGGCGGTGGATGTTGCATGTTACCTGATCAATAGATCACCTTCATCAGCATTGGAGGATAAGACACCACAAGAGGTATGGACTAGTAAGAAACCCTCTCTTTCACATCTAAGGGTATTTAGATGTGATGCATATGTACATGTTCCAAAGGAGAAACGAACCAAGTTGGATAGTAAATCTGAAAAGTGCATCTTATTGGGTATGAGGATGGTTTAAAGGGTTATAAGCTTTGTAACCCAGTAACAAGGAAGGTTGTGTACATCCAAGATGTGGTGTTTAGAGAGGTGAAAGATGTTATTAAACATGAAGTCCAACCAATGAACCTAAGAAGATAGAGTTTGAGCTAAAGGCAGAAGAATCAGACTCTACAGCAGAGGAGGAATCAGAAGATGAGGAGCCACAAACTCCAGCTATGAGAAGATCAGTTCGAGAAAGAAGGCAGCCAGAAAGGTATAGTCTATCTGCTTTCTATTCAAATTTTGCTTTATCTATTACAAATGATGATCCCAGAACTGTGAAGGAAGTAGTAGATTTAGAGGATGGAAAACACTGAAAGAGGCCATGGCTGATGAAATAGCATCTTTGCACAAAAGTGAGGCTTGGGATCTGATGGAGTTTCTAGCTGAAAGGAAACCCATTGTTAGAAAATGGGTGTTCAAGAAGAAGACAAATGCAAAAGGAAAAGTGGAGAAATACAAAGCTCAGTTGGTAGGAAAAGGTTATTCCCAGATGCTGGGAATTGATTTTGGTGATATTTTTTCTCCTATTGCCAAGGTAACTTCTATTATATTACTTTTATCTATTTCTGCTACTTCTGATTTTGAGGTAGAGCAGATGGATGTGAAGACAACATTTCTTCATGGGGATCTGGAAGAGGAGATCCACATGAAGAAACTTGAAGGCTTTGCAGTGAAGGGTAAGAAAGAACTAGTGTGCAAGTTAAAAAATTCTCTGTATGGGTTAAAACAGTCACCAAGGATGTGGTATAAAAAATTTGATACATTTATACGGGACTTGGCTTCACCAGAAGCAAAGCAGATCAATGTGTGTATTTTAAATTAATTGGTGACTGTGTTATTTATGTGGTCTTGTATGTGGATGATATGTTGCTAGTTGGAAATGACAAAGAAATTATCTAGGATTTGAAGATCCAATTGTCCTCCAAATTCGACATGAAATATCTTGGTGCTGCAAACTATATTTTGGGCATGGAAATTAAAAGAGATCGGGAAAAGAGGAAGATCTGGTTAAACCAAAGGAAGTATGTTGAGACAATACTACAGAGGTTTAATATGCAGGATAGTAAACCGGTGAAGGTTCCTATTCCTGTAGGTGTGAGGTTATCTGCTGAACAGTGTGCCAAGACACAAGAAGAGGAAGAGGACATGTCCCATGTTCCATATGCAAGTGTAGTCACTAGCCTGTTGTATGCAATGGTCTGTACTAGACTAGACATTGCACATGCAGTGGGGGTATTGAGCAGGTTTATGTCAAAACCAGGGAAGGAGCACTGGACAGCAGTGAAGCGGGTTTTCAGGTATTTGCGTGCCACTAGTGATTATTGTTTGGGCTACCAAGCAAGATT
This sequence comes from Pinus tabuliformis, assembly GCA_031772625.1. NCBI lineage: Eukaryota > Viridiplantae > Streptophyta > Pinopsida > Pinales > Pinaceae > Pinus > Pinus tabuliformis. The sequence continues at coordinate 585,647,161 of CM062810.1, forward strand.
AGGATTGGACAGAGTGTTGGATATTCGTGGCTTTGTTGATGCAAACTAGGCTGGAGATCTGGATCAAAGAAGATCTACAAGTGGGTATGTGTTTAACCTATTTGGATGTGCAGTCAGTTGGATGAGTAAGAAACAATCTGTAGTGGCACTATCAACTACAGAGGCATAATACATGGCGGCCAGTCATGCAAGCAAGGAAGCAGTTTGGTTGCAGAGATTGTGTTCAAGTATGGGGTTAGTACAGGGAGCTATAAGGATAGACTGTAACAGCCAAAGTGCAATTTTCTTGGCAAAGAAACCCGCATATCATTCAAAGACAAAGCACATTGATGTTCAGTATCACTTTGTGAGGGAAATGATAGAAGACAAAAAGGTGTTGCTGGTAAAGATGGACACTTTGAAGAATACTATAGATGCATTGACAAAATCTGTGAGCTCTGAGAAGTTCCCTTGGTGTAGAGAGACAATGGGAGTTTTAGGGCTGGAAAAATGATTAAGCTCTCTTGTGGCCCCCTGTGGAAAGAAAACAACAAGTGGAAGAATGTTTGGTTGTGTTACTTCTTTCCACGACTAGCCCACGTAGTTAACCAGGGGGTTAGAGGGGGGGTGGAGCCCCCCTTTGTTGCGCCAATTGTGTAGCACAGGCGGGGGTTTCGGGGGGGGTTTGAGGTGTACCTGTAACACCACTTTATGGGGTCCAGGGCAACGCCCCCGAAAAATTTGCTTTTGGACCCTATGTTAGGTTGGGCGGACCCACATATGGTTCTGTGCATGATTTTAGCACATGTTTTTGAACGCGATGGTTTTCGGTCCATGGTATTGGATGCGATGGTTTTTGATCCATGGTATTGGATGCTTCGGTATGTATAAATATGTATTATAACATTGAAAGGAACATAATGAAAAATCAACCTGGTAGTCCCGGTTTTGGGATCCAGGGGAAAATCTCTGTGTATATATGTTCTATGTGTTATGCTCTCACATTGTTTATTTTTTGTGTTTAAGAATTCATATGCAGGTAATTGTTGTATGGGGTTTGATTCCTCATCTAAGGAGTACCTGCGTTGCATACTTTTGATGGACCCTGCTACATGAAAAATGTGAAATACATGAAAAACATGATTGCAATCACGTTTTTTCATGTATTTGTCATTTTTTGTGTAGCAGTGTCCATGAAAAATATGTGACATGGGTACTCCTTGAATGAGGAATTTAATTTTTCATCCAACGAGTACTCCTGCTCAAAATTTGAGTTAAACCTTAGGGAGATAAGTTGAAAATAGGAGTTGAAAAAGTAGTTTTATTATTTTATTAATTTTTTATCTTTTTACTTTTTTACTCCAAAATGGTGAATCATCCCTCATGGTTAACATCATCATCTTGAATCTTATTGGTTCTTATAAAGTTTATTTTGATTGTACATTTTTCTTAGGAGGCCCATTTTGACCTCAAAATTCCCCTAACGATTTGTCTCCACTTCCAAATGATGCTTTAAGTTTGGCAATACGAGACTAGTTCTTGACTAATCTTCTTCTTTAGCTCCTCGAAAGCCTTCTATTGACCTTGTCCCCATTGGAAACTCTTTCCAATTGCTATTATGGCATGGAGAGGTGTTTCTACCCCTGAAAATGAGGTTATGATTTTCCTCAACTACTGTGTTGCTTGAATGAAACTCCTAACCTCAGAAACATTAGTAGGGACTAACATTTTCATGATGGCTTCCATCTTAGAAGGATTTATCTTTAGCTCTCCTCCACTGATGGCATACCCCAGATATGCCAAAGATTGTTGCACAAACTCACACTTCTTGAGATTTTCTAGCGTTTGGTGCTTCTTCAATGTTTCCAGCAAATGCATCAAATGTGAAATATGCTCCTCCCAGGTAGCACTATATACTAGTATATCATCCAAATAGACAATAACAAATGAATCTATAAAATGGCGCAGTGCATTATTTATTAATATCCTAAATGTAGTTGGTGCATTACAAAGTCCAAATGGCATGACTAACCACTCATACAAACCTTGCCTGGTTTTGAAGGCAGTCTTCCAAGTATCTTCTTCTTTGACTCGAACCTAGTGATATCCATACTTTAAGTCCAGCTTGGTGAAGTATTTTTCTTGCTGCAACTGATCCAACAAATCATTTATCTTAGGTAGGGGTATCTGTTCTTGAGCGTGATTTGTTAAACGCGTTGTAATCCATACAGATATGCCAATTCCAATTCTTCTTCGGCACAATGATGATGGATGACCCACATGGTGATCTACTTGGTTGAATGACGCCATGTTCCAGTAGCTGCTACAACTAGTTCTTCACCTCACTTTTTTCTATAACAGACTTCCTATACAACCCAACTTTTGGCAATGGGGAGTCTGGAAATAGCTAGATCTCATGCTCCACTTCTCTCTAGGTGGTAACGCTTTAGGCTCCCTGAACACATACCTATATGCATGTAAAAAATCCATTTTTTGTTTTTGTTTATTAGTACACCCTTCTAGGAATGCCTTACCTCTTTTTAACTCCTCTACAGACTAAATTTCTTTTAAAAATCTAGTAAAAACTACTTCTTGCTGCAACAGATAAATTGCTATGGCTTGGTTGGCACTAAGGACTACCAAACATGAATCCACATACATTAAGGGGACCACATTGAGATCAACTTCATCAATAAAATCAACACTGACAGTAAATCTAATTTTCCACCATTTTTTTTTACTGTCAACTCTGTATCCTTATTTACCCATCACAGTGGATATGGATTTGGATGATCACCAAATTAAAGCCCCAACTTCTTAACCACATCTGCTACAATGAGATTCACTGTGATCATGAGTCAAACAGAGCAATTTCTTACTATTTATATGTATATTATCATTTATTGTATCTATGTAGTCTTTGTCATCTCTTTCTCTTCATGTACAAAACTACAATTCTCTACATCCTTTATGCTTCTACAAATGATCTTCTCTTCTATCTGAGTTTCCTTTAGCTTGCTTGCTCAAATCAGTGGCCATGAGGTTCTTCTTCTTGTTCTTTAGGTTTGGCTCTAGATGCAACTTTCAACATTTTTCCTTTGTATAGTCATTGATATTGTAGTGCTGGCGAGTAGGTTTGCACTGGTATGTTGTGGTTATCATATTTTTATCATTTCCTACTTTTTTCTTCTTCTTCCCCTCATTTGAAGCATCTCGTTGGTCATTTTCCTTTGATCCACATAATTTTTCTCTCTTGAAGCCTATGTGCTCTAGGTATTGTCCTATACACAAGCCTCGTCCACCAATTTGGACTTGAATAACATTACTTGCACACATAGATGGCGGTGCAAACACCCCAGATACTTGAGGAGTACATCTAGTTTCTTTGGAGATATACCCATCATTATAGCCATCTTTCTGAATTTCTTGGTATACTCTTACATGCTTTAGCCTGACTTTTACCTGAAGTAATGCCACCAAGACAATTGGTCCCTGACATACCCAATAGGATAAAATTATGAATTATTGAAGGTTTTGAAATCCACCAACTTATCACTTGGAGTTTCTCCCTCCAACCTCAAGGTTTTTGTGTGGCTCTCCCACCAAGTCAATGCATCGCCCTCTAATTTAAGTCAGACGAATGAGATCCTTTTCCCTTCCTCAATCTCATGGACGCTGAAATAAAATTCCAATTGTTGCAACCTTTGGTTCAACTTCAGAGCATCAATATCGTCATGGTACAACTTGATATCAACTTTTTCTTCCATTTTAAATAGGGATTGATTCACGATACTCGAGCTGGGTTGATCGTTTTCAAGTTCTTTATTCGATTGGTTCTCTGCTTCTCCATGATATTCTGATAGCAATTCTGGTTTGTTCTCTACATTTGAAAGCCAATTGTATCAAATTTTTTGTAGCAATGGTTTACCAAAAGACGTCTCCTTAGTAGTTGGTTGTTCCTTGCAAAGGAATACATATAGAGTTGGTTTTTTTAATGAACAAACTCAGATAAATAGCACTACAAATGGTGAAAACAATGCATATACAAACATAAACTAAAAAAAGAGATAAATACACAAATAATTCTTAATGAAGTAAACAAGTCAAAAAAATAATGGAAAAAGGACTCCCTTTATTAACTGTTGGTGGTAGAAGATGAATACAATAGATGAATACTAAACACTTGAAGAGAATTATTTGAGCTATGGTGCTTAAAAATACTTAGCAAGGAGGTTCCTTTCCTCAATCTCTTTGCAAGATTCTCCTCTCTCTCAAAGAAGTATGAAGACTCTCTCAATGGTGGACTCTTCCTTCACTAGGATGATGGATTTCTTAGAAGAAATATGGCCAACATACTAATTCTCTTACTTCTTCTGCTTCAATAATGAAATGTAGGGTTGCTCTGATAGAAATTTGGCCAACATAACATTGTCTCATGTTTTTTCTCTCCCATGGCCTGTTTATATAGAATTTTTTAATCCATCTTCTCTCTGTTGGTTCATGAATGATAATGACTTATGAGTAGGAAAAGATGATTTCATTGAGGGATGAATATATTTAGGGTGACTTGAATTGAGTTTTCCTTGACTGAGATCCTGTCAGGGAATCGTCTTCCAAGTCTATATGAGGTAGGCATGTCCCATGCTCGTTATCATGACTAGTGACAAATTATTACAATCAGACAGGAAATAGTTATGTCCAGCCAACACTGTGGTGGTTGACATGCTGACAACTAATGATGATAACTGCTGACACCCTCAAGGGCATTTCTTGAGAAATCGACTGAATTTGGTGCCCCCTTGCATAAGAAATGTGAAGCACTGCTGGAGTGAGGTTTGAGATATGCATGGTTCTTCGACTTTAGGTACCTCCCCCACATCACGATGTAAGCACTGCTAAATGGGGTGCTTAGTAATACGTGGATCCTTGACTAAACGTAAGAAATGCAATAGTTATTAATTACACCTTGACATCAAACCTTGTGTTGGTGTCGAATGTCAGAGGGGCTGATGACATCACTGGGAAATAGTGACATCCATTGTTACACTCGAGGATGTCCCTTAAAGGGGGGAGTTTGCAAGGTATCACTTTGATCCTAGAATATGGTTGTTGAATTCGATAGGAAAGAAGTGTTAACTGTGGGAAATGATGATTCGGGGAATCAATATAAGGTCAAAACATACTGTAATAATGTGGGTCAAAAAAGGCATGATAATGAAAGTTGATGATATGAACGGACATGGATAACTGGCCTGAGTAATGCAAATGGTGGCTGTCAAAATAGTTCTTCTGAGATGAGTGGCCTTGGAGTCGGTAGGAAATCCAAGGTAAGTGTGAGTATTTTCTTATTGGCATGAATAGGGTGAATGAATTTGGATTATGTGTGAGCTTATACCAAGTGCGACTATGGACTGCTACTGGGTACAAGGTGTGAGAATATGGGTGGGAACCATTTTCCTAGAAAATCATTGTACACTCTCCAAAACAATGTAAAGGTGGTTTTGTATCTCCATACAGGGAGACGGGTGCCCCTTGAAAATTGTGCCTGCATGATGATGAATGTAAGGTGTTGTGTACGAATGGAGGGGGGCCCATTGGTTAGTATCAGTGTTGACATGTATGAGGTGGATGGAATGACATAGATGGTCTACTATAATATGGGTGGATGGTAGCCCCAATGTAGCTTGCAGTGGTGCATGCAGTTCAATCCTTCTGTGATAAAATATGGTGTTCTGGGAGTACGAGGGAGGTAAGTAAGATGCAAAGAAGAGAAGTATGAGGTTGATATTTGATACATGTGTGTAAAATGGCTCCCAGGCCTAGGGGAATGTACATGGATACCAATAGTGTGAAGGGGACTATGAAATGGGGTGATCCATGCAAGTTGGTCTCTATCGACCGACGTGGACGCTTACCATGTGTAGGTGGAAGGTGATGGTAAGCGTGGTTGAGATGGTGAACCCTATGGTTTACTTTAGAGAAGTGATGACAGTATATGCAAAGCTTTGGAGGAAGCTTGTCATGCTGAGTGGAGAATGATACCTTGACTGTCAATTTCCACTAAGGGAATGAGCTTGCTATGAAGGTGTTGATATCCTACAACTTCGAAAGCCAATACCCCAAGTGAAAACATTCATTTATAAAAATATGCAAACTAGCAATAAGGATGTACAAAAAACACAGGAAGGTGTACCTGATGGGTGATCTAAATAAGTGAAGTTGACATTGCTTTTCCCTAAATGGGTAGGAATTATTCCATGTGTCAATATGGTGTTCCACAATGGTGGGACTGATGCCTCGCATCTTTGAGTAATCCCATGAAAAAATATCCCTATACTCTTGGAACAAGGTTGTGTATGAGGTTACCTCTTCTGGAGAGCATGCTGCCCCCAAGGAGAGCTCTTTGAATTTTCCAGGTTTGTTCGAAATATTTACCTTAATGGTAGGTGATTATTTGACATGTTCCCTTCCTCAAACATGTCAAAGTGTTAGGATGGGATTTTTGAACCAATCTACCTTTCCTGGTGGTAGGAAATATTTTGACTCTATGGTGCAGATATCGTGGGTTGGTGCGCTAGTAGGCAAAAAATTTTTTGGGTAGAAAAAAAGAATGATGGTGCATGGCATCCCATGGAAATTTGGGTTCCATCATGGCCTCTAGAATATCTTCATTTGAGTGAAAAATATTATCTAATGTTGAATTGGTTTGTGTGAGGTCGTGAGGATGGAGTTTGGGCCTAGTAGTGTTGGTCGACAAGAAAGAATATGATTCGGTGGTTGATGTCGTAGTACGAAGTGAAGTTGACAATGTGCAGATGGGATGGGTCTACATAATTGGTGGTGTTACCACTGGTGTAGTCATTTTAGTAGTATTTACAATAAAAATGATGGGCAGACAAAATTAATCATGGTTCCTACAGATGGGGAAATGAATCATATGTGGTGTTGCATGTCGTCAGCATTAGGTGGTGGTAGAATTTTTGTAGTGGTTGGTTGATAACAAGTGTGAGGAAGTTCTTGCAGCCTTGTTGGTGTAGAAGGAGTAAAAGTATATTTCTCAATAGGAGGTTGACACTGAATCCTAAGATGTGGAAAGGTTTGTAACATATGACATGTCTTAACATTATGAGAGTGATTGGTGCAAATATTGCACGCAGGACTGGTACTAATTGAATAGATAGTGTGGGTGGCGACATTGCTCATAGTATGAGATGATGATGCACGGTTAACATCATAAGATGTGGCATATTAGGGTTCTAGCCACCTACGAAAGCTTAGTATTGGTGTGATGTGACAACCTAGTGTGGGTTAACCTCAGTGCTACTCTCATTGCGTGAAAGCATGGAAGGTATTAACAATTCCTCGTATGATGTGATTGAGAGAAGATGCCACAATAATAATGCATGAGTTTCTCTTGATTGGAGAGATGGATTAATGGAATTTGGACCACTATGCAAAATATGTCTTTAAACTTATCTAATTCATGACACTAATTGACCAAGTGGTTGGGTCTGTCGCATAGGGCGCATGTTAGGGGTGATTTTGACCAGGCGGGTTGAGGGTATTTAGTATTTTTTCCTAATCAAGATTGGTGATGGTAAGAGGAGAGATGTTGGAATACTGATGGTTTATCCTCAAATGCACATAATATGGCCCTATGTGCTTCATCCCTTATGGCACTATGTTGTTCAAAGGTTCGGTGTTTGATTCGACTAAATCAGAGTTTTCAATGATGAATCAGTGCATGAAATCTAACATAGAGTGGAATCAGGGAGGATGTGGACAATGTCTCACATTATGGTTTCCTGCAAAAATTTAGAAACTGTAATGTTTGTGCCTAGGTATGTTTCTTTAGCAACGCTAGTAACCAGATACAATCGGTTGAATCATCGTAATTCGGGACACTGGGTAATCAAATGGTCTGGTTCGTCACATAAGGCACATAACGAGGCAGGAGATGTAGAATCGGATTTTCTTCGGTATTTTGGGGGGTTGGGTGCGAGGGGTAAGAGCATGAATTTGGTTCCTCTCACACGTAAAATATTGTTTTGGATCCATCATCAACCATCAGTGAGGTTAGTATTGATAGAACCTTAGTATTGGTTTGTGCAGGTGCACTTAATGCATCTCGGTATCAAGGGATTTCAAGGAAATGATGCTTGTAATTCCCGTATTTTGCACATATAATACATGAATGATTGGTGTAAAATGCCTTATTGCATACTGGAGTGGACTTTTCTACAGTGGGTGGATGAGGGTTCATTGGCACTTTTGGGGCATGTAGAATGGATTTTAACTCGTCTAACTCAGGGCACACATTGGTAGGGTGTCCAACTACTACACAAAAATCACAGGGTGGAAGTTCCCTGAAGGACTTTGGGACGTCTACCTTTTTTCCTTTTTGGTTATCCCTCCTACTAGAATCGACTGGTGTTGATGTATCAGTTGCTTGAGTTGGGGTGGTTTCATCAGGGGTGCTATTGGAATGATACTTGTCAATGTGATACATGAATTCGCTGACATGGCCTATGGGATAGGGATAAACTATAATCTCCATATTATAAGGCAATATTTAATGTTTGTTAGACCAAAGACTTGGTGTGAGGTATAAAGAAGGGGTATAAGAAGGGTATGGTAGGAATATGTAGTAGTGTAGAGTTAGCAGCCACACTCCTTTTTGTCTAGCATCTATGTTTCACTCTGAACATCGTCTCATCATCAAATCAAAGCTCGTGGTTGTTGGGGTGTCTTCTAGCAATGAGGGTACTCGGGTATGCACCAGGATTGGATTTGGTTGGCATGAGCAAATTCAATTCAAATTGTAATCATGTCAGGAACTCAGGAGAAGATCCTAGGAACCCCCGGGGGGCGGTCAAGGTATTCTTCTCATCATACGTGATGGTCAACTATAATGATTTTTCCCTCATGGGGGAACATCATTAATATGAATACAAAGGATGCCACTACAGTCATTGCATACATATAACTCCAGCCAAGAAGGATGTTGTAATCCAACCGCACATTTATGACTTCAATGTCAATGAGCACAGTTTTTCCAGTGAGATGTACTGGCACATCTTGGTATAGGCCTATAGGGGTTAACGAAAGTCCATCATATGATTTGAGCATGATGTCAGATGGCTCGAGTTCTGAAGATCCTAGTTTTTGCCAAATAGTTTTAGAGATAAAACATGTAGATGCTCCTTCATCAACGATGCAACGATGGATGGTGATGTTCTAGATTGAGACTGGGATTTGGAAAGTGACTAGTGATGGAAGACACAGGATAAATTTATCCAAATTGAAGACCATTAACCAAGAATTAGTTGGGTCAATTTTGTTTAAGGTAGAAAGTAGGGCTTTCTGTTGGGTTGGGCATGTTTGTAGGACTTCTAATGCTAACATAGTTGAGGGAGATTGTGCTAAGTCATCGACTATGTTGTATCTATGAGAAAATTTTGAGTTATGTCCTAATCACCATAAAGGTCCCTTGACCATATTCATCATGGGTTATATAGGAATTAAACAGATGGTCAACAATGTTATAGGTGTTGCCATGGTCAAGGTGGATGGGTTATTTTATCGGGGAGCTTCATAATTTCTATTTCTCTTTTGTAGGAGAATGTCTTCTCCTACCACGTAGATGTCGCGATTAGAAATATTATGGGGGTTCCCTCCAAAAGGATTTGTCTTGGATGGTTGTTGTTGAGTGTTAACCACTCCCTCGTGAGGGAAAGGATCTTGCATTACGACAGTCCATTATCTTCCCTGCCTCCTATTGTCCTATATCCTTTTTAGCTTAGAGAGTTGAGGACAATGATGTGTATAATGAACATATTCCCCACATATAGAACAAGGATCATTTGTCCTTAGATTTTTGTTCTTGTTTTTCCTTTGTGATTTATGGTTTGTTTGTTCCTAGTTTTGATTCAGGTTGGGGTTGTCCCCAGCCGGTATCCATGGGGGGTGTTGTTGATTGCTTGTCCCTGGCTAGGTTCTCCCTTTGGTTTTCTCTTTTGTTTTCTATTAGCAACATTAGGTGGATTTGTTGTATTCACCTGGTCAAATGAGGACTGTTGTTAAGCATGGAAGGGTTGCACTAGATTAACCCTTGCATTATTTTGCATTGGTGGGTTACTCTATAGTTGTGCAAGGAAACGAGAATATTGATTTCCTTGTCCCGTATTGGCATATGGATTATGGGAAGAGGACATTATGTCCACATTCCTAAAGGAGTATTGGTTTCCCCATGGGGGAATATGTGGTCCTCCATGCGGGGGATGATATTGGTTAACCATATTAACCATATTATGCATAGCTATGGGTTGACCAAAATAATATCTTGTGGTCTAGTTTGCATAGCGTCAAATGTTTGTTATTAAATGAGTATCCAAGATAATAGTAGGTGTTTCTCAGTTGGTTTTTGGATATGGACTGTATCAATCCATCAACAACATTGGATGCACCTGGTTTCTCATGTTTAAAGGTTTACAGGCAGAGGGCGTCATGAAGGACCTGATAGAGATATCCAAAATGAGTGTAGATAAGCTCTAATTGTTGAGATTTACTAATAGATTCTTCCTCATTCTGGGGGTTTGAATTAGCAAGGTCTTTAGATATTTCTAAAACAAGAGATCTCGGAAGGAGATTGAGGAGGCATTTTTCCTCTAAATTACCTTTACACAAGCTTCGACATTTCTGCCATTCGTGGATAGGGTCTGATATGTATATAGGAAGTGTTTGTTTGAAGTGAGTAAAGAGTTTGAAGCTCGAGTCCTGTCAGACTAGGAGTTGAAAGAATGTGAGGAAAGTAGTGGATATTGAACCAAAGTTTCCATGTGTCCCAGATGGTTGACCTATGTACCACTTGGGCGCGGTCCCCGTAAGGGTGCATTGAAACAAACGTAGACGAATAATGTCGTATTTTATTACTTTAGAGGAACACCATAGGTGAAAGGTCATGACATGATTTCCAAGATCTTCTCCTTTTTTACCTTTGAATTTTGGAACATCTGAAGGTAATTTGGTAGGCATGGGTGGCCAATTGGGGCCATGTGTTATAGGGTCATTAGTTAACTAGCTTAAATCAGGTAGATTTAAGGAAGCTAAAAATGGGACTTAAAAGTTGTTTGTCATCGCAAAATGATTTTGAACAACTATATGTAAAGGGGTCCCCTGTGGGGAAATGTGAAGAGAACTACCTTGATGGTTGTTTCATGGACTTTCCAGAGGAGTGGTATGTGGGATCCCAAAAGGTGTAGCATATGTGTAATGTTGTGGGGTCATGAAGGTGTGATTTGATGGGAGGGCCCTAAGAAAAGTTGCACTGATAAAGGAAGATCCTATAATAGTGGTTGTGTGACATCCTCGATGCCTAAATGGTGGGAGGCCTAACACACCTCTTGGTAATAGGGGGAGGTTTAAAAAGCATCTAGATCGACGGGTAGTCGTGGGATACCCTATGGTGTCGAGTATCGTGTGTGCTACTTTGTGAGTTTGAGGGAAGGGGATAAATATCAATGCAATAAAATCACATACATAAAACAAAGAGAAAATACGATGGTTATTTTCCTTTTACAATTAAGCTATGTGATCAATGAGACAAAGAATGGTTTTCATTTATTGCGTATGATAAAAATTCCTATGTAGACCTAATCATCCTTACTACTCTCAAAGTAAATGGTCCTTACGAAGATATATTATGATGGGTACTGGGGAAATGACTCGAAATAAATGCCGACGCTTTCCATCAGCCGAAGAATCGACCAAGGTAATGGATGAGATTTTAGTGTTTCCCACACCTCCATTTATAGGGATGGATGCCCTAGGTTTTGGCCACTAATGTACCTTCTTCCCATGTGAGCATTCAAGTATTTAGCTTCTTGGTATTCAATTACTAGTACCAATCACTAGATGGTTAGGTAGCCCCAAAGAGTACTACACCCACTAGAATTAAGCCGAACCCCCTCTAAATCAAGTCTTGGCCATGCTCATGTATTCTTTTCTATGGGATGATTGAAGGATTTTAAGCTACATAAAAATTCAAATTCTATGTATCAAAGATGTAACATGACCATGGTGGCTTATGGGATGCCTACCCCCAATGGTCCTAACTTGAACTTATGATTCAGGTTATGGTGGGGAATTTAGGTGGTTCAGGTTATGATTTCTTTTAACGGTCTTATGTTTCTTCAGAGTGTGATATGTAATCTAAAATTAAATAATTATCAAAAGCTCTAGAAACTGGATGCCTTCTAGCACAAAGTTTATAGAATCTTACTGTGTGATGTGTAATTTTATGCAAGTGATCATGTGAGCATGTAAAGTGTGAGAGGATGTGGATATTTGGTGATCCGTTTCAATATCCTCCTAATTACACTATATTTAAATTATTCATTGCATGAAAAAGAAATATTATGTCGATAATGGGCCGCTTACTCTTATTCCTATTACAATATGTGAATTTCAAAACAAGGAGATGGAAATTCAAGTGCTTTAAGAAAATTTTCATATTCAAACCCAGATTCGTCTACGAGACATAGGGGAAGCAAAGATTACTTACTTTCTGTAATAAAAATTTCTCCTAGTCATAAAAAATGAAAGAAATGAATGCTTTGGTTAGTAGCAAGATTTTTGGATGATGGACCACTTACTCTTTTACAAGTTAAGCTAGTTGGATAGTGAACAAAAAATTAAATATAATATAATTACTCTAATAATTGTGATTAGTAAAGAAATTAAGCAATCTAAATTGAATGTAACCAATTTGCAGAGGTGAAGGCAATTCTATAGAGGCTACCAATCACCTGAAAAAAGTGAGATTACGAGACATTTTTTGCTTTCTGGAAACTGTGCAGGATTCACTATGAATAGTCGTGGTGACACGTCTATCAAAGGAAAAGTCATGGTGCATGTGTCTGTTTGAGAAGAAGTTACATGGTCAACAAGAAATTATAAACACACAAGTTTTCTCAGCTAACAACAGGTCCAAAATGTACTGCAAAAATTCTAGAGAGGTACTAAACTCCTTGCAAGTTGATTATGGAGAGAGAAGGTCCTACAAACACAACCAATTATATTAAAGAAAAGACAACAGTATGGTCACCATTTCTATAGTAGTGTTTTTGTAGCAATAGTGTACCAAAAGACACCTCCTTGGTAGTTGGTTGTTCCTTGCAAAGGAATACATATAGATTTGGTGTTGTTAGTGAATAGACTAAGATAAACAATCACTACAAATGGTGAAAACAATGCATATACGAACATAAACTAAAAAAAAGAAATAAATACAAAAATAATACTTAATGATGAAAACAAGTCAACAAAATGATCTAGAATATAAAACATCAGTATGAAAACAATGATCAAATGGGAAAAAGGCATAGATTTTAAATGTGTGTAACAACCAAATCTTGAGTTCAAAAACCTAGATTGTAGTTATAACCTCATCAAGGTCTTCATGCATAGCTCACTAAAGGTGTATCAAAAGGATATTAGTCTCTTGGCTATAGAAATACATTGTTTTTATTGTAACTTA